>OU898281.1:32525876-33062671 GCA_918026665.1 Diabrotica balteata | reverse complement strand
ACAATATATTACAGTTTCTATAAAAGTATTATAAAACTAAAAATATTCGAAAAACAACAAATGTAAACAAACATATACGATCTGTCAAAAGTTTCAAAACAATAATACCAATATGGCCGAAGTGAGGTCATTTTTAGTCACATGATGCCCTCTCCATAGATTCTAACTCGATGATGAAATTATTCACAAATTACTTTTTATACTAGTTCTTCTTTTTACTCACAGAAACTAGTATTGCAAAATTAAGCCGCTTGTCCATAGAAATCACAATAAGTTGAACAAGGATCATCAATATGGAATGTCTTTGACCTTGTTTACTATAAATTTTGACGTTTATAATTTTCATTGACAGTAAAATTAGCTCATTTGTGGTGTTTATTGATTTATTTGAATTTGTTTTGGTTTTTCAAATTATTTAACTTGTAGTCTTTGGGTATGTCGTTTGAATTATATATTTTCAAGCATACTTATTGTTAGATCAAATAACTGTTGCTCTCTTAATTTTATTACTTCCGGTAATTATTTTCATTTTTAAGCTAATGAGAAAAGTAATATTTTCTGATCTACAAATTGTCATTATACTACAAGAGTTTGGCTATAGTTCTATTGAATGGAAATTTAGTTGTATATTTTAGAGATTACTTATTATTTTTTTAAGATTTTTGCACAAGATTTTTTTGCTTCAATTTAACACAAGTTGCTGCACTTTTCCAAGCGCAGCAACTTGTGTTAAATTTATATGAATATTTTGAGTTAGAAAGAAGTAATGGAGGAGCTTTGGACCTCTTACATCTGTTCAAGAAGTAAAATATGAAATGCATGTTTGTTAATCAGTTACTATTAAATAATTATTTTTAAGAGAGTTGCTGCTGCATTAAAAATATCGCAGTGGACAATATACTCGATAAAAAAAATCTGTGTGCATAAGTATATTCATCTTTACACACTATATTGAAAGTGCTGAAGTATGCATTAAAAGATGAATATGACTGACTATTACATATAGAGAAGACAGAAACACAGGACTCTAAAACTATTTATATAATTCACTAGTTCTGCTGTCTTTTTTGTATTATGCTTTAATTTGATTATTGCATTCATTTCTACTTATACTAAAATAGGTATGTATATTAAAATTGGTTTGTCTTTTAGGTTTTCTTAAAGATGAACACAAAATGGATATTATGGAGACACTAATTGAAGATTCATTTAAAGAAGGAAATTATACAAATCAATACTCCAAAGGAAAAACATTAAATAAAAATATAAAAGTTGCGACTGGCGAAAAACCTTACGAGTGTGAAATTTGTTTTGAGCAATTTAGTCATGGAGGTAATTTGAACACACATTTGAGAGTGCACACTGGAGAAAAATCTTACAAGTGTGAAATTTGTTTAAAGCAATTTGGTCAAGCAGGTCATTTAAAAACACATTTGAGAGTGCACACTGGAGAAAAACCTTACAAGTGTGAAATTTGTTTAAAGCAATTTGGTCAAGCAGGTCATTTAAAAACACATTTGAGAGTGCACACTGGAGAAAAACCTTACAAGTGTGAAATTTGTTTTAAGCAATTTAGTCGAGCACATCATTTGAAAACACATTTGAAAATGCACGCTGGAGAAAAAGCTTACAAGTGTGAAATTTGTTTTAAGCAATTTATTGAAGCAGGTAGTTTGAAAGCACATTTGAGAGTGCACACTGGAGAAAAATCTTAATAAGCGTGAAATTTGTTTTAAGCAATTTAGTCGAGAAGATCAGTAGAATAAACGTCTGAAAGTGGACAGTGAAGAAAAACAAATGAGACATTTGTTTTAACCAGTTTTATTTCTAAGTATTTAATATGAAACTTTAAATGAAATTACACACTAAAAAAATTTCTTTTAAATAATTTGATGTAGTCTATGATTTGAAACGTGAGTACTCTAAACAGAAACATATTAGTTAATGCCTAATAATTGATCTACGCTGCTGTATAAAAGAAACCTTACGTTCAGAACAACAAGTCAAATGTAGAATAAAACTGGCCAGAAATCCATTTCTAAAAATGATACAGTTTTTCATTACCCGAAATTTGATCTAATTAAGTCATCATGAACCTACATTTGAGACAGCGCCTAAAGAAGAAATTTGGAGGTTTATGAATTTACTATCCGAGTGTTTGTGACAGATGGAGTTCAGAACTTGTAATCTCTGAAGTGGAGTCAGATAGGGCAATACTGCGAAAGCTATTTTGTAATACCTATGTAATATTATATATTGTCAAATAATGATAGATGCATAAACTATTGTAAATTAATTTAGTGGAAAATAAATAATAGGTTTTCGAATTTTAATTATACAGTCCAGAAACTCTCCTGACAAACGAAGACCAGAGGTTTCTCAAATAAATTTAAGACATTTTAACCCAATTCACCTAGTCCGAAAATGCTTCCTAAGGAAACTAGAATTCTTTTTAAATACCTCTAGAACGCTTATATTTTGAAAAACTAAAACTGGTACAAATTTCTAATACCGCTCATAGGCGTCCGTTTAGGGTAGGTCAACGGTTATTTTAACGCATAATTTGTTTATATTTTTACTTTTAAGCAGTCATGATACTAGATTATTAAATTTTCAGGTATTCTAGTATTTAAAGCTACCCCTACTTTTAGTTGGATTGAAAAAAATAGTTTTATATCGTTTGTTGTGTGAAAGTTTAAATCCAGCGTTTTTTAGACATATTTCAAATGTCTATAGGTTTTAAAGGTTAGGCTCTAGTTATCGAAACTTCATAGTGACCAGTCAATGAAAGGTATAGATTGTATTGATCTCGTGAGAATAATAAAAAAGGCAAAAATCGCGCCACGTTCATTTATTTATCACCTGTATAAAATCTGGATTTATTTGCGGCAAAATACGAAAGCTGAACTTTTTACCTTTGAAGGCAAAAGGTTCATGTCGGCGCGCAGCTGACATGGAAAATCGACGGCCGCTTCAAGCGTTGTTTCTAAGAGAACGTTTCATTCTACACAAAAGATGCTTATAAACATTTTTGTTTAAAATTATCTCAGCTATATTTTTTTTTCTACGGTGTACTGATACTTGGTGAATTGATTTTTTGCGTTTTTACCCCCTGCGAGGTTGGTTTTAGGGTGAAGCCCGAATTGGTAAACTTTTTTGAGGTCCCAAATTCAATATACTCTGCTTCATTCAACTTGTTCGTTAGATTTTTAGAGGTTCAGTGGCATTTTCATCTCTGACGACTGTAATATAGTCGGCCACATTACAAAAAGAGACCAATAGTGCAAGAATGTCGAATGTGCAAAAGTAATACTATTTATTTATGTAGAGTGCATCTACACCCCGAATGTTTCAAAAATTTTCACCTTAAAATTTAATTTTATGTTAGTTTAATAAAAATTATACTATTTTTATTTGAAAATGAGAAAAAAATCTTTTCAGTTGTAAATTGTTCCTAATTTATGTGTTTTTAATCCAATCTAATAAATTAATTGTAAAATTTCTCTTTGTTTACTGTATCGGCCGTTAATGGGTTAATACCATGGACGTATAAATAAAGACTTTATTTATACGTCCATGGTTATTATTATTTATTAACGGATATACCATTTTTACATTGGAACAACATATATATAAAATTTTACAAAGTAAGCACAACATTGGAAAATAATAGTAAAGTTTAACAAAATTAATAATTAACTTGAATACAAACTAATATCAAAAACTAATAATTAACTTCAATACAAACTAATATTACACAAATAGCAGTCTCTTTATCACATTTTTAAATTGTTCTAAGGACTGGAAAAATAAGTCCAGATCACTTTGGTACCTATTATATAGTCTCAACATATTAGTAAGAGGCTTGAAGAATTCATAATTAAATTGATGAAATGGCAGATGAAACAATGAAGTATGTCTAGTTCCATGAAGAGTGTTAAGACCTAATCGATTTAAAAGTTCAGGGCAATTTATCAAATTATTAACAATTTTGTAAAGGAATATTAGGCATAAATAATCTTTTCGCTGATTCATGGAAACCATTTTTAAGTGATCAGCTATCATACTATAACTGTATGGGACAGAAAGGTCATGAAAAGCACTACGGTAATGATAGTGTTTACAAAATTTATGCTGAACACGATCAAGCTTGTCAATAGAGGTTTGATAGTAAGGTCCCCATACAACTATTGCATATTCTAGTCTGGAACGAATGAGACTATTAAAAAGAATTGGTAAAACAAAACATGAAAATTGAGAAGTGTTTCTAGTTATAAACCCTAATTGTTTAAATGCAATGTTTACTGTGACCTCTAGATGATTACGAAATGTTAATTTACAATCAAAATAAACACCTAAATCCTTAACACAGTCCTGCCTTGACAGCTGAGTGTTATCAATGCTATAATCGTAATTTAAAATTGTTTGCTTTCTGTGAAAAGTAATAACACAACACTTATCAATGTTCAATTTTAATTCATTTAGTTTGCACCAATCGCTAAATCTGCTGAGATCCTCTTGTAACTGAATTTGATCATACTGACAAGTAATGACTTTATAAATTTTTTTATCATCAGCAAAGTTTAGAAATTTTGAATTCTTAATGACTTTTTCAACGTCATTAATAAAGAGGACAAAAAGTAGGGGACCACAATGTGACCCTTGTGGTACTCCAGAGAGGACGTCAACAGATTGAGACAACACACCATTTATCTTAATGCTCTGGGTGTTACCCACAAGAAAACTATCATACCAATCAAGCCATTTGCCAGCTATACCAATGGCTCCTAATTTACTGATTAAATAACGATGATTTACTTTATCAAATGCCTTTGAGAAGTCAGTATAGATGCTGTCCACCTGGTACTTCCTCTCAAAGGCACCCAATATATCATCTTGGTAGACCAACAAGTTTGACACTGTGCTCCTCCCCCTTTGAAAGCCATGCTGTTGGGGTATTATTATATTGTCTGTTAGTTTTGATAAGTGAGAAGTCACTAGTTTGTCGAGAAGTTTTGGGATTGCTGACTGTATACAAATTCCTCTGTATTTTTCAATATCCTCTCTTTTACCTGACTTAAAAATGGGTACAATATAACTGTTCTTCCAGCAAGGAGGGAACTCACCAGTCATAAGAGATAAGTTATAAAGATATTTTAGGGGAATAGTAAGTGAGCATAGACAGTGCTTTAATAATACCGGTGGGACTCCATCAGGCCCTGAGGAGAATTTGTTTGGAAGTTTACTTAATTCATCAAACACTGATATAGTGTCAACTTGAATTAGGTTTACAGGGTCAATGTGTCTGACACAGTCTTTAAAATCTGGAATGGGAGCACCTTTATCTTTCTCATATACACCAGAGAAGAATTCAGCAAAAAGGTTAGCAATTTCGATATTGCCCTGTGCCCTTCTGTTACCGAGATACATTTCTTGGGGGTAACTCGAAGATTTACGAAGTCTGCCAATGTATCCCCAAAATTCCCTGGGGTTAATACCTTATGGTTAATACCATAAAAAGAATAAACTTACCTCAAAACTATTTTAAAGTTAATATTAAAGTCTATTTAATAAATATCTTCCCAAGAAATAGAACATACTACGATTATGCACATATAAAATGGGAATTAATAAAATATCGTATTTCTCTCATCCCCATTCTTTCTAAGAACGTAAATATATATATATATATATATATATATATATATATATATAATATATATATATATATATATATATATATATATATATATATATATATATATATATATAGACTAGCGAAAGGTTGATACTTTACAGATGTTTCAAACTATTCAATGAACTTGTCTAACTATACTCTCGTGAATCACACGAATATATATTAGGTTTGTTCCTACAAAGAATCAGAAACTAGTTCAGGGCAGTTTCTGACTGCTGCACAATACGCATGTGCGAATTTAACCAGCCGCGAACTAGTTTGTGATTTTTGTTGGAACAATATCCTATCGAGCTGGCAAGTTGCCTATATTAAATAAACAAATTTTGTGTTATTTTATTCGCTGTAACAAAGTAAATTGTTTCTTCTTTAAAATGGAAAACAATGAGGAAGGTAAATCTTTATAATTATTATTATCATGCAGTTACCTATAATAAATACTAATTTGTTTTAGATATGGAAGAAATTATTATTTACCATGAAAACCATGTTGAAGATAGTAGTGTTAAAACTGTAGACTATGTGGTCTGGACCACCAATCAGTCTAAAGTATTAATAGATTTATATAAGAAATATAAACCTAAGGTTGGAACTCTCCAAATAAGAAATTTAAAAAAATTATGGGAGATTATAGCCAAGGAAATAAATAAAAATTTACATATAAATGTGTCCCCGTCGCATTGTGAAAATAAATGGCGTGTATTGGAAAGGGGATACAAAAAGTTCGTAGATAATCAGAATAAAACAGGTAGAGGACGAAAATTTTTTGAATTCAAAGATGAAATGGACAGTATATTCAAAAAAAAAACGAAATATTCATCCCGAGATACTTCTATCTGCTACAAAAGTTATTGAAAATGTGTCGTTGACTTCAGATGTAGTTCTAAAGGAGACTGAAACTCAAGAAGTAGAGAATACTGACAGCCCAGTTCCAGTTACCCACACCGCTACATCTGCACCTAATACCAATACAAAGCATCCAATTCTAAATAGAAATAGAATATTGGAAAATATGAGAATAGAGAGAGCAGAATATTATAAGGAAAGGCTCAGTATTGAAAGGGATAAGCTAGTGGTTCATAGAGAAAAACTAGAAGAGATAAAAAGGCGAAATCTATTACTTGAGAAGCAAAACCAATTACTTGAGAAGCAGAACCAACTACTTGAAAAGCAAAACAAACTTAGGGAAAATCCATAAGATTAATTTATATGTATAGTATTGTTTTTCTGAATAAATATTTTGTTACTTTAACTGTAAAAATCATAATAATTAAAAAATAAAGTATTTTAAAATTTTTATTGTTCTAACAAATTTAAAATTTGATTTCGAACTGCAGCACCATTTCTGTCATCAGGTTCATCATCAGGATCATTATTGTCCAACTGTAAATCAGGTGCTGCTTCATTATTGCCTGCAGGATTGTTTTCATATAAAAATTCATCATTTAATGAAATATTATGCAAAACACAACTTGCTCTTATTAAATGTACACAATCAGCTATAGAGCGTAATTTAAGATGGTATAACTGCCTAAATTTTTGTTTGAGGACTCCTATGCAATGCTCTACTAAGTACCGGTTAGCACACAGTTTTGAATTATAATTTATTTGGGCCCTACTTAACTGCCCCCGGTCTCTAAAGGGTGTTAATAAATTGGGCAATACAGGATATCCACTGTCTCCTAATATATAATAATTTCCACATTTTTCTTGTAGTGTCTGAGACAATGGAGAACTGCGGAATACTCGACTATCATGTACAGAGCCCGGGTAACCAATAAATATGTCTCTGATTTGTAATTCATGGTCACATACCAATTGTAACTAAAACATAACATAGAATAAATACATTTTATTACTGTACAGTAAAGAAAATTACCTGAATCGAATAAAATCCTTTTCTATTTATGTAAGAATCTGGATCATCCTTTGGTTTGTCAATCTTGATATGTGTACCATCAATTATCCCAATTACACCTAAGAAACCATTCGTACGAAAGACATTCTCAATTTTAACTTTTTCTTCATCGGTTGGCCATTTTATTATATGACTTGAGCAGTAGCTCAAAAAGTAAGTCACTTTTCGTATCACTCTAGACAAAGAACTTATTGTAATGTTGAAGCGGTCTGCAACATCTCTAAAACTAGCCGTTTGATGGCCTATATACCATAAAAAAATTAAAACTTGTTGCATTGCTGACAATTTACCATATGGTCCTGCATGTATTTTATAGTAGTCACTATTTTGAAACTGTTCAGCTATGGACTCAGTAACATGCCGACTTATTCGAAAATGCTCCTTAAACTCTGTTTCATTGTATTGGGAAACAGTTGTTTCAAAATAGTTTCTATTTTTAGGGCGAATTCTATCTTCCAATACAATTTCTTCCAAGTCATCACTGGAGTCGCTCATAGAGGATAATGACGAATATTCACTGTCACTCATTGTTTTATAAATTATAATATCAAAAGTATAAAACACTAAAATACAATATTATGTATGTACTTAAAACAACAAAATTACCAAAACAAAGGTACCTATTTAAAATTAAAAATAAACAGTGTAGGTGTGAGTAAATCAAAATTCGACTAATTGCGCATGTCTGTGATTACCAGTTTGCAAAAAGTTCGGAAACTTTTCAAACTGTCAGGAACTAATTTCAAACTGGTTTTATATTTCATGGAACAGTGTACTTTGTTGACAAGGTATCAGAGAAAATCTTGTTGGAACGGCGAAATTATTATTGCGCATGCGTCTGACAGTCGGCGACAGTTTGAAACTTCTGTAGGAACAAACCTATTGTTACCTGGGCAAATTTCATGGAACTATCTTACTTTTTCACTCATTTACATGGGATAAGCATACACAATAAAAATGACCCCGGTAAGAATTTACTTCTGACACTTAACATGGTTGCCGTTAGCTCTTAGTTCAATTTGTAGATTAGTCACCCTTACTTAAAAATTGTCCGACTATAGCACATATATTCCATGGAAATATGCATAGCATGAAAATTGCATAATGTAATGTCGACTTAAAAGTTTAAAATATCTTCGAGTCAAGAACAATTCTACATAATTGATTTATATCGAGAAAAAAGCTGTTATATCATGAGAACCATCCACATTATTATAAAAAATCCTTTCAGTCCTTTCATTTGTATTATGAATAAAATAGTATGGACCACGGTTCCTAGACTTACTACGGTTGCCTCTTCCGCCTAACCAATGAACATTAAGCCGGATTGTACTCCTGTGACGTAATTTGAATCTTAACATTCAGTCCTGTGATTGGATGGATGTATCAAAACAAAAATGTTTTATAAATAAAATAAATGTTAAATAACGTGCACGTTAACCTGCATTTACGTTAAATTCTAAAATTCTAAAAATTGATGTGATGTATCACAGATGTTTGTCAAAAAAAAACGTTATGTGGTAACCATAGATAAGAAGGTGGTAACGTTTTACGTTATCTTGCTAACATAATATATTATATTCTTTATAGTTTAGTTTGCAGATTTGCTTCCAGAATTAATTTACTATGTGTTTATAATACGCAAATCTGTAGAGTAAATTATTTTACTTTCAAACTAAATTTTACTTGGCTTTTCAAACTAAAAAGTAAAATGTTTTATAATACCGCAATACCGGGCATAAAAGTGGTATAAACAAACCAGACAGCTGTTGATTTGAATAGAATTATTAATTATTTTTAGTAAATTTCAGCATTATGACTACGTTAAAGTATTTTAAATCCAATCGATATTGTTTTGGTCCTCAATGCAATTCAAGATTTATAAAAGATATGTCCCTATTTCTCTTTCCTAAACTGAAAAACTTGAAGAAAAAATAATTTATTATGCAATTTTTTAAAGACAAATAATCATGTCCTATATTTTCTGACAGGTGATCTCAAGTTAAGGTTGATTTCATGTAATCAAATGAACTATTTTACAATAAAGCCAAGTTAAAGTTATTTATTTATGTTAATATACAATAAAGTACTTACATATGTCAAAAAATAGTATAAAATAAAAATTAACATATTAAAAACATAAGGTATAATAATGCATATATACGTTAAGGCAAACATTACACAGAATATTATATTCCCAGGGGGTTCCCAGGTATACACAAAATAAGATTCATCATCATCAATACACAAGCCAGTTCGAAACATTAAAGTTAAAATTTAGGAATTCATCAATTGAAAACTGCTTCCCCTTCAACCAATGGACTCTTTGCTTCACCACAATACTCAAAGATATCATTAAGGTTAATTTCCATTATTAAATGATACAAATAACTCGTCTTAAACCAAACTAAACATGGAAAAGCAATGGTAAATATTATTCGAATGTTATGTTTGTTTTTGTTTATACCATTTATATCGGCCATGACACTGCAATCGACCTCTCTACATTTTCAGTTTCAATCGCGAATAAATGGGTTTTGTATTCTTGTGTACTCCTGTGACGTAACTCAAGCATCCCCACCCCAGTCGGAAGAGGCAACCGTAGTGCTGTGTTGCCAATGTCCGGATAATTATCCGATTTTCGGATAATTTCGTGGACCATCGGATAATTTTCGGATTGAACAATTTTTTGGATAATTTCGGATAATTCAAGTGTCTATCGACTTTTTATTTTTAAATATAATTTAAATTTTTATAAGGTTAAATAGCTAAATTTGCGAATGTACATAGAACTGCAAACTCTATTCTCATATAATCGAAGATGATGGAACCTATGAATTATTTCAGCGCCCTCTGTTGATAAATAGTATAGTTTTGGTTGACTGTTTTACTGTACAAAAATCCAGGGATCTTTGAAATTGACAAAACAAAAATCGAATTTCATTTCAATCCAAGTCTAAAAGGTCGAAGTAGTCAAGTAATTCCCCTGTGGCACTTTCTCTATACTTTTGCCGATTATGTATGTAAACAATAAGTATTTTTAATGTAGGTTTTAAGAGTTAATAATTTGTTAATTTGCTGTATTTATGTATTATTTTTTGTTTTTTATTTAAATAAATATATTTCTATCAAACTTTTTTTTTGTGTGTTTTGGCTTGGACAATTGTCATTCAGCCAGTCTCAATCAAGATAAGCTTATTAATGTAGTGTGTATAGTAATTATCTTGATACTTAGCAAAGTCGACGTCATTGTCTTTGCTAAGAGACGCTAATTGTATCCGAACGTCTGCGGTCCCTCCGGTGAGTACCGATCGCACAAGGATAGAAATTATTTTCATTTATTAATTTTTAATAAACGAAAATTTCCACCAAGGTGGGATTCGAACTCACGACCTTTAGGTTCAAAGGTAGGCGCTCTTACCACTGAGCCACAGAGGGGGTTAGATTATTCTACTTTTTAAAATTTCCAAGAAAACAACGTACTTTAGTTTTGACTTAGCCTGTATTTGATTTAATGAATGTATCAAAATTAATCGTCTTTATAACTTTTAACTATTATTAAAAAACTATGGCTACAAGTTGTTACTTTTGTGAAACTTTTTGTATCTCCTATAATAGATACAGCGGACTTTGTCACAAAAGTTAATCACCCTGTATACACCAACAATGGAGAACTTTGAGAAGTATCGGCATTATTGGATGGAGTGAGAGGATGGGGATAATAAGAATAAACAACTACACAATATTCTACAATTTTTTATTTTATACAAAAAAGTAAATTAAACAATAATTTTCATATTGTTAAATTGCAATATTTAATTGCTCTTTTATATATTTACTAAGGATTTAATAATGAAACTAATGTATCTGTACAATATATAGTAATAAACAATGAATTCGGATTCTAATTTCAACTGATAGAATTGTCTAATTATTTATAAGTATACTCCCTTTACTATAGTATTAATCTTCTGCTTGTTATGACTCTTTTATTTATATCATCAACTGTTACAGTCAAATAAAACAATATACATATACTCATTATACAATAAACCACAAATGAGATGAACTCGATGAGGTGAACACATATCCATAACTTCATTTACCTTAAAATTGTTATTTGGGGAGACTTATTTTAGTCTGCAGACTCATATGAAGACTAATTTGTTGGAGAAAGATAGTCCGTATTAATCCTCGTCAAAACCTATTTACCCTTTAATCGACAAGATCGTCTACACACTGTTTTTACTCTAACCTAAGTATTTTTCAATCACGGGTGTGATTGAGCTGAACGACAAAGAAGTTTATAGGCACTGAACATACGAAACAAACTGTACCGGTTTGATCGTCGTAGCTTTATTTTATTTACAGCAGCTGTCATTTATGTTGAGACAGTCGTATGATTCAAACGCTAAAATTATTTGTGTTATAGGCAACAAAAAAAAAAATAATAAAAAGTACTTTCTAGTTGAGAAATAGACACGAGCATTTTTAGGGTGAGTAGTTGTTATGTATATTTATTTATTTGCTATTGTGTAGAGGAAATAAGCAGTGGAATTGAAATACCGTGCATTTAGTGAAGGCCGTCTGCAGATGGCCTTGTTGCTTAATTGCAAAATTTTTCTCCTGTGTTCTTAGTAATACGCGTATCTTTTGTCTTTATTTTACCTACTAAACGTGCGGTTATTATTTTTATGTAGAAAATAGAGGGTAAACGTTGTGTAGAAGGATGTAAGAGAGCATGGGCAGCAGGAAAAGGATTCGGTGTCTCTACTCTAAGTGAAAAAGAAGTAATAGACACCATGGAATCGTTTACGGATAAAGATGTCGATGACGTAGACAGTGAATGATGAGATGATAAATGAATGCATCCAAAACATATATTTAATCGCTACATTTGTACAGACTGTGAACTTATCACTGAATATCTAGTACTTTGCTCAGTCCAACCGATGCTATAATTCCAATAGCACAAACTTTCACCCCTGAAGCGGCTATTGTGGTTAGAGATGAATTTCCACCAACCACAGCAGCAGAATCATTAGCATCGACATCAGAAGACATAACCTCAGTAGAAATGACAACAATAGCAACAACGTCAGCAGCAATAGCTGCATCTACATTCAAACCACCGAAGAGACTGAGATCACCGTTACCGACTTTAAAAGTTTCCGGCCTGAGAGTGGTAACATCAGCAGGTGGCTTCACTGGAGAAGGACTGTACATATTATGAACAAAAAAATGATAACTACTGATTTTTTTTTACTTTCAGTGTTAAAAAATATTGCAAAGGGTTCCCAGGAATGAAAGAACATTCTGTGGGGTCAACGTTCAATGCCGTTACATGTGAACGAGGTTGCATTTCGCGGCAAAACTGGTCTTCCATAATACATAAATTAGATTCGCCATTGCAGTTTTTTAATTACTTCTTTACGGATGAATTGGTCGATCTTATTGTGTTGGAAACAAATCGAGCTGCACGTGACTTCGAAATTAATACACAATTCACCGTCGATGAATTTGGATTCAGAGCCGTACCATATTGCATGAAATTGAAGAAGTTCGAAGCAATTAAAAGCATCTTGCGTTCAATGATGAAAGCCAACGTATTAGAAAAGGTGAATCAGGATACGATCCTATCTTTCGAGTACGAAAAATTGCCACAATTTTGAATGCTCAGTTTGACAGCATCTCAAAAAATGCACGGTTATGTGTGGATGAACAAACATGCTCGACCAAGATGGTCCACCATCTTAGACAATACCTAAAAGATAAACCCAACAAATGGGGTGTAAAGTTATTTGTGATACGAATGGGTTTTCATATCAGTTCGAAATGTATACTGGTGCTCATAATTTTGCCAACACCCCAAATATTGGTGTTACAGGAAACGTTATTATCAGGTTATCGTAGACAGTGCCAGACTTCCTGAATCATGTCATTTCTTCGACAACTTCTACACATCATTACCTCTAATGGTTTACTTAAGAGCTCGTGGCATTTTTGTCTTGGTACTATTAGAAGCAATCGAATTCCTAACCGCAAATTTCCATGAGACACTGATGAAAATTTGAAAAAAAGAAGCAAGAGGTTATCCCATCGAATACTGCGGATCAGCGTTATGGTGTCGATCTGGGCACAGTTTTGTGGAAAGATACTGAAAATGTTAATGACTTTGTTCGACATATGTTTAAGTAAAACCTTTCTTGAAAACCCAATCAGTTACACAACCGGCTAAAGTGGCTCGTTATGATAAGAAAGCAAACAAATACATCGAGGTTTGATGCCTATAAATCATTCGAGAATACAACTCTCACATGGGAGGTGTAGACCTCATGGATTCATAATATGGGTCGAAATAGGTTTTGTATCAAAACAATGGACATAGCCACCAGAATTTTTTACCATCTAATGGACATGGCGACTACTAATGCATTCGTTCTGTATTGACGTGTAAATGTGGAGAAAAATCGGAATATCTACATGACGATGCAACATTTCGATTGAACATGTCTAAAGAGCTGTGTGCTACTACTGAAAAACGTCCTGTTGGACGACCACCGTCCATTCCACAGCCATCTAGTAGTTCTGCAGTCGGTAGATGTTCATGAGGTTTATAGTGTATGATACGACGGATTGAATCATTTGCCCGAATGGGGATAAAAAAGTCTGGCAAACTGTATATAAAGTCTGACACTCATTCATTTTGCACCAAGTGCAACCTTCATTTGCGTAACAGGAAAAGTAAAAATTGCTTCACACCAAAGCCTGATACTTTTTTGTTTATTTAACTGTACCCTTTTTCAATAAAAATATTATTTTTGTACTACTAATAAATTATGATGATTTCATAAATTTTCCTTCTGAACGACAAGACTGTCTGAAGATGGTCTAAAATTTGTTAGTCTGGCGACCAAACCAGACACAATATCGCCAAACTGACCTCATATTCGTTTTTCCCACACCCAAATGACCCTAAAACCAATATTGCCGATTAAAGGGTTAAGATTTAAAATATATAATTTCAATCGAGACAAACAATAAATCATCATTAACAACTAATCCTCAGAATAATCAATCTCCAGGATTACGTGTTAACTTCTTGTTCTAAAATATTCAACTAACAGTTCATGAGTTACAGGCCATAAACGTTCTTCTTATTTCAGGTATGCACCTCTATGGTTCATCATATTTTACGATTACTGTATAAATGTTATGCAGATCATACCACTATGAATTTTATACTCACAGTGTCCAACATACCTAAATTTTTCTTCTAAAGGGATCTGATGTTGTAGTCGTTATACTTGTTCTAATAATATTTAAATAACAAATACACTGAGCTCTTGTCAGAAAATATTAAGTGCTATCAAATCCAATCAAAACCTTGAAAACCAAAACCTAAACCTACTCATCACAACAGCTACATATTTAAAACATTATAGAATCGAAGCAGTTAAACATCAAACCACAAATATTATAATGTTGTTAAATATACATCATCTCAGCCATAGAACTCATTTTTTTGGGTATATGTACAAATGTTTCAAAATAACTAGCAAGTTCGTCGATTGTGACATCACACGGGGGATTAACGTTCATTCTAGCTTGATGTGAACAGCTACCAATATTCTGACTTGTACTATCAGATCTCTGAGTATTATTTTGATACTGAGCTATTAAAAAACTAGGAGCGGAGTACCTGTCCAAATTAGAATCATTATTGCGTATGCTTAAAAGTTCACAACCGTTTATGATGGACTTAAAATCATCTGTAGGCTTTGACATTTCACCAAATTGTTTGTCTTTCTTTTTAGACGAATGTCCTTTAGAGTGTTTTCCCTTTTGAGAACACTCAACAAACTTTAACACAGGATCTCTGAGGATCTTCTTGTTTGGCTTTTTAAACGATGTAGTATGCTTTACACTTTGGTGTTTTGATGCACAATCGCATGTTGAACCAAAATTGATGGAAGAAAGTGATTTGGAGCGTCTCCGTCTCATGAATGGGTTTGGTTTGAAACTGTTCACAGGTTTTTTATTCGACTTAATATCTAATTCCAATTTTTCCAAAGAATTCAACAAATTTACGTCTTCTTGTGACATGTCGGCCTGAAAAAGAAAAGCAATTACTTATTTTATCGTTAACCAATATAAATCTATAATTGAGGCGGTATATGTAAAAACGGCATGTTACTACTTCGTAAGATTTATGTCATAAAGGAAAAGTTCTGTGCCAAAAAGAAGAATTGAAAATATAGAATGTTCTAGACGTCATCGAAATGTCCAGAAATGTCTCGTGAGGTTTGGAACGTCAGAAAATGTATATAAACAGGAAGTTGGCAGTTTAATGAGTAATAGTAATTCAGTTTTTGAATATTTTTCATTTAAGTGAAGTTGTTAACAAGCTTCTGTATGTAATATTGCTTCAGTAATTAATAGATCTTTTCCAGGTATAATTAGGCCTAGCAAAATTTTAAAACCACCCACATTCAATGATCAAATAGCATTGGAATCTCATCGTTTTCAATTTGAAGTTACAGCTAGAGCAAATAGCTGGACTGAAAAAAAAATGGCAGCTTCCTTGGTAATATCTCTCCGAGGACAGGCAGCAACCCTCTTACAATATCTTCCCCAGGATTCACCCAGATACCTCTCTCGTTCAAGATTTATAGACAAATTATGATCAGCAGCATCTAAAGCAGGTTTTCCAAAGCCAGCTTAAAGTTCGATAAAAAAACAACGAAAGCGTGAAAGAATTTAAAACTGTAAGGTACGTACCTCAATAAACACCAACAAAACGAAGTATGTGAAAATAAGCATGCAACCACAAATCCTACCACCACTTGTTACATAAAACGACGTCATCGAAGCAGTGAACGAATTTATATACCTGAGTGCTCCTTAACACTGAATATATTACTGCCGTAGAGATAAACTGCAGAATTTGAACGGCAATAAATGATTTTTTAATCTAAATCTCCTTAATCTCAATTATATCGAGAAATACAAAAGTAAAACTCTATAAAACAATAATACGCCCAGTCCTAACATATGGTTCAAAGACCTGGACTCTAACAAAAGTACTAAGGCGAATCTATGGAGAGGTGAATGACAGTGGAGTGTGGAGAAGACGATACAACTTATAGAATACACCAGGAACCAGATATCGTAAAACATATTAAGATATTATGTCCGAGGTGGACAGAAGGAGAACTATAAAAACGCTCGTTGATAGACCCATTGGTCAGAGACGAAGAGGAAGATCCAGAACAAGGTTCCTTGATAACATCGATGAAGATATGAGAAATATGGAAATTCATGTTTGGGGAAAAAGGCAATAGATAGGGACCACTGGAAAAAAATATTGAGGAGGCTAGGGCCCACGCAGGGTTGTAAAGCCAGAGTGATGATGATGTACCTATAGGCACCTAAAAATTTTCTGGAACAGATTGGTAGTTAGGCATTCATAGATGGATGTTGAAATGTTGACAAATGAAGTCCCTACTGCAGATAACCAACAACCTATTTTATCCTAAATGTTAATCATACTGCAAAATCTTCACCAAAAAAACTAAAAAAAATATAAAAATAGATGATTTAATTACGTAAGAATAGGCCACTTAAAAAAATTGCAGAAGCTGATCCCAAGCAAGGAATCAAAGAATGAGGTCAAAGGTCATAAGATGCCAGTCGCAAAGCTCTACTAGAAATAATAATAGATATAGGTCTTTAAGAAATCGATCTCCCACAAGTGACCAGAGAAAACAAGAAGATGCTCTGGAATCTGAAGTTGCTCATTTGAAAGAGCAACTAGAGATTAGTAAAAATGAAATAGAAAAGATAAGAACACTGGTGTCAATTTTGCAAGAGAAATTTTTGTAAGATAACACGAAATAATGCAAAAACTACACAGTCTAATCCGGAATACAAAGGCGAAAAAGTGGTGAAGGAGAAGAATGTGTTAAATGAACCATTACAAGAATTCCAAGATGCCTTAAACAAATTACAGGTTCAAAGCTTGAAGAAAAAAAGAATGTAACTGAATTAGTAAGTCTCCAGATAACCACAGTTAAACAGGGAGATGATAATGATCAGACTTCTTTGAAAACTCTTAAAAATATCCAAAAGAAAGATTTTACTTATTATAAAAGTAAAGAAATACTTAAAAATTAAAGGAGAATGGCTTAAACATAGAGAGACCTATTTGGCAGGAAATAACCAAATATAGTGAAACTATAAAGACATCATCATCATCATCATGCTTTACAACCCTGTGCGGGTCCTAGCCTCCCCAAGAATTTTTTTCCAGTCGTCCCTATCCATCGCCTTCCTCCGCCAAGCACGTATACTATAAAGACGTACTGGGCTTCAAAGGAATCTCTGTTACTTTCCAATGGTCTATTTTGAAATTTTACTTACGAATGCTGAGAATAATACACTTTCTTATAATGGCTTCTAATAAAAAGTAATATAAAACCTAATTCTTATTCTAAATTAAACGTTGGTTGCATAATATGTATTTACATATTAAATCGCTTAGCATTGATGTTAATATATGCTTTTCATAGAACATTTCAATGAACTGTGGTCTTTTTAGTCAAATCACTTTAAAACCATCAGGCAAAAATCATATGTTCAATGAAGGCGATGTCCTCTTCATGTAAAAATTTGTATAGACCTCAAACATCTTTAACTTTTAGCATATTTACATCTGGCAAAAGGCACTTCTGGCAAAAGACACGAGTTATTGGGTTTCGAAAGTACCCTATTTCTACAAGAGGGTACCTATAGCTAAATACACCATACTGGAGAAAATAGGCCTTGGTGCAAAAGAGTGCACAATTTTTCAGAGCTTTGGTGATGACATATTTCATTAATGTGAGGGGTATTTTGTGTCTGTATGCAAGTGTTTTCTGGAATAGGTTTAACAGGAATTTAGGTTTTACAGTTTTGAAAAAGTTAATGATAAAAAGTAACTTGACATGGACAAGGATTTTTTCTGCAAAACCACATTGCTGAAAGATAAGATTTAAGGTTACAGATAGTTTACTGTGACAAAGAAACTGTGTCTCATTCCTAGAAATAATTTGATAGCATCCAAATCATGAACTTTGGAAAATCAAGAGTTAATCTTATTAGAAATCTCATTCTTATTCTGTCCCCCAATGGTATCAGAGAGCAAAAAATTCTAAATATGCGAGGAAATTTTTGCAACTGCTTCTTAGATAGTCATACAACAAACAAATGACAGCATTTGGATTTTTTACACCATCACATGCAGTGTATGTATAGCAGTAGCTTAAATCATTAAATACATAAATATTGAAGCAGTAAAGCCAGAATATTTTTCTATAAAACTGATTATTCCATTATTGAGTTTTTCAATCGGATAATTGTGAGAGAAATCAAACTCAACAGTAAGTATTTTAGCAGTTTCTCTTTACTCATATAAAAATAAAACTATCTCGCATTTTTTTCCTTTTGTTTCTTCCTCAAATGTGGGTCGAAAGGAACTGTACATGGATCATGTGACTTGTGCTTCAACTATTTTTACATTCTGTGCATAAGTCACATAGGCAGTTTTCGGTTCACACACAATAAATAGAAAATTTGACAAACAATATTGGTGGTATGTTTGGTATGACATTTTAAGGTCTGATTTGGTTTTGTCCTCTTTGAATAATTCATACAAAGTTTGTAAATTTAACTTGCTGTTATCAAAATAATACACATTTGTTTTATTTTTGCAGTAATAGTTTTTGTCATGTGTAATAGATTTCAAATGCTCACCCATCAAGCCACATTGATCCTCAAAGGATACGCCATTAAGAAGTTTGTCTTGAATAACATAAACCCTGTTAACTTAGGTAGTAAAAGATATTTTACTACAGGTAATAAAAATTGTCTTATTCTTCTTCACATGCCATATCAGAGTTATCCAATGTTAGTGTTCACCATTTCGAAGGCTTCTCAATCTTCTGTGACATGGAATAATATTGTCCTGCATTTGATATTACAGTCCATTCACTACTGTTTTTTAACCAAGAAACCTGTTTTCTTCCTACAAATCTACAGTCTTCTATTTTGTCTTTAAAGATCAGTTGTAATATTCTACATCAATTTCCCTTCACTATATGTCCCAGATAAGATATTTTCTGATGTTTAACAGTCTTTAGCAATTCTCAAATTTGCAAACCTTTTTTGACCCTCCTTAATACTTCCTCGTTAGTTTTTCTTGCTGTCCACACTTCTTCTCCATACAAAAGTACAGCCCAAATATAGCACTTAATCATTCTTTGTCTTAATTCTAAACTGAGATGATTATTGCAAAGAAATGTCATCATTTTCATAAAAGTAGCTTTAGTAATTAATTGCTATTCTTTGTTTGATTTCTATGTATGGATCTAGTTGGTCCGTTATGACAAATATGTAATTTTGTGAACTTTTTCAACTTAAAATCTATTTAATTGAAGCTCTGCATCTGAATGTGGGTTATGACTAAAGACTGAAAATTTGGTTTTGTTTGAATTTATTTTAATGCCCATTTCCTCTGATCTTTTATAAATATGATCAAGCAGAATTTGGAGACCTTCAATATTTTCTGAAAGAATTACTGTATCGTCTGTGTATCTAATTAGATTAAGTAGTTCTCTGTTGATTTTGATTCAATACAGCTGTCTCTCAAGTGCCTTTTTAAATAGCTGAACAATTTATCTGACTCCTCGTTGTATGCAAATACATCTTTTCTTTGATCACAACATTTTTGTGATAGGAAATTTAGAGCAAAAAGTGCCTCCCCAGTTCCCACAGCATTTCTAAAACCAAATTGGGTACCTTCAAGATCTTGCCAAGTAAAGCACTCTGCATGTTCATGTACTTCATGTTCATCCTTAACTCTGTGAATTGGTTTCTTTCTCAGTTACCAATTTAGAAACCTGAAATTGTTCACATTCTAGTCTAGTTACCACTTATGTATAATGATTTGGTGGAGAAGTACAGATTATTACATGGTATTTGTTGAAAATACTTGATTTTCTGATTTATAATAAGTTTGTTAATTCCAAGAGAAATAATTTGAATAGTCAAATTGCATGAAGTCAAATTATTGTGTTTTTAGTGGGCCTCAACCAAACCTTATGCTTTTGCACCATTTTTTTTAATACATGCAATGTTTGAATATTAAAATATGTAAAATTCTGACCCTCATACAGTGTTTTGAGACTAGTAAAGGACTTGGTTCTGATATATCAAATTTTTTCCTAAGAAAAGAAAAACTCACTCTCTTTAAAGTAACTACATTAAAAAGATAATTATTTCTTCATGATTATCAATATTTTCACATATTACACCACAAAAGTAACTACATTAAAAAGATAACTATTGCTGCATGATTATCAATATTTTCACATATTGCACCACAAAAGTAACTACATTAAAAAGACAACTATTGCTAAGTTTCAGCAATGCTAATGTCCAGTACTATTTTTGATTGTTGTTCAGAAAATGTTATTGATTGCTTATTACTCTTTACTAAAATATGTACAATTAACCATTTATTATTGCATATCATAACAATTTTATAATTATTCCATATTAATAATTTTATCATTATATGTGTTGTCATTGGGCATCTATATTATTAGACTCGATATAAATAAAAGTGTAGATGAATATTAATAACATATTAAAAAATATTTATATATACTTGATCAACAAATTAATTGAAGATAAAGAGTTGAAAAACTCAATTAAAAATAATTAATAATATCTTCCTAGTTCATGCTCTCAGTATTAGTTGTTATTTATGTACCAAGAGTATTAAATATATGTTTATGCCCAGAGAACAACAATGTTACAAATCCAAAGGCCTCTGGCCCGAGGGTTTGTAAGTCATCCTAGGGCATATACATCTATTAATACCCATGGTGCATACAAACTTTTATGTCATACTAGTTCGTTATTGCATATACAAATAAATATGTTCTAAAAAATCTGAAAAATTGATTTCATTTTGACAATATATTTACTAGTAGACATTCTATTGTCCGCATTTTGTTGCTACACAATGGAAATGCTGTCAAATGTGTCAAACTAAAACTGTGAAAATGCAAGATATTTTTGAGATCCTAATGTAACCTAAATATCTCTGGATCCTTTCAGAATTGCCACTTTGATGTTAATTCTAAATAATGTTTTGAAATGTTGTTAAATAAAGATGTTTCTAATAAGTTATCTTTTTGTTTGTATCTTTATGCCTATGCGGGCCATAAAATACAGTTTATGCCCACAAGGGCATAAAGTACACTATTACGTAGTTGGTAACTAAGCAATACAAACACAATAATAAACTAGTATGACATAAAATATATAAATACTAGCTTAATTTTGATGTTTGTCAGTGATGACAAACATTCATTTTATATTCAAGCAGCTACTATAGAAGTGAGTTCACACATGATCAGTTCCAAAATGGAATGAATATAGTTAGTAAAAAATGAAAGTCATAAGTAGCCTTTCATGGACTATGATCACAGAATAATAGAGAAAAATAAGCCAGTTAATAAAACAAAGGACTAAAACATTGTGCCTGAGACTTGAAATCTTAATAACCAGTTAAAATAATTACAGTAGACTCCCTCTATAACGAGAACTGAAATGGCAGACTAATTACCTCGTTATAAGTCAATCTAGTTATATCAGACAACAATAATACTGTGCATACATATAAATATGTAGTTTTCTAAAACATTAACTTCCTATAGTGAAGAGATTCGGAGCAATATAAGATGCTAATAAATATTGTTTGAATGGCGTTTTTGAAAAAAAGTTGTTTACTTTTCTTGTCAATAAAATATGTTAAAACAAAAAATCTGTATTTTGAAGGATAACATAAACTATTGCTTATTGCTACTGCAATTGGACGAAGTCATTTTTGACTGCTTTAAATTGTCATGTATCATTCTATCTGTCATATTTTCTAAAGATGTATTTATTCTAAAGTAGTTTATTGCGGGGCACTTAAAAAGGGTATTTATTTATAACCACAGCCTGGTCAAAAACATAAAAAGACACATTTTCGATCTTATTTTCTCTTGTTATAACCAAATTTGCTTCTCTATAGAGGGTTATAGTTGGTTAATAACTGTGTTGGTTTTGCAAATCGAATTTAGTTGAACAAAGTGAATTAAAGAAAGTAATATCACCACAAATACTATTAAATCTAGAAGTAAAATGATAACAAAACAAAGTAAGAAACCTATCTTCAAATAAACAGACAGAAAATTGAAGTCTTCCAAAATTTAAATATAATTAAAGAATATATGGTAGATGGCAATTGAAAAATATATGTTTTAGCTATGCGGTTGGACACTAGATTAATATTCTGAAGCCATATCTACCCTGTCCAATTTATTCAAAGATTTCCCATACCTACTAGCCAATTAAGTAAATAGTGTTTCACCAGATAATTTTATCATAAAATAACCAGAATGTGGCCTGATTCTAATGCATCGGGATACTAGAACATATGAAGTCCTACTAAAATGCTTTTATTTTGTCACACCAAAAATATTCTATGCAGATTTATTTTGATACTGCGAATGCATATAAAAATGCAAAATAAAATGTTTTAAAATACATGAAAGTGTAAAGTTTTAGTTTTAGAAATTTATTGAAAGAACCATGTACTACTTATTAGCACATTGTAGACAACATAATTAATGTTAATTTGATACAAACATACATGATAAAACTGGTTGTATAATATGAAAACTTCTATTTTTTAAAATAACCAAAAACAAGATAAATAAATTACAAAAATAATGCTGCTAATCGCCAACGAAAATTTTCATTTTAAGCATTTGCCTAACCCTAGAAAAAGCCACATAAAGCTGCCCATGACCAAGCAAAGTGTCACGTAAATAAATCCCAACACATTGCAGAGATCATCACCTGCTACAGTGATACTAGGTGGTGCTGGAGTTTTGGTTATGGACAGATATACAGACAAAATATCTAAATTATATATATTAATCAAATTATATACAAACAGCACAACCCAAAGTTCTAACGATCAGAACATATATTTTCAAAGGAGTAAGAGAGTTTATATACCTAGGCCTATAAACATGAATGATGACAAAGAGCGATGAAGAACATTTAAGATGCTTTGAACGTAAAATCCTCCGGATATCTATGGAGGAGTACAAGAGGGTGGATTATGGCGTAGACACTATAATTTCAAACTTTACAGCCTGCATGACAAACCTGATATTATTAGGCTCATCAAAATAAACCGGCTGCGGTGGTTAGGTCACATAGAGAGAATGAATGAGATGGAGCCGCCAAAACATATTTATAACCAAAGAATAGATGGACTGAGAAGGAATGGCCGACCCAGAGCACAATTTAAGGATCAGGTGGAGGAATACTTGAGAATGTTGGGAATACGAAACCAAGAGATCACCAGAAATCAAGACCCACCATGGGTTGTGGAGCCAATGATGATGATGATGATGATATATTGATACTTTTTTGTTTACTTAATTAGTCATAGATTTATACAAGAAAATTAAAATTTTATTTACAGTAGCAGAATAGAGGTTACATATCTAATATCAAGACATTTTCATTTATGCACTATTCTAAAAAACTTAATTAGATATTAAAATCAAACAAGGAACCAAATTTTTGTAGGGATTTGCAAAAAATTACCATTTAATCATAACTGAAGTATTTTTTTGGGTTTTAAAAGAGACTTTTTCTTTATAATATAAACAGGTTTAACTAGAGATATTCTCTATACAATATTAAAGTGAAATTAACTTCGTTTAATATATTTACCATCGATGTAGACTACACTCATTATATAACTTAAGAAAAGTTATCACCACAGCAATGCTCTGCACTTTTTAGTTTTTAACTCGCAAAAATATTTATATCCAAACACTTCGACCAAAACACATATAAATGATGACTAATTGCCATTTAAATTGTCAAATGTCATTATTTTTCAAAGGCCAATATTCACGAGTATTTTAAACTGGCACTTTATTTCAATTCACGCAGACGTCATACTGATCTTTTAATTTCTTGCATGTTCGATGTTTAAAACTAAATAAAGGAAATATGTATTTTATTTAACCTGAATTTATTCTGTTATTGTTATTTATTCTGTGACCTGAGCTTCGACTTCGAATATAGACGTTTCGACTTCCACTCCGAAAATCGTTCTCAAAAAAGATGATTGTTTTCAAAAAAAATCTGCGAATTAGGTTAATTTATTTACGAAAATGTATAAACAAAATAAACATTGCTTATCATTATTGACAAATTTGGCCTCGATCTTTTAAGTAACATCATATATTATATGGCTGACAAAAACTGATGGTTGTGTTTTTACCTAGAAATATCAAATTCTGACTGTTTTTTCATATGTTTGTGTAATCCAGAGATATGTATCCTCTCTTACATATCTGGTGTAATCTGATTTTATTCTGTTTTATCATCTTATGTGGCTAGGACATCGAGCAAAAAGACTGTCTTTTTGCTCGATGGTCTCAGGTCTATAAAAATGAAGAAGATTGGAAGATATTTTTAGGTTAGATACTTTAATTTAAGACGTCAAATTATTGAGTTGTCTAAATATAAAATTTAAACACAAAATTTTAAAATGCTCAATTTTACAAACAAATTAGTGACGAAAAGTTTATTATTTTCATACCGACCGTATTTAGTAAAGGAAGGATTCAAAAATTTGTCAACTAATACATCCAGAAACATTAAAAGGGGTACTTTCAGACTTGGACTTACAGGTATTACAGTAGGAGCTCTGGTCGGTACCGGCTATTCTATTCATTATATGAATAAGCCTCGAGCACATATATTAAATGAAGAAACCACAATAGCTCAAGTGAAGGACCTACCATCCATAAAACCTACTAGATTTGTAAGTTATCTTAAATTGTTATACTTTATGTAAATTTTTTTTTATATCCTTAACCAATACAATTAACCATGACCAATTATTTTCGGATATTAGTATTAGTAGTATATTAGTATTCGATTATGTATCGCAAGTATAGATCTAGCTATAGATAATTCACAACAAAACTAAATTGTTTTGATATTTTGTTTTCAACTAAAAAGACAATTCTAAAGTATTTAATTTATATATAGGGTAGAGACTAAGTATAAGACTAAGTATTCAATTTATATATAGGGACAAATTTCAGCTTTAAAAAAAAACTGACAAATGGATTTTTCCATGCATTGGTAAATATGCTAGCAAAATATTAATTTCTGTTTCCAGACAAAGTGGATCTTATGGCAAATTTAATGAGAAACAAATAAGTGAATAAGACATAAACAAAATTAAGTGCAAGAGGAAGTATATAAAAAAGGTACCCATATTTGACAATTTAGGTACAGTGTTGTGTACCTTACAAATGATGGAAAAATTGATGCCAACAAAGCAAACAAGGGAAACAATGTAACTAAAATATATTATGCATTACACAAAATAATACTAGGACATAAATAAATTGAAGTAGAAGTAAAAAAGAAAATTCACAATGCTATAAGAATACCATTAATTACAGAAACTAGTGAAAGCTGGATATGTAATAAGAAAGAGGAAACAAGGATAAATGCAGTAGAAATGAAGTATATTAGGAAAATAGCAGGCAATATTAAGTGGGACATAATGCAAAGTGTAGAAATAAGAAACTGCATTGGCTAGTACCAAATGAATTGGTTCAGTCACAAGATAAGACTGGGTCAAACTCCACTTCTAAAAAGAATAATGGAAATGGAAAAATCAACAAAAAGAAGAAGGGGCAAACAAAAAAGTGGCTGGACCAAATAGAAGAATATTAAAAGGAAAATAATTAAAGTCAATATTGCTTGTGCATATACTAGCACCTGACATACTTGTTGGAGAGCAGTGCAAAAATACAGTATTCCACTGATTTGTGGATACTTACTTCTCTTATTGTCTAAGTGGGCCATACATTATCTACTGATTTTTGTCCTAAATAGATATATCTTACTAAATAAAGAGATCTCTAAATGTTATTTTTAATGTAATTACATTTTCAGTTTTTAACAATTATTATGTTACATGATTTATATGTTATAAATTAATAATGAATTATTACTTATGTGGATTTTAAGGTAAAAAATGTTGAAGATAAGGGATTGGAATTAACACTATACCAATACCAAACATGTCCATTCTGCTGTAAAGTAAGGGCTTTTTTGGATTATTATGGTATTTCATACAATTTGGTTGAAGTTGACCCTGTGTTAAGACAAGCAATAAAATGGTCACCTTATAGAAAAGTCCCAATTTTAGTGGCTAAAACAGAGGATGGATATCAGGTTTGTTTTATATGTTTTTTTAACCATGTTTTTATATCATTTTCATAAAATTTGAGGTATGTATGTATGTATATTGTTAAAATGCCTTTTAGGCCCATTGCTGGATGGATAATTTCCATCATTTTCTGTTCTTAGCTATCTCTTATTCCAATTTCAAAGATTTTGACAGAACTCCAGAAAAAATAGAAAATTGTAAAGTGTAAAAAAAATTTAATCAAAGGGATTGGAAAATTCTTTGTTTTTTGTTAAAAGTTATTTGTTAATGACAATTTCCGGCCCATTTGAAAAAATTAAAAACAAAATACATTTAAGCTTGAAATATATATATATATATATAATATATATATATATATATATATATATATATATATATATATATATATATATATATATATATATATATATATATACAATATATACATATATACAATTAAATAAAAAAGAAGATTTTGTGCAGTAGAAATGCAAAAAAATTGGTCAGTTTATGCTCTACTTATAGGGGTAATTATTGTAATTATTAAAGGGTAAATTATTGTTTACACACCACTCAATGAGATTTTTTGTCAATCATAGTAGAATCTAATCAGTTTGAGAAGAAATTTGCCAACTTGTGAATTAAAAGTCAATACCACAGCTTCTTGTATTTACATAGGTAATGGAGGTGATCAATTTTATTGATCCTGGGAGAATCATAAAAAATCCTGAAATTGCTCAATGTTTATTTATTAACAGCTTTATAGAAACTGATTTCATTTGTGGCAAATTTAGTATGAAAGCTACACTCTTCACCTTTAAAAAGCATTTTGATTTTTGTCAATAGTACACTCTGACCAAACATCTGCGAGGGGGTTTTATGGGGAATCCCGGAGTTAGGAGTGGTCAATATTTTTTCATCTTTTTTTGGGGCCCCAAATTTGTCATTCTTAGCAAAATTCACCTTGTTCATATGATTTTTAGAGATTTAGCAGCATTTTCGTCTCTGAAGACTGGAGCACTGTTTATTATAGTAATTTCTTTTTTAGCCTTTAATTGACAGTACCATGATAGTATCAGCATTGGCGTCATACTTATTTGAAGATAACAAAAAAGACTTACCTGAAATTGTAAAGTGTTTTCCAAGTGTTAGTTATGTAGATGACGATGGATTCAAGAAGAATGAAATTATGAATAGATATTTTATTATGTTAAATAACAGGAAAGATCTTCAAGCCATTGAACAAAAAAGCAGGTAATATAAGTATTTTCACTCTCTGTTCCACTTCCTCCTAAATCAAATGTTTTGGTTGATTTCTTTCCTTTAGTTTAGTTTATTTTCTCAGTTTCTCTTTATGGTCCAACATTTTTCTTTTTGAAGGGATAGCTTATAATTTTTTAGTACACTTGTACCAAATGAATACAGTTCAAATTTTATAGCCTAATTTCCAATGAATATTTACCCCAAAATAGATGTCTCTCTTCTAAAAATCCATTTTATTGATTAATATAATAATTTGATTTTTGGAACTTGATTTTTTATATCATCATTCTGGTTTTACAACCTTGCATGGGTCCTAGCCTCATCAAGAATTTCATCGCCTTCCTCTGCCAAGCACATCTTCCCATTTTTTCCCACACGATTTTTTATATATAGCATTTTTCACATAAAAATGCTTGCACGTCAGTTAAGATTTATGACGTCAGAACCCCACAGCGTTGCCAGAACATCAGTATAGTTAGTAAGTAGGGAATTTTTAAAATTTCAACTATTTGTCAAACTATTATATTAACAGTAAAAACTCTTGGTTTTAAGACTACTGCAACACACTAAAATACATAAGAAAACATTTTAATACAAAATTATATATTCTAAATTTTAAACTTACCTCTTTTAGAGCTGTAATAGTAAAAATGTCCCGCCATTATTTCTTGTTCAAAATAATCTATCTTATATGAAAGCTTATCAGCTTTCTACAGACTATTTATTTGTTTTGACATAGCACAATCACAATACACAACAATAATTAGTTTTTAAAGCTATTAATCTAAATTTAATATGTATTTATAAATACAATTTATTAATATATATTATATTATGATCAAATTGTGTAAGAAATCAAAACATAAACAAAATTCTTACTCTAAAAAGCGGCAACACTTTATACACTTTTGCCACACGCTGAACTGTCAATAAAATTTGAAGTATTCCGGTATCAGTTGCGTACAATTGTCTAATCTATTTAATTAAAATTATTATTTTGTGGAATATTAGACTTGAAGAGTTATTTCATAAAATTTATATTATTAATAATATCAAACGTTTTTGGTTATTTAATCAATATAATTCCAAAATTTCCAATATAATGATGATTATATTTTTCTAATTATTACACCATGTTGACGCCTATGAAAGATCGAACAGTTCCTCATGGGTTTCATATTATTAGCTGTGTTAGGAACATTTCAACTCTAAGGTTGACGTTCTGGAAATTTTAAATGCAAGTGACGTCACTTTGTATAAATCGTGACGTGCAAGTGTTTTACTTTTTTCTCTAAATTTGATAGTTTCGAGTTATAAGCGATTTAAAATCAGAAAAATGCGAAAATACGTATTTTCGAGGCTTGAAAACATGTAAATTATTATTTTGGCGGTTGCCAAGTGCCTGAATTGAAGTTTAAATATTCAATTTCAAGAATCTGAAGAGTAATCGGGGCTTATTTTAATTTAGACAGTTGTATTTTAATTGGTAATTATTCTAAAACAATTTTTAATTGAAGGTAATTACTTGGCAACATCGCACTTAACGAAGCTCTTAACGATAACTTTTCAACGAAATCATATTCCACTTGTCAATTTTGCAGAGGCGTACCAAAAAAAAATTAATCATTTGTTTAAACACATAAGTAATTATGTAAAAATTAAATCTAAGACCAATATAAGTATTAAATTATCATGTGTATTATAACAGGTATCTTACAGTTGTCTAACAAAATAAAGTAAAATTTTATTGTTATTATAGAGTACCTAATACAGTACTTCAAAAAACAGAAATCTTTGCGAAATACTTATTGTTTTCATTAGACGAAACAATCTGAAATTTTAACATACGATCCCGTTGTTGCACTTCATTCTCTATTTATAGAATTGCTGTGTGCTATAAACGTTATATTGTTTTGTTTTAACTTGATTTGAATTGATTTAATTATTTATTTAAACACATAAGTAATTACATAAAAATTAAATCTAAGACTGATATAATTATTAAATAATCATGTGTCTTTTGACAGTCATCTTATAGTTGCTGACAAATTAAAGTAAAATTTTATTCTTATTAGAGAGTACCTAATACAGAACTTCAAAAAAACAGAAAACTTTGGAAATACTTAATTTTTTCATTTGGCTAAACAATCTGAAATTTTAACATATGATCTCGTCATTACACATCATTCTCTATTTATAGAATTGGTGTGTGCTGTAAACGTTATATTTGTTTTTTTTTAACTTAATTTGAAACTTTCTTTGTGTTTAACTGTTTATATAAATATTCAAATATTAATAAATAAAATATAAAATTATATATGAAGTTCATATAAATTAAATGAAGTAAGCTAAACTATTATCATGTGAATGCGTGTATATAGTAGTGTATTTGTTTATTTCAGTAAATTCTCGAAATACGAAATGAAGATGGCACTCCTAAAGAGTTAATAGCTTTGTTAGAAGAAGACTCAGATTGTGAAAATGCTGACTCACATGTGATTTATTTGCTGCCGAGATTAGATTAGAAAGTTTCTGATGTAGAAGACATTGATGATAACATTATTTGGGAGGAATCAATAAAATCAGATATTGTAGGTACATATGAAATACAAGTGATTGGGAATTCTGACTATCCTTTGAACCACAGCTAAACCGTCCAAAGAAAAAACCAGGCAAAAATAGTAAATCCAACTTTGTCTCTAATTGTAACAACAGATACTCATTTGGGCTCAGTAGTAATTCAACATCAGTCTGATTGATATTTAGACAATATAAAAGCCAACCATGGAGACAAGTCATATAAGTTTTTTCACTCTTTTTTGATAAAATATTAATTGAGGTCATTCTACATTTTACAAATATTTATGCATCGTAGAATAACCGTCACGATTTTGAAATGAATAACATAGATTTAAAAATTATTCTTCTTCTTTAAGTTCCATCTTCTATCGAAGGTTGGAAAATATTCATTTTCCAACATTCTACTTCATACATAACATTCAAACCATTCCCTTAAGTTCTTAAGCCAGGATATTCTTCGTCTTCCCACATTTCGCTTTCCTCGGATTTTGCCCTGCATAATAAGTTGTAATAATGCGTATTTTTGCCCTCTCATCACATGTCCCAAGTACTCAAGTTTTCGTCTTTTAATAGTTAATATTATTTCCGCCTCATTTCGTATCCTTCTAGTTACTTCCATGTTTAACATTCTTTGAATCCATGATATTCGTAGGATTCCTCTGTAACACCAAAATTCAAAGGCGGCCAGCCTATTCAGATGAACTTGTTTGAGTGTCCAAGCTTCCAGACCATAAAGAAGAGTAGAGAATACGTAACATCGAAGCATTGTCAGGCGTAGTTCTAAGCTTATATCCCGACAACAAAGAAACTTTTTAAGTTTAATAAATGATGTACGTGCTATTTCAATACGTGTTTTAATTTCTTTGGTTTGGTCTACATCTGATGTTATCCATGTTCCTAAATATTTATAGTTATTAACATTCTCAATTGCAGTATCTTCAATAGTCAATTGGATATTTGCATGTGCAGATTTAGTCATTATCATGCATTTAGTTTTCTTTAAATTTATCTTCAGTCCGTACTCATGACAGCGTTCATTAAGCGTTGCATTAAAAAATTATTAGCATATGTATATTATCTCGGTCACACTTTGCTTCAAGTTGATATGCACTGGTTAAAGGATGAGGATAAAGAAGTGCACATTATACGAGAAAGCATGAGCCGACATAGATTTATATTTATAATAGTGAAGAAACCGCTACATCAGTGTCAAACTTAGTACATGGACGTCATCTAAATTTGCTTTACCAGATGAAACCAGATTCGACAATATTGGCCACAAAAAGAGACGATAGTGCAAGAATGTAGGATATGCAAAAGTGTACTATTTATTTATGTAAATGGTGTAGAATGCATATACATCCCGAATGTTTAGAAAATTTTCACCTTAAAATTTAATTTACATTTAAGATACAATATGTTCCTTTATATTAAAAATTGTACTGATTTCCTCGAAAATGAGAAAAAAAATCTTTTTGGTTGTAAATTAGTCTTAATTTATGTGTTTTTAATCCAAAGTAATAAATTAATTGTCAAATTTCTCTTTGTATATTGAGCGGCCGTTAATGGGTCAATACTATATAAAGAATAAATTTGCCTCAAATATACTTTACTTACCTCAAAACTATTTTAAAGTTAATAATAAAGTCTATTTAATAAATATATTCCCAAGAAATAGGCCTAACTCGAAACCTACAAATTTGGAGAAAAATGATAAGATTTTTTTTGTTTAAAATCGCCAAAAAAAAATATATATAAAAAATGGTTTTTAGGAGCAAAACAGTGATTTTTGGTATTTGTTCAAACAATTTCTGCCTAAAAATTTCGCCCAGCATCTTTCAGATTTGTTTAAAGGGGACATTTTTGAACAGAAATCCGCAAAGAAACTGAGTCAGAAACATTTTTCCTACGGGAGCGACCTCACAAAGCGACCTCACAAACTGGATTAAATCTTGTTTGGCCAGTTTGATTTTGTTTTTTATTTTTTCTTTGATTTGTCGGTGCTGAATGCTGCTTTTTTCCCTACGTCTTTCCTCTATCGGGTCCAAGATCTCTTCGGTCATCCAAATTTTATGTGCTTTCAACAATTGCGTTTTTGATGTCCTTAAAAACCACTTCCGTACCCTGTTGAGCTATAGGAAGATTTATGTTCTACTTATTTTTCTGATGAGTTAGTTTTTTAGTTCGCTTACAACCATGTTATTGCCTATTGTAGAAATATCATTTCTGGTTTTATCATTTTTATGTTGAGTTTTCTTAAGAGAAAGTTCAATTTTAGCTACTACTGGGTTGTGGTTTGAATTTACATCTGCATCAGGATAATGTTTTTGCTGATTTAATCCTGTTTTTGAAACGGTTAAAAATTCCGAAAACAATCCTCCAATACAAACCCTTGAAAGTGGTTGCCAGAATAGTGATAATTGAATATTAATCAATGTCGTAGTTTTATTTCTTTCCATATCTTCTTAGAGTGCTGTCTCCCTACGGAGGTTGGCAATCATAATGGCTATTTTTATTTTTGAACTTGCTGCTCCAAACAAATCAATCGATCTGCATTGATATCAATCACTTCGACCATGAGTTCTGCCTTCGGCCAACAGATCTCCCTTGAATCTTCCTGTATTATGAGTCTCAAAATTTCATATTTTGGTCCCCTCATCACGTGGCCTAGGTATTCCAGTTTTCTGGTTTGTATAGTGGTGATTAGTTCTGTTTCTTTACTAACCCTCCCCATATCGCATATTAATAAATATCTAAAAACGCTCGTATTACTTAGTTAAATTTTCAGATAATCCAGTCACACTCTTATATTCACTTATATTTTTATTTTAGCGAAGAAAGAAAATGGCGTAAATGGGCTGACAGTGTGCTTGTTCATACATTATCGCCTAATGTATATAGAACCTCCGAAGAAGCACTTCAGTCATTTAACTGGTTTTCAGATGTAGGCGAATGGGAAGCCAACTTTCCTGCTTGGGAGCGGTATCTTATGATATATGTAGGAGCATCAGCAATGTGGTTAATTGGAAAGAGACTTAAAAAGAGGCATAATCTGAAGGATGATGTAAGACAATCTCTATATGATGAGTGCAATTATTGGCTTAGAGCAGTGAAATCCAAAGGTGGTCAGTTTATGGGTGGACAAACACCCAATTTAGCAGATTTGGCTGTTTACGGAGTTCTTAGCAGTATTGAAGGTTGCTTAGCTTTTAAAGATTTATTAAACAACACCAAAATTGGACCCTGGTATTTCGGAATGAAAAAATGTATTTCAGAGCATGAAGGTGCAAAGTCAATTTAAAGTCTCATTGTTATGGATTCAATCATTTATATAAAGGTGAATTAAAGTTAAATAATGTGATATAAGTATATGATGTAAGTTGTTTTTAATAAAGGAAAAATACATTTTTAACACTTTTATTTGAATGAATGAATCTAATTAAGTTTGTGTTTGTATATACCTATTTACATTTATCCGAATAAAGTTTAAACAAAACTATTTATTACATAATTGTGTTACAATTAAACAATTACCATACATAGGCAGTACAGTGTGGATATTAAGTCTTACTCCCCCTAGTGAACTCCTTTATTTAAGACAAAGATGAAAAAACGCTCGGACCCGTCAATTTTTATTTTAATAGAGGTATTTTATAACCATCGAACAAAAAGACAAAAGAGGAATGTAAAGGTAGTGGAGGTAAAAATATTGGTAGACAGGAAGTGCCAACTTGAGAGGCCACATTAAACAAGGAAAGAGAGTCTTTCTTGTTTAAGAAATCAAATTTAGTTGGGTTATGTTATTGTTTGTCCCAACTGTCACATGAAATCTGATTTATATTGATGTTTTTTAACAATTGTTATCACATTTTAGACTGTCATCGTTAATATTTATTTAAAGTTTCTCGTCGACCGTAAGACACATTCTGAAAACTATTTTATAGCTACTGTTAATAAGTGTCGAAAAATTTAAATTTGGCGCATTCGCATTTCCGGATATGTCCGCCATCAGAGGCCACTTTTTTGGTCTCCTTTTCATAACGATTAGATTCCCTCTTTTGTCTTTTTGCTCGATGTTTATAACATAAAAAAAATTGTGACCCCTTTCATCCCCTTCACTTGACAGCTACCCTCTCAGATTTTTTAAATAGCAATGGGGGTCGTGCGATAGTTCGTTGGAAAGGGTTTGAAAAGAAGAATTCAAAAATGTGTAAGTTTGAAATTATGTATGGCATAATGGTTTTATTTAAAATAAAATATACAAAAAATAATGTATTAAATTACATCTTTAAATTAAGGAACTGGCAAATTATCCTAAAGAAAACTTAAATTACTGCAGATGCTCGAAATGTTCTCCATTTACTTCCTGGCAAAAGTAGATTCTTTGTTTCGGTGCCTCCCTAACCCTTTGTAGGGTCTGCATATCAATCCTGTTACATTCTTCGATTATTCTTTGACGGAGTTCATCAAGTGTCCTCAACTGGCTCCCATACAATTTGGATTTAAGGTAACCCCATAGGTTAAAATCTAGAGGAGTAAGATCTGGTGATCTTGGTGTCTGTATCGGTGGTCATTTGGGCAGTCTGTATCCCAGCGGTAATCTCTTGCTTACTCTGTAAGTCGCGTTAATGGCTTAGCGATATCTGCAAACTTCTTAATAAACCTCTGGTACTAAGTACATAATCCAAGAAAACTTCTCACTTGATGTTTGTCAGTTGGTTCTGGCCATTCCTTAATGGTATCGATTTTTCCCTTATCCACTGCCACTCCTTCTTTACTGACTATATGACCCAGATAATTGACTTTACCTTGAAATATGATGGCACTTCTTGGGGTTTAACATTAATTGGGCAGCTTTAAGTCGATTAAAAACGTTTTTTAAATTCTTCAGATGATCTTCAAATGTCTCCCCCAAGACGATTATGTCATATAGATAAACCAGGCATGTTTTCCAAGATAATCCTCCCAACACATTTTCCATAAGCCTCTCAAATGTAGCAGGAACATTAGAGTCCAAATGGTATAACGTTGAATTGCCACAATCCAGATTCTGTGGTGAAGGCTGTATTTTCTTTATCTACTGGGTCCATTTCTACCTGCCAGTATCCAGACTTCAAATCCAAAGTAGAAAACAATTTACTTCCAACCAATGTGTCGTCGATCCGAAGCAGAGATAACTATCTTTTTTGGTAACGTTGTTCATCAAACGGTAATACACACAGAACCTCGTCGTTCTTCTTAACCAGGACCACCGGAGAGACCCATGGGCTCGTAGAAGGTTCTATCACCCCGTCTTTCTTCATTTCCTAAACAATGGTTTCAGCTTCCTCTCTTTTCACCTGTGGTAATCGTCGAGCTGTTTGACGAACTGGCTTAGCATTACCAGTATCAATTTCATGCTTAACAACGGTAATTCTTCCCGTCTTTCCTCCTTTCAATACGAAAATATCACGATACCGCCGAAGAAATTCCCATAATTTCCTTTTCTCCATCTGATTTAGAGACTGTCCAGCAACTGCAACCATTTGGTCGAATTTGTCGTTAGAATTATCAGATGTTGTCGTCTGACGGATTATGGATGTCACAGGTACACAAGTTCCTACTTTTGTCTCCTTCTTGATAGTCACTGTCTTGTCTTGACAGTGACTATCAGGCTTGATAGTCACCTTTCCAATTATGATTCCTATGATGATGTGGATGAAGAAATACCTCCTTGTTACTAACTTTGATCACCTTATTCGTAAAATCCAAGTAAAATTCATGCATATTCATTACGTTCATTCCTAATATAACATCCTATGGACGAACTTTTCTGCTCCAATTTCTAATTGTACCTGGATTTCTACATGAATGTTGGCATTTTCACCTGTAGCGTTCCGAAGTCGCAACCTCGTTGGTAACAGTTTCTTATGGCTATTTATAACTCTCGGGAGTATAATGGTTCTGGTCGCTCCGTTATACACCATCAACGTATGACTTTTACCATTTATTTCCCCATCTACATATACACTATATTCACGACATTTCAAAGAAGCTATTATATGAGAGGGTCTTTGGAAAAGTTCCGGGTCGAAGCTGCCCCCGTAAGGCCGACCCGTTCTAGTTTTGTCTTCGGTCTTATGGTCTTCGTCTTCTTGTATCTAATACTTTTCATCATATTAACGAGCAGATCAAGTTTATTTTCATCTCCTTCCTCTTTTACAGTCCTAACTTTACTGTACCCGCCAGAGGTCTGTTTAGCTGACTCGTATTCGAGGGCGGCGGATAAGACATCAACCAGCGTCTTGTGACGAGCTTATCGCAGTGTTCTCTGCATTTCATGATCACGAAGACCATCAAAAAATGTTTGAACGGCCAATTTTTCCATCATGTCTTCGGGAGCTGTTGGATAAGCATACCTACTAATCTTGCAATATCTACCTCATATTCTAGAAGAGCGTCATCTCTCTTTTTGCTTCGATTTTTAAGCTGCGACTTAAACACATGCTCCAAATGTTCGTGGCCATATCGCATATTTAACCTCTTCTTAAGTTGTTCGAAATCATCCGTCTACTCTACGGCTATGGTCTGAAGCACATCTAAGGCATCTCCCCGAAGAGCGATAGTCAGGTTTACAGCATTTTCTTTTTCAGACGTCGAAAAGTTGGGACTTTCACATGAAAAGAACCTCCACTTCCTTCAAATTTCGGCCGTGTTTCCAACATACATTTCGTCTCGTCTTCTTTTGTCTCTACTGTAATTGGATTGTTTTCTCTCTCTGCTGTCCCTGTTTCCTCCATCTTCCTTTCCATCTCTTTCATCTTTTCTTCGAAGGCCAACTTATCGACAGCAACTTGGTTTTTTAACTAAGATATTCTATCGTCGAAGGCAGACATCTCAGAAGTGACTTTAGAGATTTTCAAAGAGATCTAAGCAGAAACTGTGCTTTCCAGAGAAGAAATCTCGTTAGAAAACTTTGTCTTCTAAAGAAGCGATGTCACCGGAAAGTTTCGAAATATCGTCAGAAACTTGGTTCTCTAATGATGCGATGTCACCAGAAACTTTGACCACATCAGGAGAAACTTTCGAAATATCGTCAGAAACTTTGTTCTCTAATGATGCGATGTTACCAGAAACTTTGTTCTCTAATTTTGAAATCGACGAGATGGCAGTAGCATGTTTGTCTTCAAATATATAAGTTTCCGGGTCTAAATCCTCTTCTTCCAAAGCGTTCTTTAGTCGTTGTACTGAATCAGCCTTTTTCCGGTAGAAGCTAATTTTTTGTCCTCAAGATGTCTTCTTAAATTCGTAACTATGAGCTCATAAATCGTAGTCATTTTCACAATGTATTTAAAATATTCCACTTTCGACACTAAAAAACTGATTTTATTAATCTAATTTATTAACTTTATTTGTTTTAAAATGTTCTAACACTTACTTTATTAAAGTCTTTATTAAATTATATAAAGTCATACAAAAATTTATTTACACGATTCCAATTTATATGCTACATTTCCGCGTTACAATTCAAATTCGATACAACTATTCACATTAACTAATTTTTAAATAAAAATGTCGTAGTATATAAATTGGAATCGCCCCCTCGGATTTGGAAGGTAATCTGTGCTGACCATTCTCGAATAGGATGGAACTCCAGACAGGTTTTTTTAGCGGATCGGAGAATCTACTAGAAAATACTAGTTAGAATAATAAAATGTTTACATGTTAAATGTGAGTCATATTTATCGTAACAATATTATGCCTTGTCAGTCAGGAATTTTTTCTCTGTTGTATTTTGATTTTTGTGAATTTCTGGCAATATTCATTTCGATATGATGTGAACCACTAGATAGCAAAAGACCTTAGATATGGAAAGAGAGCACCAGTTGATTTCAAGACGGAATTCAAAAACGGAAAAACAATTCTTGACTGACAAAGCATGTTACCTCATACCATGGTCATCATCCCATACGTCAGGAGAGAAGTAGGAAGTAGTTTTAGTTAACCTCACTTTATTTTGAGGTTACGGATTAATTTCAAAATAACAACAATCTTCTGATTTTTTTATTTTATTAAATAAAAATCGAAAAATGACTTTTACGTGAGTTTTGATCATGTTACGAATACTTGACAAGAAACTAATATTTCGATGCAATCATCTTAATAAACTGTGTATAAGAAGATATGTTATTTACAACCAGAAAAACCTGGGTAAGTTATAAATACAAATAGGTCTTAAAATCTAAGCTATTATTTTTATAGAACTGGATCAGGCATATGTGCCCCACAAAGTGGAGAACGTGACAAAACCGAATTATTTCAAGCCTCAACAAAAACAATCAAGGCCCTTTATTCTCGTTTTACCTCCTCCTAATATTACAGGTACTTTACACATTGGACATGCATTGACTGCTACCATACAGGATGTCTTGGTTAGATGGTAAGTAGCTTTTACAGTATAGTCTTTAAGTCTCTATTATAATTTTTGTAGGAAACAAATGCAGGGTTTTGAAACCCTTTGGATTCCTGGTACTGATCATGCCGGAATAGCAACTCAAGTTGTTGTTGAAAAGCTTCTATGGAGCGAAAATAAACAGACTAGACACAATATAGGCAGAGAACTATTTATAGAGAAAGTTCATGAATGGAGAAAAGAGAAAAGTCCTATTATAAGTATGTTTTATATATATCTAAATATAATTTTTAACTTTATTCAATCTTTATATTCTTTATGTATCATTAATGGGAAATTCTGTTAAATATAAATTTATAAAAAGGTCAACAAAGTACAAATTGATGATAGATGAAATCATAAGCAGAATGAACCAATGAAAAACTTCAGTAAACAATCAGAAAAAAAAAACAAATACAAGAGAAGCATTCAGAGAATAATAAGCCAACATAAAACTTCTCAAAAATTATGTAACTATAAAATCTATATAAAAATGTCTTATGTACTCATTAATTACAGTAATGCATTGGTTAGTGATCAGTGGTGTAGTGTCTGGGGCTGGGGAGACTGAGACCTCAGAAGCTGTGAAGAAGACATTGAAGAGGCTACATTTTTTCTTATTTAAAATCCGTTATAAAAGGTATATAATTAATATATAATTATAATTAAGATATATAATTATATACCTTTTATTAAGGTATACACAATTTTTTGTGATACATGATATACAGCCAGCTACAGAAACTTGGTGTCCTTGTGGGTATCAAAGAGGATATGGAAAGCTCATTGCTTTTTAACTTCTTGTGAGAATATGCTGAGTAAGATGAACTTATCAATGAATTGAACTGGTCAATTCTTGTTAAAGATAGTATATAACATTAAAAGCCACAATAAAATAGCTTCAATCCATAATAATGCACAAAATACAGTAATTTGCATATTACTTATACATCTTATATATCATGATTTGATTATACTTGTATCTATTTTATAGGAGAACAACTTCAGAGACTAGGAGTTCTTCTAGATTGGGATAGGGAGGTTTTTACTTTAGATGAACAAAGGTCCAAAGCAGTACAAGAAGCATTTATAAAACTATTTGAAGAGGGCCTAATATATAGGTTAGTAGTTTCTGTTTGCTTTGAAACATCTAATGAGAGGGGAGCGAAGTGTTGCAATGTGAAGTGTGGCCACTTGATCATAACTCTTCTATGCTCTCCAGTCACTCTGCCTAGACTCTGACATCTCTTTTTTGCTCTGTCTTTCTCTCCATCTCTTTTTCCAAATTTTAATTACACAGGTAATATTAACAATAGTGTTACAGTTTAGGATATATAAAAGCCAAGGAAGGACAATTTGATTTTCAAAGTGTTGAATAGAATAATTTGATTAATTTAGAAATAACAATTAACAAGGTTCTCAGAAATGGATTCGATATTAAATGTATGGTAAAAAATTACAACGAACTGCAGCTGGATTATAGATGATTAGCAATAATTTCTTATTATGTAGCCTTATTCATTGCAGACATTCACTATTAACATTACAAGTCATATTTTATTAGCGACTAGCCTAAAAAGCTCTAAAGTTAGTCTAAACCTCTTGTGTAGGTTTTGTACCCATCCGTCTCTTCTTCTCCCAAGACTCAGCTGCATCTTCCTTGGCTTGAAGGTTAAGTTGCTGGAGGAGTTATTTTTTATCAGATGACCAAGGTATTTCAGCTTATCTTCTTTACTATAAATGTAATTTTTTGTTGCTTGCAATTTCTACTCAATACTTTCCTATTAGTAATGTGATCTATTAAGGATATTCAAAAAATTCATTCAAATAACCACATTTCAAAGGTATACAGATTTTTATTCTGAATTCTGTCGTAGAATATACTTCCATACTACACAGTGAAACCATGTGCATCATTTTAACAATCCGATTTTTAGTGGTATGAACAACTCCTTTTTCTAAATATATGTTAAATTTTAATAAAACTTTATTGCAACTTCTTAATTTCAAATTTGATCTCTGCTTTCATGTCTTATTGATAATGAACAATCGTAATCAATGGGAGATGAGAAACAAACATGAAGGCAAAAGAAAAGAAAATACAATTGGTAGACAATGCTTTGATTTTCTTGTATGCATTAAAAATGTCATGTAATTCTTGCAGTCTTTTTGATTTTGCTGTATTTTTCTTTTAACAAGTTCTCTTGTCTTTATATTATCTTGTATTTGTCCGTATTTCTCTTTCCATTTTAGAAATTTCTGAAGAAGATTATAACAATTATTTACTATATTATATTAAACAATATAATCTAATTTGTTTCAGATCGAAATCTTTGGTGAACTGGTCATGTGCTCTTAAGTCTGCAATTTCTGATATTGAAGTCGAACAACTTACTTTAACTGGATCTACCAATATTTCAGTTCCTGGTTATGAAGAACCTGTTGAATTTGGCATTCTTACTAAATTTGCCTATTTAATCGAAGGGACAGGTAAGCCAAGAAGAATTTTTTAAGCAGCTAGAATAATAGTAACTAGAATTTTCTTGTCTATAATTTCTTCTAAAATATCATGTCAATGGGTAGAGTTTGTAGAAAACCTTATAGTGGCAGCCCCAACATCGGAATACCCAGCTGAAAGTTGGTTAACTACTAACACTGGGGAATGTTACTTATTCACTCAAAATCAACATGTTTTGTGGATGTCATGGAATAAGACCATGGCTAGTAAAGGACAAAAGATTTAACCATTTTATAAAAGCCAATGAAAACATTGGATATAGCTATTATGACAATCACAATGCGTTATCTTGTATCAGCAAACTTATTCATTCTTCCGCTAAGATATAACAATATTTCCCTGAGCCACTGAAACCATAAAGTAGTTTATCCGAAAAAAATTCGTTGTGGTTTACACTTGGGTAGGTAGGTATAATATTTTATTTTTAAACCAGCGTAATCAGATTTTGCGAAACAAAAATATTTGAAGATTTACAAAGCTATGTAGTAAAACGTAAGTGACATGTTCAATATCTTTCTGATGGTGCCAAACGAATACTGAAACATGTTTATGAATGATTTTGTTCTGAACTGTCTAAATCAGAGGCAATTGCAGAAACATGTTTTTTAACCAGAGTGATCAAAGCAACCTGCTACAAGATTATAGGAGAAACATTTCTTCTGGACAGAGGAGAAAGGATGGTAGCAAATTCAGACAAATAGAACTGCAACAACAACAAAAATATAGACAAGCGCCAGACACCAATGGAAAGTACTAGAATAATTTCTTTAAGAAACAATTATATCAGACAGATAATGGTGTCTCGAAAAATGAAACGAAATATTGTTTATTTGGATGAGACCTGGTATGATACTCATGACACCGTGAAAAGAAATTTGAACGGATAATAACAAAAAGTGATCTAATTCAGTACTGCCCAATAAAACTGATGGACGTAAGAAGATGTTACCAAAACCACAACAAAGTAAAATATAAAGAAACCCAGAGAACCATCTGAAACAAAATCAGGAAAGCCAAAGAAGAATGGATGAACATCAGCTGTGAGGAACTGAGGGAATTACTAAAAAAACGTGACTACTTCAATGCATACAAAAAGATTAAGGAAGTCAAGTATGAAGAAAAACGAAAGGCTTCAGGTCCAGATTAGATATATCTAGAGATGATAAAACTTATCAATGAAGAAAATCTTCAGTCCGTAACACTACTATTTAACAAAATATATACCACTGGAATCTTCCCAGAAGACTGGCTTAGATCTACATTTATACATATATCCAAGAAAAATAAAGCAAATAGATGCTCACAGTTCAGATTAATTAGCCTGATGAACTAGCCAGATTACTTAGCCTGATCAACGTATACAGAGAATGCAAAAGAAATCTTAGCGACCATCAATTTGGGTTTCGTATGGGGCTTGGTACGAGGGGGGCATTATTTGGCCTCCAGATATTACTACAAAAATGCTGAGATCAATGAAAAGACGTGTTTCTCTGTTTTATCGACTACGAAAAAGCGTTTGATCGAGAAAAACACAGAACTCATAGAAACCCTAACACAACATGGTATATACCATAACACGGTGGTCCTTATTAAAAACCTATATTTGGATCAAATGGCGTCGATTAAAATAGACAATCCTATGACATCAGAAATGTCAATAAAAAGAGGAGTTCGCCAGTGTGTACTTTCTCTACTATTGTTTAATATATGTTCTGAAAAGATCTTCCAAAATGTACTCGAAACTATTGAAGAAGGAATAAAAATCAACGGAGAATATGTAAACAACTTACGATACGCAGATGACACCGTTATTATTGCGGACAGTGCTTAGGGTCTGCCACGACTTTTGAATGCCATAACCAGACAGGGAGATAGCTTGGAGTTGAATATAAACACAAATAAAACAAAAGTAATGACTGTTAAATGTGCAACAAATACCGACATTAATATTCGTATCTACAACAAACAGATAGAACCCGTACAAAAATTCCAGTATCTTGGTTGCTAGATAACAAACGATCTTGACTACGAAGTTGAAATACATGCTCGCATAGAATATGCTAGGTCCGCTTTTCAAAGAATGAAAAAATTCCTAATAAACTCTACCTTGCCGTTGGACATCCGATACCAGTTTGTAAAAACATTCATTTATTCCATATTGCTATACGTAGTGGAAACACGGACTCTCAGAATCACAAGTATGAGATGCGTAGAAGCTTTTGAGATGTGGGTTTTTCGAAGGATGCTCAAGATCTCTTGGACAGAGCACTTGACCAACAACGAAGTGCTGAGAAGAATTTGGACTGAGAGAGAACTCCTAAATATTGTAAAAACTAGAAAAACGAGTTCTCTAGGTCATATTTAGAGAGTAAGAAAATTACAACTTCCTACGACTGATAATGAAAGGTAAAGTGGAAGGAAGAAGAAAATGCTCCTGGCTGAAAAATGTAAGAGACTTGACAGGTATGGACACACATTCGATACTAAGAACAGCTCAAGATAGAGAGCAATTTGCTGTAGTTATAGCCAACCTTCAGTAATCGAGAGGGCACCTTAAGACGAAGAGAAATACAAGGTCTAGCTGTTGACTTTAAGACATGTGAAGTTGTACACTATTTGCTTTCTACAAGTTTCCAGAGAAGGTTGTTTCTCTTAACAACCTTTTGTCTTGTACTCTGATAGTGGTATTTACACAGTAAGCTGTCTAATACAACTCCCAAGATTTCTAACTGTTGCCCCTTCCAGGATAAGTTCAGTTTTACACGTGCCAAATTGGTGTTAAGATCATATGCACTCACCTAGAGCATATAGAGCACCTAGAGATATAAGAGCAAAATAAAATGTTACTGACGCTTCCTAGAAACGTCCTTCGGACGGCTAATCCTTCCACCACTGGATCAAAACAATAGAAAGTTTTTGAAAGTAAACAATCGTGACAAATTAATATTTGTAAATTAAGAAACCAATAGAGTGAAAGTTAGATGTGCAATAGAAAGAAATATAATGAGGACATTTTGGAATGGCCATTATTATTACTTTTTTAATTTCCATTTTGATCTCTTTTATTAAACAAACTATACATTGTCTAATTGATATTTTATTTATTTCAGAAGAGGAAATTGTTGTGGCTACTACTCGACCAGAAACAATGTTGGGAGATGTTGCGATTGCGGTGCATCCAGATGATTCCCGGTATGCAAGACTGATAGGAAAATTTGCAAAGCATCCTTTTAGAAATAATACAATACCTATTATACCCGACAGTTTTGTAGATAGGGAATTTGGAACAGGTAAGTTTTTAAATTTTGATAATCAGTGTAAAAGCGAAGTGTTTGCCTTTATTTTCGCTTTTATACAAATCTTTTTCGTAATGTGAACTGTAGAAAATTAAATAACTTAATATAAGAAAATACTCTAGTATCCAACTTCATGTGTTTTTAAACTTGCTCTTGGAAGTTCATTTTTGTTTGGAGTTATACTATAGTGTATTTTTATGTATGTGAGAGTAATAAAACAATAAATTATGTATGCAAATCCCTAAACTGTTAATACGGGTGACTCAATGAAAAACAGATATTTGTCAACAAGTTTACATAAGTATATAGGAAAACAATTTTAAATTGAGTATGACCACCAGGTATAAAGGTTGGAGCAGAATAGAATACAATAGTTGTGAGGGTTATTAATCCCTAAATAAGGTTGCCAGTGTCGGAGTGATGGAGGTTAACAGGTACTAATGAATTTGCAAGAAATGTAAGATGTTTATTTTATTGGTTATATATAACCTACCTACCTATTTGCAAAATAAAGTTTAATTCTTTAGATAAAATAAAACGTTTTATTTTATCTGAAATGAGTGCATTCCACGAAGTAAGGGTTTCAACAATCAAACATTTAATTCTTTAATTCCAGGAACCTACGACAGTAATTGACCTTCTAAACTTATTCCACAGAAAATGTGATAGTGGGTTTTTCCATTTTGTAGGAAGGTCCAAGTGTTGTATTCAAAATTCTTAACAGTTCACTAAAAGTAGGTACTTCAGTTGCAAGGTGCAGTTTATTGTGTATACTAGTGTTATGGAAAATTTGGAAGTGCCGTGTAAACGCCGAAAAATTGGTCCTTTAACAGTTAATGAAAAAACATTAATATTTAATTGTTTTAAATCATTTACAGACAAACGTTTATGTGAAAGTGTTGATGAGACCGTTGAGTTAGTTAGCAGTACACTTGGTGTTGGGAAATCTACGATTTACAGAGTTATTAAAGAAGAGAAATGTGGTAGTTTTTCCAGGTGGAAGAGAAAGTTCAAATAGAATATCATTTTAAAGAAGGACTTCGACGGAAAGTGCATGAATTCTTCTTTAGACAAGAATTTCCAACATTGGATAAAGTTCTTGTCTCAGTTCGAGATGATAAGGATTACCCAGAAATGAGTCGAAGTACGTTATGGAAACTTTTAAAAGAAATATGCTTCCGCTGGAAAAAGAATCCCAGAAAGTCTATTTTATTAGAAAGAAGCGATATTGTCATATGGAGAAGACATTTTCTAAGAACCATAAAGGAAATGAGAAACCAAAAAAGAAAAATATTTTATCTTGATGAAACATGGATCAACGAGGGTCATACACCAAATAAATTTTGGCAGGATGAAACTGTTACAAGTCAAAGGCACGCTTTTGTAAATAACTTATCTACTGGTTTAAACCCACCATCAGGAAAGGGATGCAGGCTGATAATAGTACACATTGGCAGGTCAGACGGTTTTGTTGAAGGTGGTTTATTAACTTTTGAATCAACTCGTACCGGTGACTACCATGAAGACATGAACGCTGATGTGTTTCAAGAATGGTTCGGATAAATGATAGATCTTCTTCCTAAGAACTGTGTAATAGTAATGGATAATGCAAGTTATCACTCCAGACTTATAGAAGGACTGCCCACAACCAAGTGGTTAAAAAAAGACTTGCAGAATTGGCTGAGTTTAAAAAATATTACGTACCATCCCGGATCTATAAGAAAGGAACTTTATTCGTTGTGTGCCCTTCATAAAGAAAAATTTAAAAAATACGAAATTGATGAAATTGCCAAAAATCGTGGAATGACAGTACTTAGATCCCCACCATATCATTGTGAATTAAACCCGATTGAACTGGTATGGGCACAGATAAAGAATGAAGTTTCAAGAAAAAATACCACTTTTAAAATTCATGATGTTAAACAGTTGTTTTTGGAGGCCGTAAATAATGTAAAACCTGAAAACTGGGAAAAGGCAGTAAATCACACTATTAAAGAAGAGGAAAAAAATGTAGAAGCTGGACAATATTACTGATAAAATGATCGAGCCAGTTATTATAAATCTTGGTTCTGAAAGTTCATCTTCTGAATCTGATTTGGATTTGTAACAAGTAGCTGTAAGTTTTATATTAATATTTTTATTCGTCTATTTAACATACCTTAGACGGTTTTAAAAACTCTTTTTCTCTTTTGTAATTTTTAAAAATTAAAAAACATGTGAATTTTTTAAAACCCTTTTTAATGTAGACAGTTAGTTCTAATATAGTGTGTGATAAAAGAGGTCACTTTTGTTTACATACACATAACCTTTATAACACTGAAATAATTCATTTATTTTTTACAATTATTCAAAGTAATTTTTCAATTAATCTTGACCACGCAATTAGAGGTCGGATAGGTACCAGTTAAAATTATGCTAATTACTCTCTCGTTCATAAAAATAAACTATAACATCAAACTAAAAACTCTAAAATTATTATCAGGGACACTTTGGGCTTGTCGTTCGGAGGCAGCTTGAAGCTCTAATAGAATCGATTGAAAAATATAATAAAAATGCATCTGAACCAAAAGCGAGAGCGAATTTTATTCCAAATAAAGTCTTTTGGATTTTATGCTTTAGAGATCATGCATCCTATTCTACAATTCGTCGAAGTGATGAGTAAAACGCTCCAGTCACAGGAAATCGATCTGTGTCAGACTGTACATAACGTTAAAGTTTAGCTCTTGCTTTTGCAAAATTTAAGAATAGAAGAAAGTTTTAATAATACCGATGGTCTAGTGCACATATGTCGTAAGTGAATTTTTGATAAATTTGAGTTACTAACATATAACTTCAAACATGAATTTTCTTATACACACAAGTGGTAAGTAAAATAATTAAGTTTGTTGATACCAGTGCCACTTTTCAAAAGTGTCGAGTACTTCTACACTACAGAATTCTACTCCACATGCTGTAAGAGCACTTAATACATATGTGCACTGAATTAAATAGCATTAATGCAATTACCACATTTGTGTCAAGTAAAAAAGTAAGGTTAGTGTTTCTTTCATTCCGGCGCAATTATGTCGTTTTCTCTAATAACGGTAAGTTTCCTTTTATTTTAGAAATAGCTTCCGAGTTTTGACCCCGGACGATTTTAACTTGAGGGTGATTAAATGTATTGAAAGAAGATTAAAAGGTTTATTAAGAATACTATTTTTTGTATCAATAAAATAATTGTTTCTAGTAGAAGTAATCCAAATCATTGTATCTTTTTGAGGTGAGAATATTCTAAAGAGTTCTGGAAAGAGGACCCAGATAGCGCACCGGGAACTTTTTTTGGCGAACGTAACTTGTGGCGCACTACCGCGGTCCCCAGCCGTATTTTAGCGGTATAAAAAACAAATATATGAGTAGATAAAGAGGAGAGGTACATAAATAAAACTAATACGTCATATTAAAGTATGTGTATAGTGGATTAGTCTTTCAGCTTATTCCCTCATCCTATCTCGCTCTTTTCAACGTCTCCCTTTTATGTTTTTCGTTATTATTTCTAGCACATAATCGACGTTCTCACTGTTCTGTATTGCTAAACTCAGTATATTATTTGGCGTGAAAATTATAATTAATTTGGCTACATTATTTGAAAAATAGAAAATCTCCTGTCGCAGACCAGATCACCGCAGAAGTTTTAAATGAGACTGGGGATGTTGGAGCAAATGTTATGCATATGATCTGAAAAAAGATTTGGGAAACCGGAGAGTGGCCCAACGACTGGACAATATCTACTTTCATCGCTATATTAAAAAAGAAACTTCGCTAGATTACAGCAACTACAGAACGGTAACCCTAATATCCCATGCAAGCAAGGTTCTACTTCATGTAATAAATGAAAGACTAAAAGCTTTTCTATCGCCTCAGATATCATAAGAACAAGCGGAATTTGTTCCATGAAAAGGCACAAGAGAACACATTCTTAATGTCAGACAGCTAATCGAAAAAACTCGTGAATTCAATACTTCTATGCTTATGAGCTTTGTGGATTACACATAGGCCTTCGATAAAGTCAAATGGCAGCAGCTATGGTCCATACTAGCGGAAATGGGAACACCCCACCACTTAATTCAACTAATTAGAAGTCTATATGAAAATAATAAGTGCACAGTAAAAATAAACAACACCCATTCCGATCATTTCAGAACAGAGGCAGGTGTCAGATCGGGATGCATAATCTGGCCAACTCTGTTTAATATCTACAGCGAACACATATGTGAAAGGTACTAGATGGATGGAAGGGCGAAATATCAGTAGGAGGTCAAAAAATCAATTACTTGAGATATGCTGATGACACTAATAATCGCGGCAAATTAAGAAGAAATGGAAGACATAATGAGATGTCTGGAGGAAAAAAGCAAAACTTATGGACTAAAGCTAAATAGGAGTAAGACAAAGATCATGATAGTAGACAGAGCTCGGAATAATCTTCAACACATTAAACAAATTGGGGGCTTTGAAGTAGTAAATAGTTTCATATACCTGGGGTCCCTAATAACAAATCACGGAGGGTGTGACAGAGAGATACGTAGAAGGTTGACTATTGCTAGAACAGCTATGATGAAACTGGTAGCAATTTGGAAAAATTCTAGCATAACAATACACACAAAACTAAGACTGGTAAGGGCGCTCATTTTTCCCCTAGCCACATATGCATCCGAAACGTGGACCTTAAAGAAAGCGGATAAAATAAACTGGACGCTTTTGAAATGTGGGTATACCGCCGCATGTTGAGAATATGCTGGATTGATATCGCACTAACGTATCGATATTAGAACAACTTAAAGTAAAGGATAGATTCCTTAAACAAATAGAACAGAGATATTTGCAGTATTTTGGACACATTGCTAGAACATGATGGAAAACTGATAGTCGAGGGTAGAGTTGAAGGAAAGAAACCTAGAGGAAGATCTCCAAGCCGTTGGGTAGATCAAACAAAAATATTGATTATCCAAGGGTTACATGAAGCCAAACAACTAGCCCAGGACAGAGAAGGATGGAGGAAAATCGTGAAAAAACTGTAAAGGCCTGATGGTGTCACCACATTCTAAAAGGGATTAGGATTGAGAAGAAGGATTTGGCGTGATCACTCCTAGCTTAATTCTCAAACTTTGATGTTCTTGCATGACGGCATTACATTTGAACAATATGTGCAATGTTCCGTGTCATCAGTCACACCACATTACATGCAGATACCGTCGTTTGTTTTTTTAATTCTGTATAATGTATGATCTGTGAGAACCGTGTTCGGTCAGGAATTGTGCGAAGAAATAATTTATTCTTCTGAACCTACATTTATATCATGCTCTTACATCATGTATTAGCATTTTTGTCCATTGTGCCTTTTCCTCTTGCGCCTCCCATTCAGATTGTTATTCATCAAGTATTTGGTTTCTAATTTCATGTATTACCTGTCAGGTGGCCGTTGCCACTATTATATAGAATAGCTCTTTCTTTCGCCAGGAGATGAATGGGGAGTGACCTGCAATCACCTGTAAGCAGTGTTGCCAACCCCAGCACAGTGCAAAACTGTAGATATGCTTGAAAAAATCTGTAAATATCAAATTAAAAAACATTTTTTTTATCTAACTTTAGATAGATTTTTTAGATTTTTAGAGGAAATTTAAAACAATAAAAAATGATGTAATTATCAAAGGTTTAATTAAATTTTAAAAAATGTAAAAGCTCCAAAGATACATTAAATAAAATAAAATTGTGTGGGAGCTTGGCTTCAAAATCATAGCTATCAGATAGTATCACTAGAATTTATTTCATTTTCAATTCGTAAATCTTCTTCATTTTCCGTTTCATGTTGATTTTTTTTAAATCGTACATATTTTTATTGAATTTTTTTAGATAGTCCTCCATCACATTAAACTCGAAACAATTTTTATTGTCTGATTTTGTGCAAGGTACCTTTTATTGTGGTTGTAGAAAGTTTATTTCTTAGTTTGGTTTTCATAATTCTGTACGGACTACTTCGCAAATAAATAAATGACACTAGCATCTTAAATAAAAAAAAAAACTGTAGATTTCGATGCCTAAACTAAAACAACCGAAAGAATTTACAAAAAACTGTAAATCTACAGTTAAAACTGTAGGCTTGGCTACAGTGCCTGTAAGGTAGTCGTAGATGTAGTCTGGTACGTACCAACTACTTTAATAAGAAGGGGCTTTCTTTGAGTTCTTGTAATCAGATCTTTATACATGACAAACCTTAAGACTTCAATCTATACGAGAACACCTTACCAATGGATCGAATGCACTATTTGCAGGTACATCCTTCGTTTATGATTACTTGGCCTGCCTATATTAGGTATAATCTTCATAATGGCCTCTGTTCTGCTTTCTGCTATCTGGACTACATTTATCAGGTTTGGTAGATCGTAGACCTGTATCAAGGTGTATGTCTAGATATTTAGCATAATTAGTTGGTACTATAGTCTTTATATAACTATATATTATAGTTGGTACTTTGCAAATTGAAAAGTCAGATTGGATATCGCTCCTGGTTGTTAATAATTATACAGGGTGAAGCAATGATTGTGAAACTTTGCACTAAATGGAAAATTTAATGAGCTTTTTGTTGATTCTGTTGATGACTCTGTATAATTATTGTTTAATAATTATACAGGGTGTTAATATCAGCCGGCTTACTATGACTTTTGTATTTGTAATGCTATGTCCCGCACTTTTTTTAATGATAAGTGCCTGTCGGATTTTTTGTTAAATAAAAACTTAATTTGACATTTTTGCAAAGAAGTTGAAAACATTTGAGTATTTTAAATGTCATTAGTTTTCATCATTTGCGCGATTGGTACTGTCATTCAGCTGTTACGATGGTTTACAGTATAAATGAACGCGTGGAGATCATTTTCATATTTGCCTCACAGAACAAGTGTGATTTACGAACAGCTCAAATATTTCATGACAGGCATCCGGACAAAAATATAAGTCACTTGTACGATTTAGTTGAAAAGTTTAGAGAAAGTACAAAATATTGTAAATATAGTTCATTAGTTTAGTGATTAGTGCAAAATAAAAAATGATTGCCCCAAGATTACTGAATCAAGCATCCCAAATTGTGGTCCTTGGAAATTTTACAATAGAGTCTAGTGCATCAATACCTACGTCAAGTATCTGCAATCACAGGACATTCAAATGAGTCAGTTAGAAAGGTGTTGAAATTACATAAGTTTCACTCGTATAAAACACAAATTCTTTAAGAAGTAGGCGATTATGATCCAGACTGACGAATTGAGTTTTGTGAACTCATGACTGAAAGAATTCGTGTTGAACCGAGAATGTTTGTTTCCCTGATGGATGTACTTTCATGCTGAATGGTAATGTAAATAAACAAAACTGTCGGTACTGGAGTGATGCGAGCCGCATCGATTCAGAGATAGTCACATTCAATATCCTGAAAAACTGAATGTTTGGGTATATTAGGTGATGTTATTTGGCCCCTTGTTCATACCAGGCAATTTAAGTGGTGACACGTATCTAGATATGCTGGAATACACCATCGAACCTTTAATTGTGCATGAATTAGAGAACCAAAGGGACGATCAAGGCATCCTAGCCCTAGACGAAGATTTGCTGCACTTCCAATAAGATGGAGCACCTCCTCACTATGCAGCTCCAGTTAGGCACTGGTTGGATACTAATTATCCGAACAAATGGATTGGAAGGAGAGGCCTATTGAATGGCCACCGAGGTCACCAGACTTACCGCCACCTGACTTTTCTAGGCCTACCAGTTGTTTATAAAACTCAACCTGCGTCACTTGGGGAATTGCAAGAAAGAATTACGCAAGCATGTCGCGCTATTACTAGAACAACATTTGCCAAAGTTCGTGCAGAATTTGAAAATAGGCTGTATTATTGTTTACAAAACAACGGAACCCACTTTGAACATTTACTTAATTGACATTTTTAACAAATTTTGTAGTTCAACAAAAACCTCATTAAATTTTCCATTTAAGCCAAACTTTCACAATTATTGCTTCACCCTGTATAATTACAATTTATACCATTGGATAGCATTTTTACAGTCTTTTAAATGATGTATCACAAGTAGGGGTTTGCAATTTAAACTTTTTTGGTGGGTGAGGCCTAGGGGGTTGATGAGGGTGAGTTCTCTTTATGTCATTTTAGTTCCCCCTTACTATCCTAGAAACGGTTTCAAACATTTTTCGATATGAGCTTTGTTCGTGAGATATAGCCCATTGTAAGTTTTAAAACTGACTTCTTCTTCTGGTGCCTATCCGTTACGGATGTTGGCAACTAGCATGGCAATTCTAACTTTATTGACCGCAGCACGAAATAGTCCTGAAGTGGTCAAGGAAAACCATTTTCGTAAATTCGCGAGCCATGATATTCTTCTTCTTCCTGGTCCCCTCTTTCCGTAGACCTTTTCCTGTAATATAAGTTGTAGCAGGTTATATCTATGGTCGTTTCGCATTATATGTCCAAGATATTCTAGCTTGCGCTGTTTTACTGTGGATATAATTTCACATGTCTTATCCATCCGACGTAGAACCTCAATGTTTGTTACTCGGTCCACCCAGGAGATCCTCAGTATCCGTCTATAACACCACATCTCAAACGCCTCGAGTTTTCCCATGGATGCCTCGGTTAGTGTCCATGATTCAACCCCATAGAGTAGCACTGTAAACACGTAGCATCTCAATAAACGGATTTTTGTTTTTAAGGGTAGGTCGTGGCTCCTAAATATCTTGCTCATTCTGACAAACGTTGACCTGGCTTTTTCAATTCTCTGTTTTATCTCAACTGAGTGGTCCCATTGGTCGTTTATGGTGGTTCCTAAATAGTAGTAACGGTGCACTTGGAGTATTTGTTGCTGATCTACCAGTAATTGACTGGGTGGAATATGCTTCTTACTGATGACCATGTACTTTGTTTTCTTGATATTAAAATCAAGCCCGTACTCCTGACTGATTCTCCACAACTGCGTTACTAGTGTTTGTAAACCTTCTAGACTGTCTGCAAAGAGGATGGTGTCGTCTGCATATCTGATGTTATTCAGGCGTTCACCATTTATGAGAACACCCTCTTCGATATGCTCTAAGGCCTGGCTCATGACGTGTTCCGAATAGATGTTAAATAATAGGGGAGAGAGTATGCAGCCCTGTCGTACTCCTCTCTTTACTGCAACTTCCTTTGTTAGTTGGCCTTTCACCCGAATGGTTGTTGAATTGTTGTAGTATATGTTATTGATTATTCGAAGGTCTTTGTTATCCAAATCAGTTGCCTTTAGAATATCCAAGAGCTTATCATGCTTGATTCTGTCGAAAGCTTTCTGGTAGTCGATAAAGCATACATAAATATCTCAGTTGACGTCTCTGCACCTTTGAAATAATACCTGAACCGCGAATAAGGCTTCTCTTGTACCTAACGCATCTCTGAATAAAACTGGCACACTATATAAATGTAATGAACATTTTTAGCAAGGTGATAGAGAGGCAATGAGAGTATTACAATCTGGCTGATGATGTGCATCAGAAAATTTATTTAAGATCGTTAATGCAAAAGGTACCAGTCGTTAGAAAATTATATAACCAAAAATCTAAAAATCAACAAAGATCACGAGTTAATTATTTTAAAAACTCTTTGTGAGAAACCGAAAGAGTATGTTTAAATTTTTTTGTGGTACATTTATACATACATACTAGGTATGTGATTTCGCATAGAGTAGTCGAAAACTGTGCAAATAGTATGAGTACAAACGGCTTTTATATCGGACGTGATAAGAGAATTTTTGTTCAACCACAACACATGTCACTCCTTCAGACACCATACAATTAGTGAAGCAGCACATTGATTCGTTCCCGAGAATAGAATCACAAATGTGGTAAGTACAGGTATTTCAGATAATTTTTCAAAATTTTTAATACTGTATAATCAAATATCACAAATTAGCATTTTCATGTTTAAGCTAATTCTACAGCTTAATTTAGGAAATCATATTAGATGACCTAGAATATTACTGTGAATTATGGCGAACTAATAAACTTTAAATTTTCTTCTTCTTCTTTCTCTTTATAAGCAATTCGGTTTCTTCATTGGCAGATTAATACCTCTATGGAAGGTTGTCACTCCATCTTTTGCGCGGTTGTCCGATCCTTCTTCTGCTTCTCTTCTCTTCTCACTTCTTCTTCTTTCTCTTTATAAGCAATTCTGTTTCTTCATTGGCAGATTAATACCTCTATGGAAGGTTGTCACTCCATCTTTTGCGCGGTTGTCCGATCCTTCTTCTGCCGATTGGTGACTTATCTCTTGCTATTTTGACAACACGGTCTCTTCATTCTGCTTATGTGGTTATTCCATTATTTTTTCTATTTTGTGTCCATTCATTTATACACTGTACGTTACATTTTCTTCTAATATCTTTACTTCTCTTTCGATCTCTGCGTATTTCCTGTAATTCTTCTCAGTACTCTCATCTCTGCCGTTTCCAGTAGCCTTTGCGTTGTGGTTGTGTCGGGTCTTGTTTCTGAGGCATATGTCATTATTGGTCTTGGTCAATGGCTTCATCTTATTATTAATGTGTCTGTTTCGCCATATAGTGTTATTAAGACATCCTGCCAGTTTATTTGCTTTTTGTACTTGATCTCTCACTTCTTTGTCCAGGTCTCCATAGCTAGACAGTGTAATTCCTAGGTATTTTATTTCCATTACTTGTTCAATACTGATGCCATCAATTTCTATTTTACATCTGGTTGGTTCTTTGCTGACTACTATTGTTTTAGTTTTCTGAGATGAGATTGTCATATTAAATTCTTTTGCTCTTATGTTAAATCTGTGGACCAGTCTTTGCAGACTATCTTCATCTTGGGCTATCAATATTGCGTCGTCTGCGTAACAGAGTATTTTATTTCTTTGTTTCCCATTCTGTATCCTCTTCCTTTGTTAACGCTTTTGATGATTTCATCCATGATCAAATTGAAGAGCATGGGACTCAATGAATCCCTTGTCTTATTCCGCTGCCTATTTCTATAGGTTCTGTAAGTTGTCCATCTATTCTGACTTCCATTTTGTTGTTTTGGTAGATGTTTTTGATAGTTTTTATAATATTTAGGGAACTTCTCTATTATACAGAAGATGGATTACATCTTTGAGTCTTACTGTCAAACGCTTTCTTTAGGTCAATCAGACACAGAAATGCTGGTCTATTATACTCTTTATAACGAATATTGCATCTGTACACGATCTTTCCACTACGAAAACCCTGTTGTTCATCTGCTAAACTTATCCTCTGATTTATTAGCACTTGTAAAATTTTAGTTGTAAGTTTTAGCGTAGTATTTAACAAGTTTATATCTCTGTAGTTTTCTGGCTGTTTTTATCTCCTTTTTTGAATAGTAGAATTAGTTCGCTCGTTCTCCATTCTTCCGGCATTTTATTGTGTTTTATAATTTTATAATTTTCAAATACTTTAATATAAATAATTAAAATAATTTAAATTTTCAATAAATCAAATCATATATTTTTGCACTTACAACAATTGTGTACTAGACCATCGATATATCATCATAAAGCCTCTGTTTGCGTTCACTTTCGGACATAGGCCTTATCAACTTTTTTTCAATTATTACTGTCCTGTGTTTTTTATGTCATCTCATTGGGTGGGAGGTTTACTACGGCTGCGTTTATCACTTCTTAGCATCCATTCAAGAATCTTCTTTGTTCATCTTTTGTCCCGCACTCGTGCTACATGTCATACATTTGTTTGATATATGTATATACTCTAGAGAAACTCTAAGAAACTAAACTCTAGAAATTCCGGAATTAAGAGAACTTAAAGTTATTCGAATATTACAAACCAAGTCTATTAAAAATCTCACTTTTTTCCTATAAAAAACAATAAGGTCATTGAGATTGGTTAAGTTGCATTCAGGAATATTGTAAATCATAAGACTTCATAGTAAACAGCACTGGATGTACGAGGTCTGGCTATTAAATAACGAGACTGCTTATGAAAAAGAATTTTATTTTAAAAATTATTCTACAATCGAATGCTCTCCTTCAATATATTCCCCTTCCCTCGCCACACACCGTTCCATTCGTTTTTTCCATTGGTCAAAGCAATGCTGGAAGTCTTCTTTTGTTAGAGCTTTTAGGAGCTCCGCCGTTTTTCGCTTCACCTCTTCCATCGACTCGAATCGGATTCCTTTTAAGGCAGACTTGATCTTCGGAAACAGGAAAAAGTCACAGGGTGCTAAATCAGGCGAGTACGGCGGGTGTTCGAGCACTGGAATGCCTCTAGCGGCTAAATAACGCTTCACAGACAGCGGTTATGGCAGGTGCGTTGTCCTGGTGCAAGATCCACGGCTTGTTTTTCCACAACTCCGGCCGTTTCTTACAAACTCGCTCTCGCAGCGTTGCCAAAACTTTCAAATAGTAAGTTTGGTTTACAGTTTGACCCTCTGGAACCCATTCAGTCATCACGATGCCGTTAATGTCGAAAAAAAAAAACGATTAGCATGGCTTTAAATTTTGATTTCGACATCCTTGCTTTTTTCATTCTTGGCGATGCAGGAGTTTTCCATGTGCATGGATTGTCGCTTAGTTTCAACATCGTATTTGAATATCCAGGTTTCATCACAAGTGATGATGTTTTCCATTAATTCAGGCTCTTCATGTAACCTCTCAAGAAAATCTGAGCAGATCTGTTGACGGACGAGCTTTTGGTCAGGGGTCAAATTTTTTGGGACCAACTTCGCACAGACTTTCTTCATGTTCAATTCGTCATGTAAATTTTTTTTGACAGTTTCTTTATCGGCATTTACATCTCGGCATTGAAACAGAGACAGGTCGACCTTGAATGTTGGTCATCTTCAGCGCTCTCTCGGCCTTCAGTAAACCGTTTATACCATTCGAAAACACGCGCACGAGATAGAGAATTCTCACCATAGGCCCTTTCAACAAATTATAGCACTCAGTCGGAGTTTTTTTTAATTTAACGAGAAATTTCACATTAATCCGTTGCTCATGTTTTTCGTCACACATTGTTATCGACATGAGAAAAAAAACACGTTCTTTTCTAACCTCTACAGAACAAATACTACTACAGCGACAAAAACGTGTTTTCGTACTGGAAGAGTAGACACGTCCTCCAGCTATCCAATGCTGCATTCGTTTCCCACTCTTTCCCTCTAGGACACCTTCTGCGCGCGCAGTCTCGTTATTTAATAGCCAGACTTTGGATTTTTAGTGTTATTGCCTTACAGAGACACAATCTTATTTATTAGTATACTTATTTCTTCTTCCAACTTAACAATTTTCCGAACAACTATTGGAACACTTTTAAATGCGTCCCTATATGTAGTACAAAAAAACATTAGCAATAGTTTCTGCAAATCAATAGCTTTTATCTCAGAGGTCGACAATCCACAAAATCTTTCTACCAAGTGAAATTTAGTTCTATAGCTATTGCAAGCAATGATTTGTTTGTCATCATGACCCTAGTCCAGTAAACATTCACCAAAATTGTTATTAATGACAGCAAACATCATAACCTCAAAAGACAATCTTAGGATATCAGACCAATCCTCAGACTAAAAAAGATTGTTGCAACTACCCAACGAAGCAAGTACTTTTATTTTACAAGCGTCAATAAAGAACTGAAAATTCCGGCCAGTTGGAATACAAAGTAAACATTTAAGTTGCATTTTATGTAACAGAAATGATAACAGCCCAAAAAAGTGAAAAAATTTGGTATTTGGGCAATATCGAATTTGAAATATTTTTGAAGCTCTAATTTCAAAAATGTCTTCTTTTTTTCATAGTAGTTTTTTTAATCAATTGTATAATTCTAACTTTCGCTTGAAAATATATACACAAAGGCATCTAGAAATCACCAGACGGACTACAGTAAATATGATAGATCATGTTATTGCAGACTTAAGACACCAATCGAATATAATAGTCCGCACCAGAGAGGAGCAAATGCGGATCAGATTTGATCACTACCGGGTCGAAAGTAGGGAAAGGGCCAGAATTTTAAACGTAAAGAAAGGAAATAGTTTTTAAACATGAACGAATTAATCAAAGAAACGAACAAAAGTAGTAAATATAAACAAAAATAAACATCAAACTAGAAAACATAAAAACATTAATGAAGAGTGACTGGTTTGATGAAGATTGTCAGATTATAACAGAAAGAAAAAACAGATTCAACAAGCAGAGGAGCTATCTATCGGTGTCTATGCCGAACGCCTACCTGCTAAACCAGACCCTACTCTGTCACCCAGCGATCTGGAAGGCCAGCATCACTTACTTCCGAAGCACTACCTTAATTTATCCACAGACTGTCAACAAAGGAGGTTCCCTGTCTCGTTCTAGGTAGCGCGTGAAAGACCCTCATCCATGGACGGCCCTCATCGCTCTTAGAATGGTCCAATTTGGTCTGCATACGGCAGGTTGGATACATTCCTATGAGCCTTCAGAGAAAGGTATACAATAGTGTGTGTTTCCAGTTATAACGTACAGATTCGAAACATTAAAGCTCACTAAAAATGATGCTAATAAACTGAGAGTCGCACAGACAAAAATGAAGAGCATATTAAGAATTAAACTCACAGACCACATTATTAAAAACGAAGAGATTCGCGGAATAATGGGAATAGAAGACATCATTGACGATAGAAGGCCACCGTTGCGTAGGATAGATGATATACGGAGACTAGACTAGACTATAGCATAACTGGATGCAACTTGCGCAAAATAGAATTTCCTGGAGGTGTATGGAGGAGACATATACTCAGCAGGGAAGCTGAATAATGCTGCTGTTGATGATGAAGATGTAGTTTAAAGTTATAAGGTAATGACAAAGACAATTTTCGAACTAAAGTCGAAACGCTCCCAGACCATAATTCAGATTATAGTATTATAAAATTACTATAATCTTCAGCATAGTTTTTTCATCATAATCTTTATCATAATCAGTTTATATTTGTTCGATTTCGTGGTTAAAATCTATAGACTGTACGTTATTTTTATTTTGCATTTATTCACACAAGTAATTTTATATAATTTATTGTTGAATTACGCTTACTACACTACGGTATTGTATTGATGATGGCATGGTAAAATCCCATTTTCACTGAATTAATTTAATGATATAGGTAAGCGCTGTGACCTTCGGCCAAATATAATTGTGGTTTGGTATCTTTGAACGTATTTTATCACCAAAATTTATAATAACTAAATTAAAACTGTTATATTTGCGATTTATTGAAGTGATTAAGTGAAAATTAAGGATTTTGTCTAAAGAACAAAATGGATATGAGAAGGTAAGTACAGATTTTCTTACTGATATCGTATTTGTCGCTGTAATGTTGAAATGCTGACTTTATTAAGTCATATTTACCTTTAAGACCTCATAATCATCAATATAATTAATCTTAATAATAAAACGAAACCCGTGTAAAAAATTCTAATACCGGCTGTTCCTGTTCCATTCATAATTTTTTTGTATCTATTTGATAAGTTATGCTTCTCCTAAAACTATTGGTTTTTATAATCGTTTGGGATCTATTGGATGTACTAAGTTGTAACTATGTTTTTTTATGAGCATGACAACACATATCTTGGAATATTTCGTACGAATGGGCGCCGACAGGATTATATTCAGGGAGGTGCATCTTCAGGTATACATACTATTAAGTAAGATAAAATATAGAACTATACATGTATAGCTATGTACTTTTTTTTTCTGGAAATGGGGTTGAAATTGCACCCCGTTGCACCGTGCTCCTGCGCATTGAATGTTATATTAAAAAATATTTGGTCGACAAAACTAATTGAATTGCAACTAAAATACAAAGTTGAGATAAAGTATGGGACCAAGAAAATATTTTGCAACGAAAAAACACAACATGTAATTTTTTAATATTGTTCTGAAGCTATTTTCTTGTGGCATTTTAAATTAATTACTATTTAACTGGGAATAAGCCACAATTAAAGATAAAAATACGTTTATTGACGTTTCAATTTCCACTTCGGAAATCGTTCTCAAAATAATTTAGGTATTTTGAGAACGATTTCCGAAGTGGAAATTGAAACGTCAATAAACGTATTTTTATCTTTAATTGTGGCTTATTCCCAGTTAAATAGTAATTAATGTAATTTTTGTTAGAAACAACTTGTTAAAACGATAAATAAATCACTTTACAGGTAAGGAAATAGTAAATTTATTTACTAAGAAACATCAGAATAATAATTTTTAAAAACACTTTAATTGTTAAAAATTCTTCCAATTCACGTCGTGACAATGTATAACACTATTAATTTATTATAGGTCAAACTAGCAAAAGGTAGTGTGTAAAAAAACTTGGTAGTGTGTAAAATTTTTTGTTAATTTTTTTATTAAACTCAGCTTTATTAAAAAGAGCTTACTTAGTCTTATAGGTTACAAATACCTCATGGAATAAATATTGTCGACACAAAACAAATTAAAAAACATTACAATGCCAACGACTTTATTATAAGGGTGAAAACCCTTATAAAGTTCTAAAAATCACATTTAAAAAGTGCTTGGTGTACCAATGGCTGACTAGTTGAAACGGGGGAAATCAGCTGTTTCAACGAGTCAGCCATTGGTATACCAAGCACTTTTTAAATATGATTTTTAAAACTTTATAAGGGTTTTCACCTTTACAACCGAGGCGTTGGCATTCTAATGTTTTTAAATTTGTTAGACCTATTTGTTTGACCTATTTTAGAAGTGTGTACAAGTCATACAGTATTTTGCCAATTTATTAATTTGTTTACTAGTCTTAATTAGAATAAAAACGTATACTCGTGTCTTAAGATGATTTTTAATAACGATTTATTTACATTAAAATTTAAAACAGAAGAAATCATTGGAGATTATCAATGCGTATTTAGATCGGGCCGCTCTACCATGGACCAGATATTCACAATAAAACAGATAATGGAAAAATGCTGGGAGTTTGATCGTGAGCTTCATCAGATGTTCATAGATTTTAAACAAGCATTTGATAGAGTATGCAGGGACAGACTGTGGACAGCGATGCAGGAACTTGGCTTTCCAAAACAACTAGTCAGGTTGATACGGATGTGTATGGAACGGTTATTATGTAAGGTGAGAGTTGGACAACAATACTCGGAGACATTTGAAATAAACAATGGACTAAAACTGGGAGATGCACTTTCACCACAACTCTTTAACTTAGCTCTGGAGCACATAATCAGAAGTGCAAGAATCGAAAAACCGAACACAGTATTTCATCGAGAAGGACCAAACTTACTACTGGCATTTGCAGACGATATCGATCTAATAGGAAACACACATTAAGCATGAAGGAGACTTTCGTGAGGTTCGAGAAGGAAGCAGAGAAGATGGGGCTCCAAATCAACGAAAACAAGACGAAATATATGTATATGAGCCGCAATAACCAAAGCAGAGACAGAATCGGTCAGAACATCACCATCGATGACTTTAACTTTGAGCGCGTTAGAGAATTCAAGTATCTTGGAACAACAATAACTGAAGACAATAACGGATCACAAGAAATAAACAACAGGATTCAGGTCGGCAACAGATGTCTTTTTGCCCTCCAAAACCTTATAAAATCGAAACAACTAACAAGACGTACGAAGATACAGGTCTATAAAACAATCATACGACCCGTTGTGATGTATGGAAGCGAAACGTGGACGATAACAAAGGCAAACGAAGAGAGACTATGTGTTTGGGAAAGAAAAATCCTAAGGAAGATCTTTGGTCCTGTGCTGGATGAAGCATCAGGACAATATAGGATAAGAACTAACAAAGAGCTCGAAGAACTTTACCCAGACGCCAACATCATAAAAGAAATAAAGTCCAGAAGACTCCAATGGGCAGGACACCTCAGAAGACATTCTGACGAACGAACAGTAAGACTGTGTGGGAGGAAGTCCCAATTGGAAGGAGACCACGCAACAGTGGAGGCATGTTGTCGAGTCGGCTAAAACCCAAGGGTTTTAACGCCACGCAGTAAGTAAGTAGTAAGAAATAAACTAGTAATATCTAGTACAAGGGTGTCCAAGCTCTTTGAGACCCATTTTTCAAAATTAGCAATTTCTCGCGTGCCGCAATTACTTAAATACATATTAAAAAATATGCAAAACTGTATTAAAAATTTATTTGACTTCTTTTAATAATTCTTTAAAACACGGTGAATAATTATTGGTGTCAGCGCATCACAAATTTTTTCAGATGCTGGTTAGTTATTCGGTGTTTGGATTTTACAAATTTGCTAATGGAGTAAAATAATTCACATGAGTACGTTGTTCCACATATGGAAATAATTTGACAAGTAGCCTTTTTTTCATTCAAGATCCTTCGATTCTGGTACAATCCGACAAGTGAGAGCTGGCGGGTGAGCTGCGCGAAAATAGAAAAGGAATTATTTTAAGAGAGATAGGAGAGGTACTTAATCGCGGGTGTCACAAATGCGTAGTTGCCGTATCAAAAATTTGTTGGGATCTGAAAATGAAGTTAGTAGATATATGTTTTATACTTACCGTATTATTATGTTAGACAATTGATGCAAAAGTATTGACCAATTTTTGAATTAAATTTCGTTATTTTCCAATAGGTTTAGTTAATTTCAGGTATAAAGTTTTTGTAATCTCTAACTACTTCCCAAGTTTCTGATAGAAAGCGAGGTCGACCCCACACACATACATTCCGCGAAACTCTTCAGATACACCACATACCCCTCGTGTCTTCGGAATATCACTGTCTGGTCTTCTATTACACTTAGTCCATTTTACGTAAATTCCGAAACATTAATCTTAGTCGCTACATAGTATAGTCCTAAAAGAAACGGATGGTAAAAAGAGAAAAATCAAAGACGCGGCTCTAATTATGCTAAATGAGACCAATTGTGTCGCAAATTCCTCGGCAGAATGCAGTAGGATTTGGTTACCCATATTAAAAGAGGAAGTTATTAATAAGAAAATACCAGTATTAGTAAGTCAGTAACATATCGAGGATACATCATTTATGTTTTTTAAATAACAAACATATAAAATCAGAATTTGGTGTTTATTGAGAGTAAACTAAATGTAAGACCAAATACTTACCATATCGGGATAGTATTATGAGGTTTTTTTCTGGCTTTTTCCTCATGATTTACTATGGAACCACTAACAGGAGAATTTTACTGTCATCATGGCATTTGGTTGTCTTTGTAAAGACAAATTACATGCTATGATTTTTTTCTGATGGATATTCTCAAGATAAAGTTGATTTCATGTAATCGAATGAACTATCTTACAATAAAGTCGTCCCAGGAACGCAACTCAGCAATATTGGCAATATCATTTTAAAGTCGTCTACTTAAAATGTATAATATAAGTCTGAATTGTCAATATAAATGCAGATACAATTAAATTATTAAAGAATTTTTCACCAAGTAACAAAAAACAAAATTTGTTTAATTTAATAATGTTTGTATTTTGAGAACGATTTCCGAAGTGGAAATTGAAACGTCAATAAACTTATTTAACTTCAATTGTGGCTTATTCCCAATAAAATAGTATCTGATATTGATTTATGGTAATTTTTAATTTCGATTTTAAACATTCTACCCCGTATTTCAACTATAACAAAATCTATCAGACCTGGCTATGGGAACTTTGTCTTAAAATTGTGTAATAGATTACTCAACAAAAATCTTTCATTATTACTTTCTAAACACCCTATATAATTTGAACCTGTATCTAAAATATCCGAAACATATTGGCACATATATAAAATAATGCCTGTTCTACATCATTCTGTTTATATGCTTTCTTGACATAATTATGAGACAACCTATAATCGGTTCCGCGAGGAAGTGTTGGACGTGTTCCTATACTTATGCACTGTTTTTCGTCTGTCCCAGTTATTCACCTGTTATTTATAAACCCATTAATGTCGGCTTTCGTATAAATATTATTTTTAGCCAATTACAATATATAAATGGTATATAACTTTGGCATAGTTTGGCTTTTTCTTTTCAGTGTTTGAAGCTCATGATCAAGTTATTTTTATCATTTTACGACATGCTGTTGCGAGCAACAAATATTACTATTGTTCGGTTGTTGCATAAAAATCTAGTTACGTAATTTTAATTGTGCGCTAGGTGTTTTTTTTTCATTAGACCATTCCGTGTGTTTAAATATCTAAAAAATATCCGAGTAAGTATTTTGAAGCGTTTGATCGTTGTTATTTAACAATATTTTTAACTTAATGGGTTCCTAGATCTCATTAATCAAGTCAGGTTTGTTTTGACAAATTATTCTTAAAATATTATTTGTTGTGAAGTGTAACTTCTTTGTACTTTTTTTTATTAAAATTGCTAACTTGTAAACGTTTTTCAGTGTTAGTGTATAATAAATGACCTAACTGTATAATAAAAATATACTTATTATCTTACGTATAACCACTGAGTAGTTTAACAATTCCTAACATGTATAAGACCACTCTTTTAAGTTTTATAGATTTTTTTCGGAAAACTGTATTTTGGGCTGTTTTATTTTTCTATATATACTATAAGTCCATGGGTCATTTTTAAGGGAGCATGAATCACACATAAATATACTCTCTCTCTTCAATCCTGACCCCCCAGGGGGAGTGTAGTGGTCGACGTGATGTCGTGTATTGTCCGTCTCCAGAGATCTCTGTCTCTGGTCATTTCTTTTAATTCATGCATAGGTCTTTGGCATATTCCTGTAATTTGATCTATCCATCTTGTTGGGGATCTTCCTCGTGATCTTCGGCCTTCTACCTTTCCTTGTATTATGAGTCTTTCCATGTTTTCTGTGTTTGCTCTCATAACATGCCCAAAATATTTTAATTGTTAGGAGATGGACTTTACTAGAGAGTCGTTGGCTAACTTTTAGCTCTCTTAAAATTGAATTATTTGTTCTGCGGTCGGTCCAAGGAATTCGTAACATTCGTCTCCAACAGAACATTTCAGTGGCGTCTATCTTTCTTCTCTCCGATTGTCTCAGAGTCCAAGATTCACATCCGTAGGTCAGTATTGGGAATATTAAGCAGTTGATCAACCTCATCTTTATCGCTCTTGAAATTTGACAGTCCTTCCATATTTTGGTCATTTTTGCTGTGGCAACTTTTGCTAGATCAGATCTACGTTTAATCTCTTCTTGTAATGACCCTGTGTTTGTGATTAATGATCCCAGATATAAGTATGAGCTCACAACCTCGAACCGGTCAATTGTGGTTATGTGTGGATGATTGTTGTGTAGTCTATCCACTATCATGATCTTTGTCTTTGATATGTTTAATTGCAGACCAAATATTTGACTTTCGTTTTCACTAAATAAATACTACAATATGTAATAACAACTTTAGAAACTATGCCGTCAATAATTGACGGCATTTTTGTCGGTATACCTACACAAGTAAGGTAAACTTACCACTCAAGGTGGGGTATTTTGGTCAAACATTTTTGAACGGCATTTAAAACTTTTTTTAAGCCCTTTTCTCTATTCGGATTTCCGAATATAGGCCTCTCCTAATTCTCGCCATTCATCTCTGTTATTTGTAACTAAGACGCTAAGACATTGGCCCTGCAGTTCTTTTAATATCGTCGCTTCATCGCATTTGCGGTCTTCCTCGTGGTCTTTTGGCTTCATATGGCCGCCAATTCCCGATTTCTTTATTCCATCGGCCATCCGTAAGACGTTCGTTATGTCCAGCCCATTTCCATTTCAGTTTAGCTGCCTGTTCGACAGCATCTTTTACTTTTGTTCTATTACGAATGTCTTCATTGGTTTTATGGTCTTTAAGTGAGATACCCAGCATCTGTCGTTCCATAGCTCTCTGAGTTTTTCTGATCTTCTCCATGTTTATTTTAGTGAATGTCCAGGTTTGAGCTCCATATGTAAGCACAGGTAGGATACAGGAATTAAACACTTTGGTTCGCAGTCTTTGAGGTATATTTTTATTTTAAGTACGTATGAGAGTCTTCCGAATGCTGCCCATCCCATTTTTACACGTCTGCTTATTTCGGTAGTCTGATTTTCTTTGCTTACCTTGACATTTTGACCCAGATATGTATATTCATCTACGTGTTCTATCTCTGTCCCTTCGATGTTTATCATAGGTTTGTCATCTTTGTTTGACATTAGTTTAGTTTTGCTGAAATTCATTTTCAGTCCTTTTTTAGGGATTCCGTGTGTAGCTCCTCAATCATCGTATTCAGTGCATTCCACGTGTCGGCTATTAGTACTACATCATCTGCGTATCTAAGATGGTTCAAGTATCTTCCGTTAATAGGGATTCCTTTATTTTCCCAGTCTATTGACTTAAAGATATCTTCTAGGGCAGCTGTAAATAATTTTGGAGATATTGTGTCTCCTTGTCTTACTCCTCGGTTGATTTTTACTGGTCTTGTTTCGATTCCATTACCCAATGTCACTATCATTTCAGCTTGTTCGTAAATATTATGTATTAGTATTCTGTACCTGGAGTCGATCTGGTTGCTGACTAATGCTTCTTCTATTGCCCACAGTTCTACGCTATCAAAAGCTTTTTTATGAATCTATAAAAGCCAGACATAATGGGAGATTGTATTCGTTAGTCTTTTGTATTAGGATTTTCAAAGTGTATAGATGGTCACAGGTGCTGTACCCTTTTCTAAATGCGGCTTGTTCTACTGGTTGATATGATATGGTTGATATAACCTGTTTGTAATAATCTTTGTAAAGGTTTTGTAAAGTTGTGAAAGAAGTGAAATTGGTCGATAATTTTTCAGGTCTGTGGTGTCTCCCTTTTTGAGTATTAGTATCGTTTTAGCAGTATTCCATTGTTCGGGTATGTTGCCTTGGAATAGACATTTATTAAATAATATTTTTAGATATGTGATAGCTTCTTCTCCGCCTTCCTTCAGCATTTCTGCTAGAATTCCATCGCTTCCAGGAGCTTTATTCCTTTTTATTTCTTTTACTGCTCTTTCTATTTCTTCGTGGCTCATTTCGGGCATCACTTCTGAGTTTACATTTGTTATCTGCCTTTTCAAGTTCTGCATTTTTAATGGTTATTAGGTTTTTCTTTTCTAGTTTCGGTTTGGTGCATTTGAGACTTCGGTTTTTCTCTATGATTTGTTTTATACGGTCTTCTTGATGTTTTTTAATGTCCTCTTTTATCTGTTTTATTATTACTTGATTAAGTTCCTTAAATTCTGCAGTGTCTCTTTTGTTTTGTCTCAGAAGATCTTTTCTTTGTTTCAGCATGTTTTGTGATTCTACACTTATTTTGGATTTTCGTGTTCTGTTAGCGGTTGCCACTTCTGAGCTTGCATTTAATAGTTCTTTTGTTATGACTTCATTGATTTCATTTAAGCTAAGTTTATCTAGATTTAATACTTTCGCGGGATTTAACTTGCTTTTATATTGTTCTGTATTAGATTTTAGTTTATCTGTGTCTATATTCCAAGTTTTTCTAAATTTATTTCTATTTTTATTATGTTTTATCTCTAATTTGGCTCTAACCATTCGGTGATCGCTACTTACTGACGCCGTATTTATTACTGTTACGTCCTGTATGATATCTGCTTTGTTACACAGTATGTAATCTATTTCGTTCCGAGTTTTTCCGTCTGGAGATAGCCACGTCCACTTTCTTTGAGGTTTTTTCTTATAGAATGTGTTCATTGCATAGTATTTGTGGGCTTGTAGGAAGTTAACCAAGGTTTCTCCTCTCTCGTTTCTAACTCCAGAGCCGAATTGTCCTATATAGTTTTCGGTTTTTTCAAGTGTTGTCCGATTTTAGCGTTGAAGTCTCCTATTATCATCGTATACGTGCTGTGATAATTCGTGCTAGTTTCTGCAATTTTCTCATAAAATTCATCTATCTCTTTATCGGGATGTGCTGCGGTTGGAGCGTATACTTGAATAATTTTCAGGGAGATGATCTCGTTTACATTTAACCTTATCATTGCAATTCTTTCAGATATTCCTACGAATTGCTCTACTTTATGTGCATATTTCTTGGAAATTAGAAATCCTACGCCATCTAGGCTTTGTTACCGGACTGTACTGCTATGCACTCTATTATAAAACTTAAGTAGGTAAATAAAGACCTGCGACCTAATGCCGTACAACAATATTGGTACCAGTAGCAGGGACAAGCTTTGATTTTCGGAAAATTTTGACCCCATTTTCGGCAATTTGATACAGTACGGCATTCGTACACATAGTTTCGATTCGTTATTTAAATTACTTTTTTGCAGTGCCGTACATATCGGCTGGCACAGGGGTGAGAAATCTGGGGCGCAACCCTTGATTTAACCCCCCTTCGTTGAGGCAATTGAAAAATGTACGGCATCTGTTCCAAATGATCACTGGATGCGTAAAAGAATTTTTGGCAACTATGCCGTCTAAAAGTTATGTTTCTTGCAAATGTTGATAAACAGTTGTCTGTATTTGAAAATAGAATTGTTTTTTTTTTCTGTATGATAATTATTTCCTGTACGGTAGTCACTTTTTTGACAAAATACAACTAAAAATTATCAAATTCATTCATAGCCGGTTATAATCTTCTTCTTAACGTGCCCCATCCCTAAGGACATTGGCGATCATTATGGCCCATTTCACTCTATCTGCAGCTGTTCTGAAAAGTTCTATTGACGTTTTCGCACTCCATTGTCTCAGATTCTTCAACCAGGACGTGCGTCTTCTCCCCGGTCCTCTTTTGCCTTTCACCTTCCATTGTATGCCAGCCGCTTCAATTCGTATTTCTCGTTTCTTAGTATGTGACCAAAGTAGCTCATTTTTCTTTTATTTATAGTGTTGAGTATTTCTTTATCCTTTTTCATTCTTCGTAGCGTTTCCGCATTTGTTATGTGTTGTGTCCGAGATACTTTCCACATTCTTCGATAACACCATATTTCAAAGTTAATGAGTCTTTTCTCTGTCGCCTCTGTAATTGTCCAGGCCTCAACTCCATACAACGGGACAAAGAACACGTAGCGTCTTAGTACTCTAGTTCTAATTTCAATGTTGAGTTTTTCATTGCATAATATTGCTTCCATCTTATTAAAAGCACTTCTACCTATCTCACTACGCCGTTTTATTTCTGTTCTTCTATCCCATTCTTCATTTAGTTCGCAACCTAAGTACTGATATCTGTGCAACCTGCCTAAAAGTTTTCCTTTAGCATAAACACTGTCTTCCTCAATCTTGTTCTTGCTTACCACCATGATTTTTGTTTTATTTGTATTCAGTGCTATTCCATACCTTTCGCAGTATTGGGTAATGCGATCAACCAAGATCTGTAGTCCTTCTCTGCTGTCCGCAAGGAGTATTGTGTCATCTGCGTATCTAAGATTATTCAGAAGTGCTCCGTTAATAAATATGCCTTCATTTACGTCTTCTAATGCCTCTTTAAACAATTCTTCTGAATACATATTAAAAAGTAAAGGGGAAAGCACACATCCTTGTCTTACTCCACGATTTATAGCTATTTATTTCGATTTTTTTTGGTCTATTCGTATTATGGCTTTCTGATATCGGTATAGATTGGCAATGATTCTCACGTCTTCGTCATCTAATTCTGTGTTCTGCAGTAAATAATGCTTCTCTGGTGCCAAAGTCTTTTCTGAATCCCAGTTGGTTTTCAGCTATTCTATCATCTAGCTTTTTATACATACGTTCGTGTATCACTCGTATTTTTTGGGTATTGGGAAATGAATATTGATATTAACCATTCTTTCGGAATCTCTCCCGTATAATAAATGCCATTAAATAATATTAGTGTGCCCATATGATTTTTTGTTAATATTCTTAAGATTTCTGTAGGTATTTCATAAGGTTCCATGACCTTCTCATTTTTTATACGTTTTCAGCGCTTTCTCAATTTCGTCTCTGGTGATTGGTGGCCCATTTCTTCCTTTTAGTTCAATGACCTCAATTTTCTCGTCGTCTTCGAATAGCTCTTTTATGTATTCTTCCCATCTGTTTATTTTAATTGTACAATTCGTTATTATCTTATTATATTTATCCATGGTATTTCCGATATCATATCCGAAAGAAAAGACTAAGAAAAGAGAAGAAAAGACTAAGAACACAAATATCAGAACAAATAATAAGCTATTTTGGACATGTGCTTCGAAGAAATGGTCTTGAAAAACTTACCATCCAGGGAAAAGTAGAAAGAGGTAGATCTCCCACACGATACACGGACCATATTGTTGCTACCATTGGCGCTCCATTGTCAGAATGTGCTAGAATGGCAGAAGATAGAAAAACGTGGAGGAACATTGGGAAATTTAGCTAATAGCTTCATGATTCACGATACCTGCATCAGGTTAACGACTAAGAAGAAGAAGAAGAATTTCCGATTGCCTTTTTCTTGTATATGCCAGCTGTCTCTTTGATTTTCCGGTGTATGTTAAAACTGTGATGTTGTTTATCTAACCTTTCTATTTCTTCACACTTTTCTGATAGCTACAGTTCCTTAGCTTCTTTGATTTTCTGTTTGATTATTTTATTAATTTTTTTGTACTGTTGTTCGTTTTTATTCTTGTGTGTCCTTCTTTCCGTCATCAGTTCTTTTATCTCTTTTGTGATCCATTGTTTATTTTTAGATGATGTGTCTTCGTTTTGTGATATTTCTACTACTAGTGATTGTCTAATTTCCTCCATTTATCTGTTGCTGTCAATGGCTTTTGCCTTTCTACTTCCTGAACTTCTTTGTGCACTTGTTCTTTGATTTGTTGGTATATATCGGTTTCTTTTAGTTTTCTCAGATTGATTCTCGGTGTTTTGGCAGTTGTTTTTAACTTTTTTAACTTGAGTTTCATGTTTGCTAGAACTAGATTGGGTCACTTGTTATATCTGCTCTGGTACGCTTTGCTGATATTAGGCATTTCAGAATCTTTGATTTATTATTATACTTTCTTTTAATGCGTTAACAAAATAAGTATAACCCTAAGTTCAAGTTTGTGGGGTCGCGAACCTTGTCCCGAGGTCGCCATCTTGGAAAAAGAGGTCACCTTATCTCATAAACTAACAACCCTACAGAAAATTATATGGACTATTATTTGTATATTTGAATATATTTTGTTATAGCAAATTAAATTGTCTACATGTATATTCCTATTACTTTTTATCATAAAATGAAGATAAATAAGTTATAAACAAAAATAACTAAAAATTTTGGAACAAATTTTCTTTTGGGCCCTATAACTTTTTTTGTTGTAATTTTACAAAAAGAGAACATCAAAAAATATTATAGATGGTTTCTTAAAAAATAATTTTCACTACAAATTTGTTTAATTTCATTAATTTTTATGGATATCACAGATCTCCGAAATTGACTGGGTTCTTGAATACTCGCTATCTTGTTTTCGCGCTGTATCTCGTAAACTAGCAACATTAGTTTATATATAAATCGCAAAAGAATATGATATGACAATCTCATCTCAGAAAAACAAAACAGTAGTAGTCAGCAAACAACCAACCAGATATAAAATAGAAATTGATGGCATCCGTATTGAACAAGTAATGGAAATAAAACCACTGGGAATTACACTGTCTAGGTTGGAGACCTGGACAAAGAAGTGAGAGATCAAGTACAAAAAGCAAATAGACTGGCAGGATCCCTTAATAACACTATTGCGAAACAGATACATTAACAATGAAATGAAGTCTTCTTCTTCTTAGGGTGCCTGTCCGTTCCGAACGTTGGCGATCATTCTGGCTATGATGTTTTTATTGGTTGCTATACGAAATAGCTGTGTTGAGGTCTTTCTATACCAGGCTCTCAGGTTAGTAAGCCATGCTATTCTTCTTCGTCCTGGGGCTCTTTTTCCTTCAATTTTACCCTCCAAAATGCATTGGAGTAGCTCGTATCTGCCTTGATTTATCATTATATGTCCCAAGTACTCCAGCTTACGGCTCTTCAAAATGTTGGCCAAATCCGCGGTTGTGTTAATCCTCCGCAGTACTTCTTCATTGGTGACTTTGTCTGTCCATGGTATTATCGAGATGAAGTCAATAATTTAAAAAGCCAGTTTAAGACCAATAATGACATATGCCTCAGAAACAAGACCCGACATAGCCACAACGCAAAGGCTACTGGAAATGGCAGAGATAAGAGTACTGAGAATTACAGGAAATACGCTGAGAGATCGAAAGAAAAGTGAAGACATCAGAAGAAAATGTAACGTACAGTGTATAAATGAATATACACAAAATAGAAAAAAAAAGAATGGATTACTCACATAAGCAGAACGGAGGAGGCCCGTGTCGTCAAAATAGTAAGAGATCCATCTGCAGAAGAAGTATCGGACGACCGCGAAAAAGATGGAGTAACAACCTTCCATAGAGATATTAATCCGCCAATGAATAAGCAGAATTGCTTATAAAGAGGAAGATGAAGATTAATTTTTATTTAACTTTTGTATTTTTTACATACCATTGTACTTCAATTTCGATGTCCGAATATCCCTTTGAGGGTTGTGAACTCCTTTGCAAAGCCTCTGTCGGGGACAATACTTGTTAGCAAAGATTGTCCAGTGAGTGTTTTCAGTGTCCAGTTTTTTCCGGATATAAGAACCAGGATCATTACAGCACCCACATGTGGTGATAGAAGAATTTAACACATGTGACCTACTTGCCTATATCAAACAACATATTAAATTTAAATGGGACAGACAATGGATTCAGTTTGGTGAAAGCAGGGGCACTAATTTATACAAATTACAACCCACAGTAGATGTAAAACAATTTTACAAAGATGTTACACTAAGCAGAAACACAGTGTCAACTGTCTTAAGATTAAAAGTAGATCATGGATGTTTTCCGAAACATCTACACAAAATAGGAGTTCTCCCAACAGACCGATGTGAGTGTGGAACTAGTATAGCTGATTTAAATCACATATTCTTTAACTGCCCACTACATCGTAATACAAGCACGTGGCTGATAGAAGAATTGATAAAAGAGGGATTAAGTACACCACTAAACGTAAATCTCCTATTAAGTGAAGACAATATAAAAATCTTTAAAATAATTATGATATTTCTTGTAAAAATTAAATTAAAGGTATGAGTGTAAAATTGATGGTATGCTTGAACATTTCCTTTGTATGTTTACCATATATGTTGCCCACCTACCTAACCGTGGTTTATGTCTTGTTTGTTACATAAAGCCGCTCTGATGAATCCCTGAGCGTGAAAAGTGCCCTCCTTGTACAATCGTGTATGAATGAATACTAATATTTATATGTAATTACGTGGCTAAAGATTTCTAGCCAAAGCCAATAAAAAATAAAAAAAAAAGAACCAGGATTTAAGCATTTTGTGTAGAGCACCTGCTACTCGTTTACCACTCACTATTCTAGTCGTTATCTCATGACTAATCTCATTAGTATCGTGATCGTTCTATCCAGGTAAACTACTTCTTCTTATTTTTTTTGTTTATTTGAATCATCTATTGATTCACTACATGTTTATCTTAAAATTGCACGTCTAATGAAAATAATAAATAAATAATAAAATTAATTTTATTATTTACTTTTAACTACTATTAAATCTTAAACTTATCTACTATTAAAGTTTAAAAATAATTTTAAATTTAAAAATACTGTGCCACTTTTTTATCTAAAACAGTTTATTAATTATTAATTTGTTTGCTATCGACCTTATAACTATGCCATCTATTTTGTTTTCGATTTCAGTGAAAAGGTTAAATGTGATGTGCGTGAGTTGGCAGTGTATATCATTGGCAAATGCATGGTTTTGAAAAACTTTGTTGCGGTGCATTGATTTAATTATGACAATGATAATAAGGCTGCATTAAGGGTCCCAGGCACCATCGTTTTGTTTAACATATCAGTATTAGTCGGGGAAAATGGTCGTTTAAATTTATATAATATTTAAACACATTTTAAATTCAGACTTCATTTTATACTAAACACGGTAATCAAAAAGGTTTTGAAACTGTTTTTGTGGCATGCTCAACTTAGATATTATTTAGTACGGGATTAAACCACTGGCGGCGTAGGCTTTCTGGTGCACAAGAAACATCTAGATAAAATTATAAAAATAGAGAGTGTAAGCTCAAGAGTTGTGTACCTCATATTAAAACTGAACGAGAGACGCTCTATTAAAATTATCCAAGTATATGCACCCACGACGAGCCATAGCGATGAAGAAATTTGAAAACTTTTTTGAAATTGATTTCATCATCACAAATAGAAAAAATATTGTCCAAGATGTTACAGTAATCAATAAAATGACTGTTGGGAGTGACCATCGGTTGGTTAGAGCAAAAATAATGATCAACATTAGACGAGAGAGGACAGCAATGATAACAGAGAGGCATTCTAATAAATGGAAATCGATAGAAGATAGAGTAGCTTATCAGAATCTCATAACTTCAGAATTGAAAGAAGTAGAACAACTAAATGAAAATGCATTAGATATAGAGGTGACAAATATGCGAATAAATAGTGCGATTCGAAACGCCCATACAAAATATAAGGAAAAAGGAAAAAACAAGATGGATAAACTCACTCAAGCTACTAAAGATCTTATAAACAAAAGAAGAGAATTGAAAGACAAATACACAGATAATTTTGTAACATTAAGACAGTTAAACAAAGATATCACAAAATCCATTCGAAAAGATGTCAGAAATTACAACACTGAATACATAACTCAAGCCATTGATAAAAATAAAAGTTTAAAGGTTCTGCGCCGACAAATGACTGAAGGATCAAAAAATATTTGTAAACTTGTAAATAAAAAAGGAGAAACTACAACAAATAAGGAAGATATTTTAAAAATTGCTCAAGATTTTTACTCAGAATTGTATAAGCGAGAAGAACTTCCAGATCCTGATCAAAATCAAATACCAAAAGTTCAAAATGTAGGCTCAGAAGATATCCCAGATATCACAACAGAGGAAATAAAACAGCTCTCTCGGAGATGAAAAACAATAAAACACCTAGAGGGTTCCGCTCCAGATACGGAACAAATGATCATCTGCAAGTTGTAAAAACGCTAATAGAAAAGTGTACAGAGTATAACAAGTCTATCTTTCTTATATTCGTAGATTATGAAAAGGCGGTCGATACTATAGATCATCATAAAATGCTTCGAGCATTGGCTGACTGCCGCATTGACTACCGATATATTGCCTTGATTAAAAGTATTTACGAAACTGGTACAGCTTGTGTCCGCCTTCATGAAGATACCAAGAAGTTTCGAATAGAACGTGGAATTAGACAGGGTGATACTATCTCCCCTAAATTGTTTACAGCTGTTCTTGAATATATGTTCAAGCAAATGGAACGAGAGGATAATATGGGAATTAATATAAATGGTGAAGATTTGAACCACCTAAGATTTGCCGATGACATCGTTTTAATATCTGATAGAGTTGATAAAGCTACAAAAATGCTGCACACGCTCTATAAAGTGTCAAAAACAATTGGTCTTAAAATTAACACCTCAAAAACAAAATTTATGACCAACCTTGTAGTCAGCGGTAAAATTCTGATTGAGAGCCATAGCATCGACCAAGTAATAGCTTACAAATATCTAGGGCATGAGATTTGCCTAGGCCGAGATAATCAGACAACTGAAATACAAAGAAGGATAGGTCTCATATGGCTGCCTTTGGTAGATTGAATAACATTTTCAAGTCTAGTATCCCAGTTTGTTTAAAAAGAAAGGTTTTTAACCAGTGCGTTTTACCAGTTCTTACATATGGTGCAGAAACACTGACTCTGACAAAAAGATCAATAGATAAAATAAGAGTTACATAACGCGCTATGGAAAGATCAATATTAGGTATTACCATCACAGATAAAGTACCAAACTTAGAAATAAGAAGAAGAACAGGAGTCACCGATGCAGTTGAAAAAATAGCCAGGGCTAAATGGGCTTGGGCCGGACATGTTGCCAGATTAACGGATGGACCAAAAAGATTCTGGAATGGCGACCAAGGCAAGATGCATATCGAAGCAGAGGACGACCACCGACTAGATGGACGGATGATATCAAACGCATCACCACAAACTGGATGCAAGAAGCTCAAGACAGAAATAGGTGGAAGATTTTACGAGAGGCCTACGTTCAGCAGTGGACAGACATAGGCTAATTGATGATGATGATTAACTACAATTGATTGTAATGAGAATTCAATTTTACATTTGTTTTACGTTTCGATTTCCAATCCGAAAAACGTTGTCAAAACTTCTGAAATAAAAATGACCTTAACCTGTCAATGAAAGCGAAATGTCAATCAAATATAAAATCTAATTTTCATAACAATCCTTTGTAGTTTAATCCCATGTAAAATAATATCTATGGTACGCAAAAGTTAGTAAAAAAACTGTTACATATTGATTTGTATAGGTTTTCTTTTAATACGTGTATAATACGTCTTATAGTCTTCCTTATGTGCCATCTCCGCGACGTAAGTTAGCAATCATCATGGCTATTCTGATCGTAGATGCTGCCGCTCTGAATAGTTCGATTGATGTACATTTGTACCATTCTCTCAAGTTACGCAACCATGAGATTCTTCTTATTCCTATACTTCTCTTGCACTGGATTTTCTCTTGTATAATTAATTGAAGAATGTTGTATCTTTCATTACGCATAACATGCCCCCGGTATGGCAGCTTTCGTGTCTTCATGGTTTTCAATATTTCTCTTTTGTTGACTCTTCTCATGACTTCGTTGTTTGTTACATGCTCGGTCCATGATATCTTCAGGATTCTTCTATATATCCACAGTTCAAATGCTTCCAACTTTTTAGTAGTCGACGCGTTAAGTGTCCATGCTTCTATCCCGTAAAGCAAAGTCGAGAAAATATAACACCTTGCCAGCATATCTCTCAAGTCTACTTTCAGTTCTCTTGCACAAAGTACTTTCTCATTTTGTTGAAGTTTGTTCGTGCTTTCTCTATTCGAACTTTGATTTCTTTGGAGTAATCGTTTGTGTGATTACTTATTGTGCCAAGATAATTGTAGTTTTCAACTTGTTCTAAAGTTTTACCGTTATTTGTCAGACTTTCATCATTATTTTGCGTTTTTGATATCCTCATAAATTTAGTTTTCTTGATGTTTATTGATAATCCATATTCTTCTCCATACTCAACTAACTTGCTCATTAGCTTTTGGAGGTCTTGGAGGTTGTCTGCTATTAGGATAGTATCGTCCGCATATCTAATGTTGTTAATTGGTGTTCCATTGACCTTTAGTCCTGCTGTTTCTCCCTCAAGAGCTCTTTTCATAATTTCTTCAGTATGTATGCATTGAATAGTAGTGGCGACAATACACACCCCTGTCGTACTCCTCTTTTAATTTCGAACTCTTCTGATGTGAGTTCATTGATGTGTACGTGTGCCTACCGTTTTTAATATAGATTTGTTATAATTCAAAGGTCATTGTATTGTAATTGTTTTGCTTTGAGGACATCCATTAGCTCTTTGTAGCGGACTTTATCGAAAGCCTTGTTGTAATCTATGAAACAGACGTACATATCTTGGTTCACATCCAAACATCTCTGGATATACGTTGAATGCAAAGAGCTTCACGGGTACCTACGCCTCTACGGAATCCATCCAAATTGGATTTCTTCAATATTCATATCAAGTATTTGGTAAATGAGTTTGTGGATGATCTTTAAAAACATTTTAAGTGTGTGAGACATCAGGCTCACACACTTAAAATGATTTTAACTTTTGGTGCACTTTTGGCACTTATGGTGCGGTGCTCGGTGTATTCTCTAGAATTTTTTGTTTTTGGGAGACAAATAAATGTTCAAATATTCATTGGGTATGTCACCCGCCTGATAAATTTCGTTAAAGAGCTTTAAGAGAACATCCATGTACTCGTTTTCTATTATTTTAAGGATATCAATAGACAGTTGATCTGGCCCCGGGCTTTTTTCGTTTCTGGTGTTCTTTAGTGCATACAATATTTCTTCTTTTGTAATTTCTATATTTGCTTCTCTGTCCTCGAAAGATATGTCTTGTAGGTTTCCTCTTTCGTCGTCGCAGAGCTCTTCCATATATTCTTTCCATGGTTTTAGCTTTTCGTTAGTCGTTATCATATTATTTCCATTTTTATCTAAGACAGTTGTCTTGTGGTTTCTTTTTTGCAGGCCTACCATTTCTTTACCCTTTTTATGTAGGTTGAATAGGTCGTATTTGTTCTGAAGATCTTCTCTCTCCTTACATTTTTCCTCAAGTAAGTCTTATAGAAGATGGATGATAAAATCGTTTGTGATTATTTCTTAAATAATAAAGTTTAATGAATTGAATAGAAGTCAGAATACTAAGATTTTTTGTTTCATTTCTGGAGTAACAATAAGTACACCCTAAATTAAGTAAACTGAACTAATATTACTTTATAATTGAGAAGAAACAATATAAAAAAATGTTTTAATTTAATCATTATATTTTCTTTATTTCATTAATGTATTACATATTTTTCTTAGTGTAATACCTATAAAAACTAATCTTCGTGTTATAACTGAATTTCGAACAATCACGTGTCTACGCAGCATTTCACAGTGTTCATGACCCATATAACTTTCGAGCATTTCGACATTTCTCCTTCCATGACTGTTCACCTCGCATCCGCCACTGCGTGGTCGATAAATCGGACATGACAGGTGATCGTCCTCGTTTTCGCTTTCCATCAGTTTTTCCATGAATGGCTAGCTATTCGATACCGTTACACGTCTTCCCATGCGTGGCCAATCAATTTTGCAATATGTAGACGGCGATCATTAATTTCAATTTTCTAGTTCTAGCAAGGATAGTGATCTTTATAGAAATGCCACCGATAATCTCGAAAGTTTCAATTTTTCTGACACCATGCTTTGCGTAATGTACAAGTTAGATATCTGTAAGTAGGAATGTGGAAATTTTAGCTTTCCCCTTAAATTTTAGATATTTCCCGATACAATCTTTTCACGTTATCCCAAGAGAATGGCTTGTTTGTCTTGTTTCCTATAGTCCTTGCTCGATAGTATTTTGCTATGTACGTAGAGTTTTCATTTTTTTCACCTGTAAATAAACATTCTCTAATACAATTATACATCTCTATATTAAAATACTCACGAATATGTTTGATTTTGTAAATCTTAAGACAGACACCCATTTTTACGAGAGTTTTTTATATACGGGGTGTCGACAGAAAAACAAATTGAGATTTTTATTTCAGTGTACATAATCCAATATAGAGTGGTTCATAAAGAATGGGTATTATGTTATCTCCAGCCCCTATAGGAAAAAGTATTAATTTTTTAGTTAATAACGTGATTAAAAATTAATATGTACTGATATAGAGGTATAAAAAAATCACTATACTAACAAAAAAAAAAAAAATTAATTAAACTTTACAAAACAAAACAATAAAAACAATGGGAAAAGAAAAATTTCGAAAATATATTAATTTGTAGAAAACTTAAAGCGTGTTACAAATTAGTGCTCAATCTGTTAGGCTAAAATAATACGACTTTCGTTATGTCGCATACCTAGAGACTTAGTATTTATTTTTTATACTAGCTGATTTTTATCAATTTTTTTTTACTTATGTATCGAACTTCTCTGTAGTTTCCAAAATAAAGTGTGGAAAGTTATGTGTAAAAGGTTTCATTGTTTTAGCCTAAAGAATGGATCAATTACTTTGTTACAACCTATTTCCACAAATATGACAATGACTAAATTATTAAAATAAATTGAAAAAAAAACAAAATATCAAAATTATAATGTTCCTTCACTTTCAGAATCCGAGCTATCTCCAGGATTTATTATGATGGGTTGAATATCAATATCAACTATATTTTGCTCTCGGACATACCACTTTTGAATAATTTCATGAGTATGTCTTACACATTTTTCCTAAATGTCACCATTACATTGATTAAGCGCCTCTTTCCACATATTTATAACATCACTATCAGAATAGCCGTCCCTACCAATATGCTTATTGTAATATGACTTGCAATTTGACCAAATTAATTCAATAGCGTTGAATTCGCAATGATAAGGAGGTAGTCTCAACACTTCATGACCATGCTCTCTTAGTAACTCATCAATAACATACACATTTTCTTTTTTATTCATTTTTGCAACTTGTAATAATTCAGGTTTTGTAAATTTTGGGTCAAATTGGATGTTATTTGTTGTCAGCCAGATAACAATTTCATCTTTCTTTGAAGCAGTGGTAGGTTGCTTTTCTAAAAGAACACTATGATATGGAGCATTATCCATTACAATCAACGATGGTTCTTCTAAATTGGGAATTACTTGTGTCCTTATCCACTTAGTAAAAATGTCGTTGTTCATTTCTCCATAGTAATCAATATGTTTAGACTTAGAATAAAACGATAAACTTGCTTCAGAAACAAATCCTTTCGAAGAACAGACGTGAACAATTATGAAACGTTTACCATCAAAACCTTCTGGTTTACGTACACTTTTGCTACTAGTGTCTTGCCAGGAAGTTGTTTTATTTCCTTTTGAATTAATCCATATTTCATCCAAAAAAACAAGTCCTCTTGGACACATTTTCCAGGTTTTCAAAGTACTTACGAAAGAATTTTGCTCTTAAAGCAGCAATATTGGTTCGAATAATGATCTTCGATTGTCATCCTTTTTATATTTAAATCCTATATCTCTCAGTACACTGCTCAATGATGTTTTTCCCATAGTAACAACTTCTTTTTCTTCTAATTCATTCAAACTTTGTAGACTAACATGCTTTTCTAAAAAAAAAAAAAAAAATATAAAACTATTAATAATAGTAAAACTTACAGTTCGTAGTTAGTTTGTAGGTTCATATTGTACACAGTGTTTCGTATTGCCATTTTAGTTCCTTCAGGCAGATCATTTGTCTTGCTTTTACGAGGACGTCTACTTTTGCCTGGAGTTGAAAGGACAGGATTGCTTTCTTTTCGTTTTTTAATTGTACATACTGTACGCCGTGATATTTTCAAGGCAGCAGCTACCCTCTTAAATTAAAAACAATTTCATAATAGTTAAATTATCAAACAACATACAATTCATTACAATGCCTCTTGAACACAAGCAAAAGGTGCCAATAAGGGTCTTCCGTTCCTTTTTTCCAACTCATACAAATTCAGCATGAGTTGCTGGGATTGAGAATTTAATGTATTTCCAGGCATATTCTAAAATAAAAACCTTGAAAAAATATTCTGTTTGATATTTGTTTGAAATTTATGACAACAAATGATGTTTTATAACGATCCGTTAGACAGAGTTTTAGCCAGATTCTTAAATGATACGTCAAATTAAAGGTAAGAAAACTTAACTGCAAAATTTATACTTAGATCAATTAATCCAACACTAAGTGAACAGTTAGTCGTTATAACAACTTTTTTTGAGAAAATTTATAAACTCAAGGCCCGAAAATATAATGGAAAATAAAACAATATGAATATCATTTTTGTAAATACAACGCTGTGAAGTTGACAATAAGTAGGTTCAATGATGAGAATTTATCATAGACTTGTTATATTACTGTCTGTCTGATATATTATTAAATGTTGGATAAGCGGCTTATTTCAACATTTTATATTCTGTGAGTAGAAATAAGACAAATTTAAAAATAGTTCGTGACTAATTTCATGCATGTGCAAAGATACAGCGAACGAACTGTATGTCGCCACCGCCCAATTCAGTTAATCTTTTAGTGTTGATTAATTGTCTTATAAAGCCTTGGAAATATTTTACCTATACTATCACCAAGTAGAAGGAAAATCATCTCAGATTAATTCATATCATTCTTCTTCTTTATGTGTCGTCCTCTACCGATGGTTGGCAACTATCAAACGATAGATTTCTCTGTTTGTGCCACATGCATTATCTTTGCAGCTTCTGGTATTTGGAACCATGCTTTTAAGTTTTTTAGTCACGTTTTTTTTTCTGCCCAAACATTTTCTTTCAATCTTACCGTTCACTGTAAGCTGTAGCAGACTTAACTTATCATTAAGGAGAAAATGGCCCGGATATAACATTTTCTTTTTATTAATAGTACAGTATTGATGTACAGATAGCTGGTGTACCTATTATCAGTGTTTAAATTCCTATTTTCATTTTTGAACTGCTCTACCAATCAAAGAACAATATCTGTTGGAGAATTTTCGTATTTTCCCGAAGGTTGTTTGCCATAGGAGACTTCAAAATTGGACCCATAAAACATTTTGAAATCGCAGAGGGTAAAAATCTTTATGCCGGTTTATTTTGGAATGTAGTGAATAAAACTGCGGCGGCCACGAAAAGAAACGTCAATTGTCATGCCCTGGTGAATAATTTTTCAAACAGTTTTTCAGAAATTCATCCAAAATTTGAATAGGTTTATTAAGATTTATACTTAAAATCTTCTTAAGACAATCAACATAATACAAAATAAACAATAAATCTGATATGAAAAGTCGCATACATTTTTCACCACTTCTTCGCCATGACTAATTACACCAGATCTTCTGGTGTAATCAGTTAAAACTAATGAAATCAACTAATTAAACAGAAAAACAACAAATTAAAAAAAAAACGCATGGAAGATGTGATATAAAACAATAGAAATGTGAAAGTTTAGCAGAAAGTAACATCAATTTTATTTTTAATAACATCCAAAATTCTTCGAGGTACATACAGCTTTTACCGAGTTCTGCCAAAATTCTGGCAAATAAATTCCATATTTCTTGCAACTTTTCCTTCAGTTCGTTGATGGACCTGAACCTTTCTTTTTCGCATTACAAAGTTTCTATCGGTGATAAGTCGGGAATGTTTGAGACGCATTCCAGAAATGGTATACCATGGTGTTTAATTTAATTTAAACTCATTTTTGAGGTATAACAATCTGCCTCGTCTTCTTGAAAGACAGAATCTTCCGCTGATGGTTAACTGTTCCATAGTCGGCAACAGATTCTTCTAAAATCGTTAAATGTTTATCCTTATTTATATCGGTAAAATGCAACTTTCTAACCTTTAGACCATATGCTGCCCTAAATCATTCATGCAGGAAATTTGACTTTTCTTTTGAGATAGCCCGGATGAAAAGCTTCATTTTTCCTGCGAATAACGTGATTCGTACTGTCTCTCCAGCACACAATTCAAATCTGGACTTATTACTCCATTGTATTGTATCTTTAATGTGTTCAATCTTTATGCTCTTTTGGTGATTTTAACCTATTTGTCTTTTGTTGTAATGTTAAATAGGCTTTTCCTTAGCCTGACATAAAATAAATTTTTTCAAAATAATTCGTAGTTTTTTTTTCAACTATATACCTACTTTGTAATTAACAAATCATAATTATGGGCTTCTCGGTGACATGTTGACCTATAAACGTGTCTTCCAACAACGTCACTCCACAAAACATTTAAGTCGATGTTAAAGGCATTTCACGGCGATTTTTCACTATAAGGCGTTTAATGCCCTTCGATTTGCTTCGGTTATTTTACTTTTTCCTACATTTCTAGGTTTTGTGACGACCGATGTAGTTTTGTAATTTTTGAATATTCTTCTTATACTATACCTGGGCAATTGAACATATTCGCGATTTCCGAATTGGCGTTTCCAGAATTAAAAAATCTGATGATAACTGAACAAATTTCCTCATCGATAACTTTACCTTAACTTATTTTAAAGCTCACAAACGACAATAAGCTTTACAGTATCACAAAATACATTTGACATTAATTGACAATTGTTTTGATGTCAATTTTCCATAGCTACATCTGGTTTTAAGGTAATTATGAAAAAGGAACCTATATTGATTAAGTGAATCAAAAAACCTAGATCCAAATGCAACACTACTCTCACTGGAAAATATACTCGGTCAAACACATATCAAATGTAGGTTGGACGGACATGTCCTAATAGGGCTGAAGTACTGCTGAATTCAAGCAGAAATTAGGTCAGAGCCATAACATAATTCCTTACTATAGACATGCCCCAGTTAAGGGATATCAGAATTCAATGGCTGAACTACATATATGTCTGATTAAGCTGCAGACCCTGAAGCAGAAAAGCTAAAACAGTCAATCATATTTTTTTTGACTGGGTGGCGTTAGATCGCAGATGGCAAACACTTTTTACAAGCCACCAAGTGACTCAAAAAAATGGTACCCATCCACTAGATCTGTATAAGCTGGTATCTATCTATCTATCTATCTATCTATAGCTACCATAATCATCTATGCCATCTATCATGTGTTGAATATAGGCCTCTCCCATGTGTCTCTGTCTTATGTTTGTCTTTTCCACCTTGGACCTGCGCTTTGCTCAATGTCATCTTTCCATCTGATTGCGGTCGACCTCTTGTCCTTTTTGCAGTATATGGTCTCTAGCTGCCAATTTCTTTATTCCATCTTCCATCCTGATATCTTTCGTTATGCCCAGCCCATTTACATTTTAATTTCAATGCATGTTCGACAGCGTCTGTTGTTTTGGTTTTGCATCTTATCCACTCGTTCCTCTTTTTATCTCTCAACGATATTCCCAACATGTCTTTCCATAGCCCTTTGAGTTTTCTGGTATAGGATTCCAGAATCCTGAAATAGGTATTATGAAGGAATTGAAGATGTACAATAAGCCAACTAGTTTATAACAGACGACTTCTACGAAAAAAAAAGAAAAATATTACGAACGAAAAAATCGGTTTTTTCCATTTTTCCTTCGAAAACTTTTTAGGTTTATACCAACAGTTGTAGATATTTTTATTTATAGTTAAAAATACTATGTTTCAACTGTAGTGGCGGAAATTTTTAGGAACAGTAAAGCCTCACCAAACAAAGCAGTGACGTTCCAAAAAATACTTATGATTTAAATCAAATTGTTAAGATAGGTACACACAATTTATTAAAAAATGATATTAGATTATATTTACAGATTACAGTATTAATAAATATTAATTACAAATATTGTTTTAACTTTAAAACCTTTATTTATATTATTACCCACTTAAACGTCATAAAGTTAAATAGAAGAATATACAAAATGATTGTAATAAAGTAAAAAATAATACATAGATGCAGGACAGTTTGGAAAACTTATATTAACATAGGTTACATAGGTACATCGTAATGTTAAATTATATTATTCACTTTCATAATTAGATACACTGTCGTCGTCACTAGAATCATTTAAATTAATTCTTAATTCTTCAGTAATTACATCTATGTACAACCTTGACAACATGTAAACACACTTTCTTCCAGTTATCTACAGTTACTGTAGCAAATTCCTGTTCCACCAACACTTTTACGCCTTCTAACTTAAAATAAACGTTTTGTTTTGCAACTTCATTTTTATTTGCGCCCAAACCATTTCTATAGGGTTCAAGTCTGGATGATATGGCGGCAGTTTTAAAGAAACATGTCCACATTCTTGCAGCTCTTTGTCAAATTTATATCGAATATGACCTTGTTTGTATCGTTGGATGATTTCATACAATTGCGGTTTTAACATTGATGTTACTGGTTAAATTTGAATTGTTTTATTGGAAATTAAGGTGGAAAAAAATAGACATCGATAGACACAAAATTAGCGTGTGTATTCTCTTGCTACAAAAATGTTGTATTACACTGTGTACAAACAAACAAGTATGGAGGATATATGTCTTCCGACATTTGACATAAAACATGACAGGCAAACTTTATTTGTTACAGTGTTGCCATACATAAAGTTAAAATATTAAATTGAACATAAATTCCCCCCTTTGAAGAGGATCTTCAAAGTTAAACTAACTTATAAAACTAATACAATAATGTCAATGTCACTATAGTGTCTCATTTTCCAATGGTAGTGGACACAAATGTCTAACAGAACGGGTCACTACACGAGTGGCGGTTTTCACTTCTGCTACTCTGGAGATGCCGTCCTTTCCAGGAATTAATTGAAGAATTCGCCCCATAGGCCATTTACATGGCGGCTGCTGATCATTTTTGATTAAAACTAATGTTCCAACCTTGACTGATGTGGGTGGATCCTTCCATTTGTATTGTACATGTAGTTGAGAAATATACTCCTGCTTAAATCTCGTCCAAAACTGCTGGTACATATGCTGAAGCTCTTGTGGTTTAGTTAATCGATTCAATGGAACTTCTGATAGGTCAGGATCCGGAAGGGTAGTTATAGGTCTACCAATAAGAAAATGGGAAGGAGTAATAGGTTCAATATCATTGGGATCATTAGATAGGGCATATAGTGGGCGTGAGTTTAGGATACCCTCAATTTGAACAATTAGAGAATTAAAATCTTCATAAATAAATTGTTTATTTAACATAATGCGTTTTAGGTGATGCTTTGTACTTTTTACCGCAGCTTCCCAAAGACCTCCAAAGTTAGGAGTGTAAGGAGGTATAAAATGCCACCTAATGTTTTTATGAGAAGAATAGTTGTTTATTTGAGTTTGATTAGCATACAAAAATTGACCTAATTCATTTAATTCATTTCTAGCCCCTATGAAAGTACTTCCATTATCAGAATAAATATCGGATGGTACTCCTCTACGTGAAATAAATCTCCTAAGACAAGATAGAAAACTATCTGTGGTTAAATAAGATACTAGCTCTAAATGAATAGCTTTTGTGCAAAAGCAGACAAAAACACAGATATAACATTTTAATAGTTTACATCCTCTACCATTTTTGTCTTTCAGTGAGAATGGTCCAGCATAATCAATACCAGTATACTGAAAGGGTAGAGATGGCGTTACTCTATTGTCAGGTAAACTTGACATTGGATAAGAAGCAAATGATGGGTTAAATTTAAAACATGTCATGCAATTGTTACAAATTTTTCTAGCTAAATTTCGTCCTCCAACAGGCCAATAAAATTGTCTTATAGCTGAAAGTAATAAGTTAGGCCCTGGATGTAGTAATACTGAGTGTTTATGTTCAAAGATAAGTTTTGTTAATGGATGTTTTGAAGACAACAAAACAGGATGTTTTTTATTAGTTTCTAAGGATGTAAATCGTAATCTTCCACCAACTCTTATTAAATTGTCTTTATCTAGAAATGGAGCAAAGCTGCTAAACTTGTGCTTAGAAGGTAAATAGGTATGTAATTTTATCAAAGAAAATTCTTCATGGAATGAATCTGATTGTGCCAATTTTAATAGTAGTATAAGAGCACAATTTAATTCTGAAACTGTTAAACTTCCAAATACTCGCTGCTCTGGAGCTTTGCGGCTATTTGAAATGAAGCGAAGAAGATAGCTTGTTACTCGATGCAATTTATTAAAAGTTGAAAATCGTAGAAATAAAGCAGATGGCTCTTTAATTTTAGTTGTGAATATAGCAGATGCTTTCTTTAAATCCGGAATTACTAGATTACATTCATTAATGGTAGATAATTGATTAAATGGTTTATGTAAAAATTCTGGACCATAAAACCATAATTTTGAATTTGCAAGATTTTCTGGTAAGACTCCCCGAGAAGCTAAATCTGCAGGGTTCTCCTTGGTGTTAACATAAAACCAGCCATATGGTTCAGTAATTTTCTGAATTTTGGAAACTCTATTAGCAACAAAAGTTTGCAATTGATTTGGCTCTTTTTTCAACCAACAAAGTACAATTTGAGAATCAGACCAAAAATATATTGGAATTGATGGAAAAGAACCTTTAAGGAGTTGATCTACTAGCTGAGCCCCTAATAATGAAGCTAGTAGTTCTAAACGTGGGATAGTGATTGATTTTAAGGGTGCTACCTTTGCTTTGGAGCACAGTAAATGTGTTTGATATATACCTTTAGCATCTACACTTCTTATGTAAATGCAACTTGCATAAGCTTGTAGTGATGCATCACAAAAACAATGCAGATCCAATAGTTTATGGGTTCTTCCGACTGCTAATCTTGGAATTTTTAATTGATTTAAAGTAGGCAATTGGTTGTAGAATTGAAACCATTTAATAAATATAGTTTCTGGAACTGGTTCATCCCAAGGTAATTTAAGTGACCATAATTGCTGTATAATTATTTTTGAAATGATTATCACTGGACTTAAAATTCCTAAAGGATCATAGATTTGAGATATGGTAGATAAAATTTGCCTTTTTGTAATATGATTTTCATGCTTGATGGAACATATTTTATACCTTAAAATATCTTGCTTGCTAGACCATTGAATACCTAGCGTTTTAAAACTTTCTGATTCTCCTATATTCAAAATTTCATTGGGAATGTCAGATGTACCAATATTGTTTAATACACGGGCATCATTGGAAACCCATTTTCTTAATATAAAATGAGCAGATTTTAAGATGAGTGAAATGTCTCTACATCTATCCTGTAGTTCAATAATATCATCAGACCCTGTTAAAAGATCATCCACATAAAAATCAGAAAGAATAGATTTAGAAGCAATAGGAAATGATTCTTGATGTTCAATAGCTAATTGGTTTATACACCTTATTGCTAAATATGGAGATGAAGTAGCACCATATGTAACAGTATTTAATTGATACGTGGAAAATTGTTCATTTGGATTATTTCTCCAAATTATTTGTTGTAAGGGTTTGTGATCTTCATGCATCAAAATTTGCCTATACATTTTAGATATATCTGCTGAAACTACATATTTATATAGTCTGAAGCGAATTAGGATATCAAAAATATTATTTTGGACCTTGGGACCAACATATTGGAGGTCATTAAGAGAATATCCAGACTTGCTTGGGCATGAGAAATCAAACACAACACGAAGTTGTGTAGTAATACTTTCTTTTAAGACTCCATGGTGTGGTGCATAGTAATTTAAAATGTTTGGAGTATCTAAGATCTTTGTCATATGACCCAATTGTATGTATTCATTAATGAATTCCTTATAAAGACTATAAAATTTGGGCTTTGAACTGAATTTTCTTTCTAATGATAGAAATCGTTGAATAGCCATTTCTTTAGAATCCCCTAATAGTGAAGGAGATTGTTTCAAAGGAAATTTTACTACAAATTGTCCAGTTTTATTGCGATATGTATCTTGACTAAATAAATATTCACATTGAGTGTCATCTTTCGACATAGAATTGGTAGTAGGAATTTCATCTATCAACCAGAATTTTTTTAATTGGTCATCTTCAGGAATATTCTGTGAAAAGTTACAAATAGAACTTTGATGACATATACTTGAAAATTTACCAGAGATAATCCAACCTAATTTTGTATTCTGTAAAATAGGACCAGCTTTTCCTAATGTGATTTTGCCATCTATAAGCAAATCCCAAAATAGAGCTGCACCTATGAGCATGTCTACTTTATCTGGCATATGAAAGTCTGGATCAGACATATGTAAATTGTTTGGTATATTAATTGAGGATATATCAATAGTTTCTGATGGTATAGAAGAAGTAATTGTAGGGACTATGTAACATGTGATATTATGTTGAAAACTGTTAAATTTAGAATAAATTGTAATATTAGTTTTCTTAGTTAAATTTGAAACAGTTTGATTAATACCAAGAATAGCTAAATTGGTTGTTATTAATTGTAAACCTAACCTTTGGCAGAATGATTTAGTTACTAAACTAGATTGAGCTCCTGAATCCAAAAGAGCTCTGCAGGTATGAAAATTACCTTTATTATCTTTTACATTGAATGTAACGGTTGATAATAATACAGACTGACTCTTTTTGTGATCATCTGATGAAGCAAAATGTGTTTGCATTAATATTGGTGATTGAGAAATGTCTGAATTGTTATAAGTTGAAGAACTTTGAGCAACATTGTTTCTATCTTCATTTGACTCTGATGTAATTGATTGGTTATTTGAATGTGAAGACCCTGAATTATAATGAAGAAGAGTATTGTGTTTGCGTCTGCATCTTTTGCAAGAGCCAATAGTGCAAGTATTTTTCGAATGACCAATTCGTAAACAATTTGAACACAACTCTAATGCTTTTATTTTATCCCATCTTTGATTTACTGATAATTTTAAAAACTCTTTACATGTATAAATAGTATGCTCACCTTTACATAGATTGCATTTAATTGCATTCATTGATAAATTTACTTGAGAACGTGGGTAAAACTCCCTAGGTGGTTTATTATATTGATTTGATATTTTTGTATTAGAATGAGGTTCCTCTATAGACTCTAATATATCTTGTCTCTCTTTTAAAAATTCAAGGAATTCTGATAATGTAGGCATATCTGATTTTGTATGGAACTCTTTCCACTTATTTTGATTAGTTTTGTCTAGCTTATAGTAAATTACATGAATTATAACCATGTCCCATAGTGCATCTTTAGTTAATTGCATACCTTCCAAGGCAGACAAATGCTTTGATACGTCATCTAAAAGATTTCTAAATTGCAAAAAGGTTCCTTTTTGCATAGAATTAATATTAAATAGTGATTTTATATGTGTATTAACAAGAAATTTCTTTTTGTCGAATTTGTCACAAAGCATTTCCCAAGCCCTGAGGTAATCTTGATTTTCATCACAACCTGAAATCGTTCTTTTTGCATAACCTTCAAGTGCTGCCTTTAAAAAATTGTACTTTTGACCATTATTCAGAGTTTGATTTGAATGAATAGTTGCCATAAAACTTTTTTTGAATTCCAACCAATGGTCATATTCTCCATTAAAAACTGGAAGCTTAATTTTTGGTAACAAAAAATTTGAGAGGGAATCATGACTATTTATAGAATTAACATTACTGTTTGAAACATTGTTGGAATTATTTTTGTCTATGAAGGCTTTTAAATATGCAACAACACTATAAAATTTATTTTCAAATTGTTCCCGTTCCTCAAATTGTTCATCTAATTCAGATTCATCACACTTTTGCTCAATTAACTGCTGTATTTGTTCAAATTCATTAATTAAATTGATATTATTATTGTATCTTAATTGAATATCGGTTATATCAGCTATAATTGTTGCATCTCTAATCTTTGTTATATGGTTTTGTAAAATAGTTACCTTTTTCTTAATTGACCCACGAGTTCGTTTTAAAGTATCTAGATCTCTAAAGTCTCTGCCTGATACTGCCATTTTGTATGATTTTTATTTAAATTAGTGTTAATATAAGTTTGTAGTACCTACTTAAATTGTTCAAATTGAAAATAGCCCAAAGTTCAACCTTAGATAATGTAAATGGCTAGGAAAGAATGGGTATTGATATTTCAAAGGTTTAATGATAGTAAGAATATGGAATGGACTGACCTTAATCCTTAATTGTTCCTTGCTTGAATGTTGAATGGCTTGCTGTGTGGTTCTCGTTCCCACGTGGTTCACACTTTTGTAAATATATTATAATAGTAAACTTGTTTTCCACCTAATCCGGCTATATACGAAGGACCAATGGTTAAATTTGAATTGTTTTATTGGAAATTAAGGTGGAAAAAAATAGACATCGATAGACACAAAATTAGCGTGTGTATTCTCTTGCTACAAAATGTTGTATTACACTGTGTACAAACAAACAAGTATGGAGGATATATGTCTTCCGACATTTGACATAAAACATGACAGGCAAACTTTATTTGTTACAGTGTTGCCATACATAAAGTTAAAATATTAAATTGAACAGTTACAAATGGTAAATTTTTTTCTGTCAACCAAGATATCATATCCATTTTTTAGAATTACTGGAAGGTGCTTGATTAATTTGTACATTATGATATGACTCATTATCAGTAACAACAGCTGATCTCATAGGCAAATTGGGGATTAACTGTTCTTTCATCCATTTTTCATAATTTTCTGAATTCATATCATCATGATAATCTCCTGTCTTAGCTCCTGACTTAAAAATCAAAAGGGCATTCTGTATGAAACCCATCTCCCCACCACCATGTACGATAACCAACCTACTTCCTTTTGAAATGTTTTTGAACAATCCTTTGCCACTGTCATCTGTCCAGCTATTTGGCGTAGTGTGTCCTGCATGTACATAGGTTTCATCAACATATACAATTGACTTACCTTCGCTTCTGTAATATTTAATTTTGTCCAAATATTTAATGCGTAGAGCACGAATATCATTCCGTTCAATTAATAAACGTCGATTATCTTTCGTTTTCTTCCATTTAAATCCCAAATCTTTCACAATTCTGTAGAGAGAACTCACACTTCCAGTCCACTCGTACACCTCTTCAAGCCTTTTCTGCAAAAGCTTCAATGATACACGACAACGTTCAGTCTCATAAAACGATGAATGGTATTTCTAATGAACTGTTTGTCATACTCCCTCAAGTCTGTCACGGTTGCTTTCCTTTTAGCAAGTGTTGTAGCTGGAAATTTTAGTGTATTATTTGACTCTGCGTTTGTTAACATACTCGCTTGTTGAATGATCCTTTCTACTGTACGTAAAGATACTCCAGTAGCTTCACTCACACGTTGTTTAATACTGGTTCGATTATCTTCAGGAAATAGTATTTGCATATATTTAAATACATTGTAAACTATTCCTTTGGATTCTGGTGTCAATCTGATCTGTTTACTCGTACTACACTTAACCATCTCCATTCTACAAAATAGTTCTAATACGCGTGGTAGCACCTTTCTTGTTGAGACTCGACAACATAATGAGACTAAATTACGAACTCGTTTGAAATCCAGTGACTAGAAATTCTCGGAAATAATTCTTATCAATTCTTTGTATGTCCTTAACGAGTCGTTAAGGAGCTTCAAAACTTTATAGAGAATCAATTATTAAAGATGGTATTATAACAAACAAAAAGTTTGGTATCTATAAAACAATCTGTGTACAATCAAACTCCATTTATTATTTAAGTGAGTAATAATTTTGTAATTAGTGCGATTTCAAATAATTTAATTTGTTTAATATTGCAACGCCACTGCATGGGTCTGATCATAGATATTCTATTGTTTGCACGATTAACTATTTCGTGAAAGGGCTCACCACTCGATTTGAAATAAGCTCTACCTACTCTTAAAATTTACCCCATTGCATTACTCATAACTGAAAGGATTTATTCTTCCCATTATTAGCATATTTTCTTTTGTTACGAATTTTTCTTTTTTATTAATATTAAAACACATAAGTATTTACTATTATAATTTTGAAATAGTTATTTTAGTATCAGAAAGTACTTACTTTTATAATTTTAAAATACCTACAAATAATTTTTTAATTTTACCACAACTTCTTCTATAGAGTGCCGTCTCCTTACGGAGGTTGGCAATCACAATGGCTAATGACCACTTAACTACAAACTGTTTAAAACACGACGCCTTCTTGTAACTGAATTGAAACAAACTTGCAAATTTGAATGAACGTTTGAATGTGAATGTGTGTGTGTGTGTGTGTGAATGAAGTTTCCACAAAGAAGAGCTCATGAAGAAAAGGACATAGCTGTACAAGAATGTCAAAATTCAGCAGAAACTTGACCTCAAAGTTTGGAGTAATGTTCGGCATCACAATAGATGAAGATTTACCAAATTTTAGCCCAAAATATTGACACAACCCCAAAATTTATAAAACGTCTAAAATCGTTTTTAGGCATAGCTCGCTTAATTTTTTACATAAATAAATTTTGTTTTTAAGTTATTGGTTTTTATGTACTCTACAAAACTGTTTGAACGAAAATGAGAGTTGACAAGAAATTCAAATTGATCTGAGCGTTTGAAAGTTTTAAATGCCTGTAAAAAATAACAAAAAATATGGATCGCTCGAAAAAAATGTATATGATGTACGATCACCAAAGCTATGTTTCAGAATTTTTTCAAAATCTTTTAGTGGTACAAGGTAGTTAAAAATCGAAAAAAAACCGCTTTTTTGCCGTTTTAATCGCCGTTTATTGAGTTACACTTTTAGTTAGAGACGGACTACTCCTTTAAGAGTTATTAAATAGCTGACATCAATACCTTTAATTTGAACCCCAGATGAACCATTAATTTAGACTCCGAACAAACCATTTTGGCCCTTATAACAGGAGTTTTGATGATTTAAAAGACGAAAATCTGGTTAGAATCTTCGGTTTTCCGGATATTTCGCATTTTTTTGCCGGTTTGTGTTATATTCCCAGTTAACCCTAGAATCACAAGGTGAATTTGGTGGAACGGTTTTCACAAGGTGGGGTCACCAGCGACCCGAAAATATTTTTCAAAATAAAAGACATTTAAATGTTTTTTAAAGTTATTTGTCAAAAAATTTACTAAACGATTTGATTTCTAATCAGAAAATGTATTGTTAGATAACAATAAGCAAAACTAATATACAGAGTGAGTCAAAATATAAAAGCACATATATTTGACAAATACTTTTTAAGATGTCAAAAGTAAATTAAAAAACAAGTTAGGAATTGAATAGTTATTCTTATATTGTTTACAATCTCCACAAATACTAAATTGGTGTTCTGCACACATATTTTTTCACAATAAACACAAATATGGCGGCCTCTTTCTATCGTCACTTCTTGGACAATAATATCATCGACGATTTCTGAAGATTTACAGTGGGTATTTTGGCTGAATATCCAAATAATCACAAATAGATTCCCTTAATTTTTTCGGAAGCCGTATATTAATTTCTTTGTTGCATATGATCTTGCACTAATACTTCAGCTAAGGACTTCAAGAATTTCGAACGGGAAAATTTTTCGTCAGAATGTTTCAGTCTATACAAAACCATTTTGTTTACTCCACCTCCTTCTAACATTCCATAAAAAACTCTCAGTGGCCATCTTCTTGTTTTCCTGGCAACTGTTGTAGAATAGAATTATTTCTGTTTTTTTGGTAACTACATCAACTTCGTCTAACGAGTGCATAGAACTGATTAGTAGAATGCATTTGTTTCGTTTTGGAAAATGTGATACTAGTGTCAATTTTTGCGTAAACGCAAATGCTGAGGACGGAATTTCTGATCGCTTCGTTTCCAAATATTATGTAGGTATTTCTCTTTTATTTTTGCTCAGCATTCCAACCAATGTTAAATCCTTATCTAATAATTCACACGACGAAAACCAGTTATCCATGGTGATATTGTGATTAGTACCCTGAATTTTCTCAGTTAGCTTTAAAACATACTGGGTAGGAATTGAACCTTTCTGCGGATCTAACTGTTCTTTACCAATATATGGAACAGCAGAACACATATAGCTTGTTTTTGAATCGTACAATAGTTTTAAACCATACTTATCAGGCTTGCTGGGAATGTACCTTTTAAAAGGGCACCTGTCTCTAAAGCCCAGCAGTTGCTCGTCTATTGTTAGATACTCTGACGGAGTGTTATTGTTTTGACAACCTTGAATAAATATATCCGATATTTCTCTGATAGGTGCAACTTATCTAAAGTCTTACGTCCTGCGCGAGTGGTTTTATAGTCGAAGCGTAAACACATTAAAAGAAATTCAAAACGGTTTTTAGACATAGTGCATCTAAATATGGGAACACCAAAGTTTTCAGACCACATATCAATTACTGAAGGACGTCTTTTAAAACTCCAGCAAAATATAATACGCCAAAAAGTGCTAACAACTGAGTTTTGATCGTTTTCTGAGTACAGTATTGTTTTACGGTAAATTTTGTTTTGATAATTTCTATTTCGTTACTTGTGTTATTCAAAATTATTTCTATCAGCGAGTCAGGAAAAAACTGTTGCCATAATTCTATTATGTTGGTTGTATGTGTAGCTTCCCTACTTGGACCGGGTAGATGAAGAACAATAGTTTTTTGGAAGTTCTGGTTCTCTTACTAGGTTGTGTAAACCAAATATAATTATTTCGACCTAATAATTTGGAGCAGTTGTCTCCTTCTAAACCTTGATCTATGGCATTTTAATACAAATCAACATCACCCTCTTTGCAATTCTGTCAAATCAAATATATCTTCAAAATGGTCGTCCGGTAATACATAATCTTCAACTTTACTTTCACCAAAAGAACATTCTTCTTTACCATTGGAATCATTCTCATAAAGGACTTTTCACAATTATTCTTGCGTAAGAGGACGTTTATTTGGATCCATAGGGGTGCTGTAATTAAAGAAAAAAAAAACTTATAAGACGCTATAAATATTAATACTTAGAAATAACTTACCGATAAAAACTTGCTACGTTAACCACAAGGTGGGGTCAAAAATCCAAAATGCGCTGCAAAACACGACTAAATGTGAACGTACATAAAATCACCAGTTACAAGTCATGTGAAATACTGAAGGTAGATGGGCGGCCAACTTACAAGTTCATTAGAATCGAGCGACCCCACCTTGTGGTTCTAGGGTTAAATTATTATTCAACTAACTTTTTTCAAAACCTGAAATCAAGATCTTAAGTTGAACCCTAGATTTGGCCCTGTGAATTAAAAAGGTTTTGGAATTTTTTTGCCATTTTAATAATATAACTTATATTATATATTATATAATATATATATATATATATATATATATATATATAATATATATATATATATATATATATATATATATATGTATATATATATATATATATATATATATATATATATATATATATATATATATATATATATATAGTGAATCCCCGCCTCTCGACGCGTTAGTGTTCTGAGCTGTTGGACGTGAATCCCTGTCCTGGCATTTGGTTTTCACCTCTGGCTGCGTTGAGTAGTTGAGTTACTGTGACCAAATGCCCATCTTGGTAGTTAGTATTCGCCTCTGGTTGCGTTGAGTAACTGAGTTACCGTTGCTAACTACCCATCTTCCTGTTCTTTTGTTTTCTTTTTTCTTTTTCTTTGTTCTCCTGAAGAAGCTACATACAATTGTAGCGAAACGTCGAGATGAACCCACTTTTGGGTCACTCACAAATGACACGGTCCAAACCCGGAAGACGAATAAATTATAATCACAATTTTCTTTTTCCCAGTATAGTGTGTATAAATCCAACGTTATTGGAAAATATGAATAATGTGATTTAATCTGGGATCATTTTTTTACTTGTAAAAAAATGGTCTAAAGTAGACATTAAATAAAAAATTTATTTATCACGTTAAGTGCCACATGGTATAATGCGTGTGCCACACCCGATTTGGTTGTTCGGACTGCGTGGCACATATGTTATGCCTAAATGTAGTCTGGTATTTTGGGGATCGTGGCTTGCTTACATGGTGTGCCACACTTACAAATTAATGATATATTCGTTTTTATAGTATTTATTCAAAAAATATAAAATAAGGTTACTTGAAAAATGTTTGAATACCTAAAGACTAAAACAAAAGCAAACGAAAAACATACTTCTAAACATAAGTATTAATTCTTACATTAACATTTACATTATACTCACGCATATACAGTAAAAAAATTTGAAGTTAGAACTTCATGTTTTATACAGCTTTTGCTCGGTGTGGAGTAAAGAAGCATTCAACACAATAATGTTTTTTACAGAGCATATATTGCCATGTACTTCACGCACTTTTACTTACTTCGGCCAACAGAATTTTTCAAATTTTCGTAGCAAACAACACATCCCAATCTTGAATTAGTTTGTTCCAATGCGTAACAATGAATAATACAGTTTTTCTTTGACACTGGTTATGGACAATTTTTCTTCTGTAACTTCTTTGTAGACCTAGAAAGCGTTTACAACTGCAGACTGCAATAATAATTCGATGGCAAGCTTTCTGTACCATTTTGTTCCTCAGCGTAGACCGTGAGAATATGCCTTTATTTGGTCAGACAGGTCAATGTAAGATTTAGCTCCGTTATAATTAATTAGTGCTTCGGGTTTTTTACTGCACCACCTCTTTGCAATACTTCTTTTGTAATTATCTCTATGAAGGGTGCTGAGCATAAGCACATTCTTCTTGCCACGTCATTTCATGACCATAATTCCAGAATCACTTTCTATGGCATATATTTCTTTTTGTTTTAACTTTTTTGGATAACCTCTTTAGAATGATATTTTCGGCTGTTACGGAGGATGCCCACCAGATGTGTCTTTCGTTCTAATAATTTGGTTGCCACGGAGACACTTGTATAATAATTATCCATATACAGTTCTCTACCAGAATCCAGAAGATCGTCCATTAGAGCAAACACTACATTCGAAAATATTTGACCGCTATTTTCAGTATCCGCTCCACAATAAACCCGAAGATTTTAAGTGTCTCCTCCTTCCGCACACAACTTGTACAGTTTTATACCGAACTTGTGCCTTTTATTTTTTATGCGCCTTTTATATTTTAAAGTTTTTTAAAAGAACTGTAAGGAGGGGAGTAATTTTGCGAAGTCTTTCATCTGCAAAAGAATTATTATTATTATCGCTAAAATGTCACTTAACAATAACTTAAAACGGTTCCTCGACATAAGACGGCTGATGTCATTTTGATATAATAATGATTTTTTTCAATACGATCGTATAGTGGGTAACTAACACAAGCCCATCCATAATAGGATTCCAATAAACCCATCCATTTGCAGATGATCAGTTGGAGTCCACTTTTTGATGCGCGATTTTTGTTTCAGTCCTTCTTTCGTCAAACAGTGCTCGCCATAGAGTTTTTTTTTCGTTAACCATGAGAGTAATCACTTCGTCAGAAACAAATAACTTAAAAATACTATAGGGATTCCTAATTATATAATCTTCATAAACTTGAGCTCTAACTTCTTTATATTTTCCATCAAAGTCAAAATTGTTAAAAGATGATCTGTCAACAGGATTTCACTATTATTCAAGTCAGTTAGGTGATCTTGATGATTACTTCTATTTTCTGGGTCACTTTCAGCTCTGTTCTTGAAAATTACGTATTAAATAACATTGTCCACATTTTGTAAATTTTAATGGATATTATCTGACCCTGTTTGTGAGCTAATCGGTAAATCTCCAACATAACTAGAGGCAGACAAACTATTTGATTTGCTTGAAGATGCTTTGGAATTCATTGTAACATTTACTTTTTGACATAATTTACGTTTTTTTTTGGGACGAAAACTGCACTAACATCACTATTTTCATCTTCCGAGTCATTCGAAGCTTGCGAACTAGGAGAGTAAGCATCAGACTAATTAACATCACCTGTTATTACAGAATCACTTTCCTCATCCGACATTAGTACATCACACAACTGTAAAATGCGTTTCTTCCTTTTCCGTAATCTCATATTGTGCGTACACCTTGTTTACATTCACTTTACTACATTCTTCTTCTTTTGTCATCATAACCCTGGATGGGTCTTTGCCTGTCTGGCTATGTCCTTCCATTCAGATCTCTCTTGTGCCCTTCTTCTCCATTGTCTTATGTTCATTGTTTTCAGGTCGTCTTCCACGTCATCCAACCATCTCGTTCTGGGCCTTCCTTTTTTTCGCCTTCCTATGGGCTTCCATTGTAACATTTTCTTTGTTGTTTTTGCATCGTTTTGTCTCTGCACATGTCCCAGCAATGACAGTCTTTGACTTTTCACAAATCTTACAATGTCATAACCTTCATTTAACTCATTAACCTCGTCGTTTCTCCTGATTCTCCATGTGCCATCTTCCTCTTGTACCGGGCCATATACTTTCCTCAGTATTTTTCTCTCGAATGTCCTGAGTTGGGCTTCATCTTTTTTCGTCATTACCCAAGTTTCACATCCATAGGTTACTACGGGTCTAATCAGTGTTCTGTAGATAGTCATTTTGGTTCTTTTGTCTAATAATTTCGATGTCATCAATCTTTTATTAGCATAGTATGTACGATTCCCGCTGGAAATACGTGCATTAATTTCGCTACTTACGGAGTTCTTCTGATTGATTTCTGTGCCGAGATATGTAAAGGCATCCACTCGTTCGATAGTATAGTTGTCTATTGTGATATTATTTTCATTGTCAGTTATTCTTTTGACTGTCATATACTTCGTTTTTGCTTCGTTTATTTTGAGACCTCTTTTTCTTGCTTCAGGATCAATTTGTTTGAACACTTCTATTAGTCGTGGCTTATTCCTACTAATGATGGCTACATCGTCTGCATATGCAGTAATTTGTACTGATTTGGTGTTTATATGGCCGGTTATATTGGTTTTTCTGATGACTGCCTCAAGAACTAGGTTGAATAGCATGGTTGATAGGGCATCTTCCTGTCTTACTCCCATGTTGATGTTAAACAGGGGAGTCAGTTCTCCATCTACTCTGACTGCGGCTTTTGAACCCTGCAACGTCATTTTTATGAGGCTGATGTATTTCTTAGGTATACCTAGATTACAAAGGTCTTCCAGCATTCTGTCTCTTTTCACACTATCAAAAGCTTGTTTAAAGTCTATATACATATTATATAGGTCTATGTCGTATTCATAAGCTTTTTCTTGTATCGTTCTTAGTATGAATATGTTATCTGTAGTGGCTCTATTTGGTCTGAATCATTTTGATAATCACCAATTATATTTTCGGAGTATTCTAATAATCTATTGTAGATTATACCAGAAAGAATTTTGTATATTACATTTAGCAATGTAATTGGCCTATAATTCTGGCATTCCTTTTCTTTTTTATATATTGGCTGTATGAGGCCAACTGTCCATTCCTCTGGCATTTGCTCCTTCGTCCATATTAATGTTAGTAGGTAATGGATTGTTTCCCAGAGTTCGGATCCTCCATGCTTTAATAATTCTGCCGTACTTTACTACATTGGTATTCTCAAAAACTCTGTTCATCTAAGGAGCTAACAACAGACTGGCTTGCACGAGTTGCTTAATTCTCGAGACGGTTACTGAATACCAGACAGTGCCATGGCACAACGTATGTACCACATGGCCCTGTAGAAGCAATATAAATTCTTTGGGTCGCTGGCACAAACCTTAGGAAACAAAAAATATTTCAAAATTCACACACAAAAAAGACAGATACCCAAAAATATTATTCAAATAGATTATAAAATACCTTAGCAAACAGAGACTATTACAAAAAAAATTGGTCGCAGGGACCATCAATTTTCATTGTATGGTGACGTTTAAGGTGTTAAGATCAAAATTTATTGACATTCTACAGCGGCCAATTTTTATACACCTGAGTATATTTATAATCGCATTATCTTATTGATGTTTATCGTTCTGATTGAAGTACCGTTATTTTATGATAATTATCTTTACTAAAGGTTTTTCTTAAATCGAAATAAAGTTTTATCATATTATTGATATATGATATTAATGTACGTCAATATAATCAATGATAAAAATCAAATACGCAAAACCTACTAAACAGTTTAAAATACTTTAAAACCCAGTGTTCTATTGGCGGTTTCGTTCTATTTATAGTAATTTTACTGTAGAAATAACACAAATAATCTTCTGTAAGTAATTTCTATATTTTATTTTGTTAACGAGTATTCTTTCATAACTTCAGCTCATTTATTGAAAATTTCTGAATTATTATAATAGACTTAAACGAAATTTCGTGTTTAATACTCTATGTAAACGTAATATTGCAGCCCTTTCATTTACTTTTCTTTCTAAAATACTATACTCAAAAGTAATAATCACTTGAAATCAACTCTGGGCTATACTATGAATGATCAGATTCTGTAAAACCACTCTAAACGATTTAAAAATAACCTGTAAGAAAACTATAAAATGAGTTTAATGGTTTTTTCTAACACTTTTCACCAATTATCAGGTTTTCTAATATTCTTTATGTGCCTCTTTTTAAAAGCTTTTACAACGTGAATTATCTGTTCTACAGTGAGTTCCAATATCTTACTAATCAATTAAGTTTTCCTTTTACTTTCCACTTATTTTCTTATTCTTCCTTGTATTTAAGAGAGAATACTTATCATTTCGAAGTATGTGCCGCAGGTATTTTGTTTTACTTATTTTTGTTTCAATACTTCTTTAGTTGTGATTTTAGTCCTCAAAGGAATTTTAGGAATACGTCTTTAGAACCACATTTTAAATGAGTTTAATTTTTTATGGATCGGGATTTCAATGTACAAGTTTCTACTTATTTCAATTCTTGTATTAAATTTTGTAGTCATTTTAATCAACAAATGATATAAGTACGTAATCTCTAAAGGTACAAAATATTTACAATTTCCAAAAGGGAGAAGGTCAGTTTATAATCCCCTTAACTTTCTTAGCAAGCATTAACATTTCTAAGCGACAAAACGTATTTTGCAGATTGTGAATCATTTTAATTAAGATTAACAGGTTTTGTATGTAAAGTCCTATGATTATAACTAGCAGAATTGTTAGTTCTATAATAAAAAGCGATATTAGTAAGTAAACTTACGCCACAACTATTTATAAACTTTTAAAGCAACGAAAGAGTAGAAGTATGACAGAAGCACCTAATACGTCAACAGAGAAAATACGCATTCACATAGACGATACTGAGAGACAATCGATTCGAAAAAAAGTTTATTCATTTTATTTACAAAAAAAATTCGTACTTTGGATAAACTTTTAGTAGACATTAATGAAGACGAAGCTTTGCCAAATATTAAGAAATAAATTGTGGAAAACTTTAGGTTAATTAAGATTCGTTTATGAGAATAACAATAGAAAATCTGCGCTCATAGAGAAAGAAGAAATTATTTGTTGGAGGAGGCAATATTTAAGGGAAATTCAAAAATTGAAGAGAGAAGACAAAAATATTTTTTTCTTCAAACGTCAAATAATGATGACATTACTTATCTAACTTGATCCTGTCAAAGTTTGATGTCTTCTCCGGCAGCGGTTTTTTTCCCATTTCTTTACGGCGGAGGGAAAAATGTTGTCATGGCAACAATATGAAACATGTCACAAAGCAACAATACAAATGTCATTAACAACAATTAAACATCATTTTTATTTATAGTAATATTAAAAGTACAATCATTAGCCGCGGACTCAATTTCGTTTAGGTTTTCCATTTTCGCACTAAATTTGCGCTTGCGGTTGTAACAACAATAAGCTGTCTTAAATAATTGCAAACAACTGTAACCAGGGAGACGCAAATCCCACCGACGACTTAATTATTTTAATTTCTAACTAGTAATAGTATACTTTATTCGGCAAAGAAGCGACTATTCTTGACTTGCCCTCTATTACGGGTGCGTCAATATCGGGTGCGTTAAGAAAAGTCATGCTTCTCCGCCTCATAAAGTAATATACTATTATATATATGAAACATGGATAAATGAAGGGCATTTTGTATAAAAAGTTTGGCAAGATAAACTGGTTACAAATGCTCGTCAGGCATTTGTAGAAGATTTGTCTACTGGCTTAAAATTTTCAAATGGTAAAGGTCGCCGTTTAATTATCATTCATATTGGAGGAGATAAAGGATTTGTCGACGTAGGCTTGCTAGATTTTATTTCAAATTCTACAAAACGACTGCTGTAAAGAAGTGACTGCTGATGTTTTTGAGGAATATTTCAGTCAAATGATAGATTTATTACCGACCAATTTTGTAATAGTGATGGACAATGTCAGTTACCATTCAAGATTAAAGGAACTGTTACCTAACACCAAATGGGGAAATCAAGAACATCACCTCAAAAAAATTTAAGAAATATAGTGTAGATGAAGTAGCAAACGAACATGGAGTTTAGGTGTTGCGATTACCATCTTATCACTGTGAACTTAACCCCTTAGAACTAATATGGGCTCAAATAGAGGGTATGTCGCGAGAAATAATACAATATTTAAATTTTAAGATGTTGGTCAACTATTATCTAATACTTTTGGAATGTAGACAACTAAAACTTTGTTAGCTCCTTCCTGATTCCCTGCCAGGTATAGAAACTATGGTTGTTGATATCTGAAACTCTATAGAGCAACATCAAATAGACCGTTTAATATCTAGCATGCCTAGGCGATGTGAAGCTGTTACTAGAAGTAGAGGAGTAAACACGCGACATTGGTTTAAGTTGCTCTAAGTTGGACCGCTTTCTGAGAATTCTGAGACACTTTGTATATTTATCTCCCTTATTATGGTAATTTGAGTGGCTTCTCGCCTACTACTTTTGGCATGTATTTGGTTTAATTTTTTTGGTGCAGTCTCTTGCAATATATTCTAGCGCCAGATTGTAAAGACAGTGCGTCTCCTTATCTGAGACCGGTGATTGCCGAGAACGCATCTTCAAATTTTCTTGGATTTTCAACCTAAATTATGTGTTTAACGTGGTGCCTTTGACTAGTTCTACCAATTTCTTTTTGTATCTCAAAGCTTACGATTGCTCTGTATGGCATATCACGAATTATACTGTCATATGCAGTACGGAAATCTACAGAGTTAATGAATTAAATTAAATTAAAACAAATGATGAACATATTGCCAATGTGAGTCCATAATACATGGCGGTGAGCTACAGACTTATTCATACTAAAAGAGCCTTCTTGTGTCTGATATGTAAGTCGTAACTTTTTAATATAATAGGTTTATTTTTGAACTTTTTATTTTAAATCTAACTTTACAAACCCTTTATCAATTAACTAATTAATGAATGACTATATTGTACAGTTTCCATCAGACTGGTAATAACCAATGCCATTGATGTCTCAATATAATTGTATATTGTGCCAATTATCTCACTTAATTAATATTACAGTTGTCATTTAATTAACATTTAATTAAATGGCAACTAATTTGTCAAAATTAGATGTCATTTAATAAAATAATTAACATGTCATTTAGATTATAGTGTTTGTTAGAACAAAGACTTATGTACTGTGGTCTGATAATAGGGCATATATTGTAAGCCTCGAAATCGGTAGCAAAAAAAACAATAAAATACTACTTAAGATTGTGAGTACTGAATTATCTCCTATAAATTGGTGAATGCTTCATCTTCTTCCTCTTTATAAGCAATCTGCTTGTTCATTGGCGGATTAATACCTCTACGGAAGGTTGTCACTCTGCCGATTGGTGACTGATCTCTGGCTATTTTGACCACACGTGTTTCGCCCATTCCGCTTATGTGGTTATTCCATTATTTTTTCTATTTAGTGACAATTCATTTATATACTCTACGTTACATTTTCTGCGAATGTTTTCACTTCTATTTCGATCTCTTAGCGTATTTCCTGTAATTCTGTGTCGGGTCTTGTTTCTGAGGCATATGTCATTATTGGTCTTACACTGACTTTATAAATTCTTGACTTCATCTCAGTGTTAATGTGTTCACCATATAGTGTTATTAAAGCCTCTTGCCAATCTATTTGCGTTTGACATTCGTGAATTAAAACATTAAATTCATGGAACTTCTCTAGGGTTTGTATTAAAGTGAAAATTTGGTCTCTTGTAGACCTTTGCCTGCAGAAGCCACACTGACATTTTCCAATTATCTTTTCTACTCACGGTTGTAATCACGTTACATTAAGTAGGATTCCTACTTAATTGTCACATTGTATTGGGTCTCCCTTTTTGAATATGGAGACTATAACTCCGAGACGTCATGGATCTGATATTTGTGTCTGATTCCAAATTTAAGTATTTTGTATAATATTACTTAAGGTCATGGCATATTGCACATCATGCACGTTGCGTTTCCAGCCCGTAGCGTTTAGTTTCCGAAAATATAATTTAAATGGTTTTAAATATGAAGAATTCACACCGTCTGGAACCTATCGTATCAGACACCTGACACGTTTCAGACACGTTTCCGTTCAGTATATTCGAAAACGATGCCGACCGTTACGGAATGAGTCGAAAACCTGTTGGTACAGATAATGTGAATTAGGAGTCCGTCGTTTTCTTCTCATTGTTTATTTAGATACTTGTTTGATTTTAATACAGACTATTTAAAATAATAATTTTCGAGGCTATTTTATTATTTATGCATGTGTTTTCATTGCTTTGTGATAATTAAACATGGAAGTGATAAGCAATTAGGACTTTTGCACGGAAGTGATACCTCATATTTTTTTTAAAATATCTTTGGTTTGCTATTTACAGTTTGATAGTACAAGTTAAAATGGATTTTGAAAAATTAGTTGAACTCGTACGTGGTGAAGAAATTTTACATAACTACAATGATAAATGATATCAGGATGCACATAAAAAGAAAATATTTGGAAAAGCGATATCACATTTTCACCGCACCAAACTGAATCGTCCTATGTATGAAAATGTGAACGCGCAATCCGATTACTGGACTGGAAACGCTACTTGCTGGAAACTATACGTGCATAATAATATGCCGCGACCATTATTGTTAAGTATTTAAGTTTGTTTAGAGTAAATCTCTGAGATTTTGGGGACTTCTTCTTCTCTGTGGTCGTTTATATTTTGAGGAATTTCTATTACCTAGTTATTGGCCTGATTTAATCATTTTTTGAAATTTTCTTCCTATCTCCCAGTATTTCTTTTTGGTCGCTTTTTATTATTTCGCGTTTTGTTTAGTTTTTGATATAATTTTATCGTCTCTAATATGTTGTTAAGAGTGTCAAGTTTCTGCATTTTCCTTTTGGTTGTTCCCTTTTTTTTTCTTTTGTGTAGCTCCTTCCCTTCTTTCCCCAACATTTTATAATCTTTTTGTGATTTTCTTGTTGTTCATTGTTGGAGTCTTAAGTATTTTTGGTTTTTCCTCCTTTTTTATGTCAGTCATTCCGGCATTCTTTATCAAATCAATGGTCACATCGTTCCTTTAACCGTCCTTATTACCTCATTAGTTATTTCTTTTATGACCTTTTAGCATGTCTGACAGTATTTTTGTATGTTATTCTTTGGGTATACATTATTTTGTGTTTTAAGTCTTGTTTTTCTCTATAATCTTCTGCTTTGTGAGCATTTCTAAGCTTTCTGAGTCTGTTAGTTTTTTTTTATCTATATGAACCCTGTTCTGAATATATGTACACTTGGATGGCAGTGTATAAGTATATTCAGGTAGTAGAATGTATATTCACTATTTTCTAGTATGTTCACTCCCGTCCACCTAATCTCCCACAGAGCTAGTATATTTACCGTATAAGTATTTGGAACGCTCTTCTGCCGTATAATGCCGCACATTCCAAGTTTATGGACAATAATTTTAAATTTTTGTCCATATTCTTGCCAGAATGTCTTGTAGGTCCTGTCCGGTTAAAATTCTTTGAACTTTCATAACGTTTAATGTTTTTAACCACTCCCTCCTCGTAATGGACATTCTCCATGCATCCATTCCTAACCCCTGATCAGGAGAGCCAGGGACTCTTCTGTTAGGGTTACTATTAGTATCATTGACGTATGTCAACTAGGCCGTTGCTTGCTATTTAATGACAGAAGCCACCTGAAATATCTCCTGTCATGAAAATTCATCCAATAAACATTCAACCTCCTTTCTTACCCGGGCTTGGGACCGGCTACGGTGGACTTACGGCGGAATTTTTTTACCTTTCTCAATTTTAGAGAGATCCATACGCCATCACAGTCTTCTTTCACTGCAGGATCAATTAAAGATATTTAATTTCCATTTTATGAATATATTTTTAATTTTAAGAAAAACAAGTCGTAAATTAATTTTCAGTCAAACTTTTACGTTTTAATTTAAATAATGAGTTCGACTTTCAGACCCGTCACCTGCAAATAAGATTTTTTAACTTCGTTCAATTTTAAAAGCGCCGGGGAAAAGTTAATACCCTAATTGCTTTCTAAGTAGAGTAAATAAAACGAACGAAAATATTGGAATTGGATTTGGCGGTTTTTATATATTTTTAGATAAAAATTTAGTTCTTAGTTTGAAGCAGTTGTGGTTGCGTGCTTATTTTCATATAATTCGTTTTATTGGTGTTTATTATTAAACCCATTTTTGTAACTGATTCTTTTACTGCTACATACGCTTCTCGTACAGCGTTTTTCCGTTCTCCCAACAATATTGATATCATTAGCATAGACCCGGATTTGCACTGATTTATTATATATTGAACCAGTGAGTTGTGATTGGTGACGTACGTATTACTTTTTCCAGAGCCAGATTGAACAGTATACAGGAGAGAGGGTCTCCCTGGCGCAGCCCATTATTTGTTTTAAAAGGTTCAGACAGTTCCCCCTGAATTCGTACTCTACATTCAACTTTTTCAAGAGTTAGTTTTGTTAAATTTACCAACTGATCTGGTATTCGTAGCTCTTTCGTTGCTTTGAACATTTCTCTTCTATTCACAGAGTCGTAGGCTGCTTTGCAGTCTACAAATATAAGGAGTATCAATGCCATATTCCAGTGTTTTTTCCAAAATTTGTTTCAGGGTTGCAATCTGATGAATTGTAGATTTACCACCTCTGAAACCAGCCTGTATTTTCCTACTATCCGTTTTGCATATGGTGCCATACGGTGACATATTACTGTGGAAAATATTTTGTACGCTGCATTTAGAAGCCTAATTCTTCTAAGGTTAGAGCATTCAAACATATCTCCTTTTTTGTGTATGGTGCAAAGTATTCCAATATTCCAATCATTGGGGAATTTTTCTGTGTCCATATTTCTTTTATAAGCTGCTGTAATGCCATCATGGTATCATGGCCACCTTCTTTATATAGTTCAGCTGGGAGATTATCTATTCCGGGTGATTTGTTTCTGTCTAGTTTTTTAACTGCATCTTTAACTTCAAGAATCGTTGGTGATTCCTCTTCCCTCTCGTCTGCTCCCCTTACCTCATCTCTTTCGTCTTCCAGGTTTTCTTCTTCTTCCATATTAAGTGCTTGGTTAAAGTATTGCACCCATCTACTCAATACATCTTTCCTTGTTGTTAATAGGTCGCCATTCTGACTTCTGCATTGTCTTGTGGTTGCCTTGAATTCTTTTCTGTACTTTCTTATAGAATACTCTGAATTCTTTCTCTCTGTTAAGGTTTTCTATATATTTAAGTTTCGTATTTAGGTGGTTTCGTTTTTTTCTTTTGTGTATCCTCTTTTCTTATCTTTGCCTTGTCTGGTAATTCTCTACAGTTGTTCTAGTTCGTCGGGTAAGCATCTTTGTGTAGGCTTCATTTTTTTCTTTTGTTGCATTCTTACATTCATCGTCAAACCAATGATTTTTACGGGCACATATTTGTGTTCCTATCACATCTTTCGCTGCTGCTTCAATGTCTTCCTTTATTCTGGTCCAATAGGAGTCTATATCTGTCTGGCCTTCTTCATTTACATTTTGATTCCTTAGCCTGTTGGTGATGTTTTCCGAGTACAGTTCTACAATTGTCGCATCTCTCAGCTTTTGCACATTCCATTTTTTTGTATCCATTTTATTTTCTTTACTGGTGTTTAGGTGAAACATTAAGATCATTAAATGTTAGAATAAGTGCACATCAATCTTATACCAAAAATAGAGAATTTGATAGATCACAAATATGTAAACATGCATGGTAAAATGCGCATAGAGTTTAATGGAAAGATTCAAGTATAGTCCTGAAAAAAATGTAGTGAAAAGAGAAACATCAAGAAATCTGCTTTTGTTATGCTAAATGAAATCAATTGCGTCGCAAATTCTTCGGTAGAATGCAGTTACGGATCAGGACACCAATATTAAAAGAAGAAATTAATACAAAGAAAATACCACTATTAGTAAGTCAATAACATATCGAGAATACATCACTGATCAATCTTCAAATAAATTAGTCCTATAAACGCACCTCAAAATATCATTTTAAAGTCATCTTTAACAACAAAACTAAAATGATTTAATTTAGTAATATGTATTTTGTATTTTGAGAACCATTTTCGAATTGGAAATCAAAACATCATCCTTGTGAAAATACAGGATTACCCAATTGAACTGTTACCAACTTCACATCGATATATCTGGCAATATTGTTTATAAGCCGTCAAAAGCATTAGCATTTAAGTTTTATACATACAACAAAACTTATTCGCAATGGAATTTAAACGTAATAGTATGATTGCGTTATATTTGGCTGGAAAATCACAACCAGCTATTGTTCGTCAACTCAAACACCTCAAAGTGAATAGAATGTTTGTGTATCGCACCATAACTCGTTATAATGATACTGGTAGCATTGCCAAACGCTATGGTGGTGGACAAAAAAAAACAGCAACATCACCTGAAATGGTTCGGAAAGTAAAGTCTCGACTTGAGCGAAATCCACGTCGTAGTGGTAATCAAATGGCCAAAGAACACAAAATATCCCAGCGAAGCATGCAACGAATATTGAAAAAGGAGCTCAAGGTCAAGCCTTACAAGTTCCAAAAAGCACACAATCTTACACCCAAGCAAAAAAAAGTTCGGCTTGAAAGAGCAAAGGAGTTGTTACGCCTGCACGAAGGGTTCGAATTTCCGAACATAGTGTTCCCTGATGAGAAAAATTTTCCTATTGAGACATTCACAAACTCTCAAAATGATCGTGTTTACTTGACCGAACGCACCTACGAAAGTTTGAGCTTACGAACGGCCACCCGAAGTAATTTCCCATCTCAAGTAATGGTATGGGCAGCTGTAACCGCCGATGGACGCTCTCCAATCGTTTTTATTGAATCTAGTGTCGAAGTCAATGCAACTTATTATCGGGAAAATGTTTTAGAAGCTGCTGTAGAGCCGTGGGCACGCAAAGATTTCGGTTGTAGACCATGAACGTTCCAACAAGACTCGGAACCGTCTCATAAAGCTAGTGTGAACCAAGAATGGTTAAAAAACCATGTTCCACACTTCATTTTATCCACACAATGGCTATTGAATTCACTAGACGCAAATCCGATGGACTATTCCATCTGGTCCATTTTGGAAAGGAAGGTGAGGACTAAAAAATATGCCAGTATGGGTGCGCTGAAGAAAGTAATTATACGTGAGTGAGCCAAAATACCGGAAGATCACATTCGTGCAGCATGCAACTCGTTTTTTGATCGTTTGAAGGCCATAGTCAAGGCAAAAGGTGGCCACATCGAGCTAAAGTGAGTGGATTCTGAAATTTTGATTATTTTTACACATTTTGTCATTTGAATCAATAAAAAATAATTTCACACAAAAGAATTATGGTCGTTTGAATAGGTAACAGTTCAATTGCGTAACCCTGTAGTAAATTATATTAATATGCCAAAGAAAACAGCTCCAGAACAATATTGAGGGTTCTTATATAACTTTTAACATTTTTGTATAAATATCGGGTTTTATTAAACTTCTGATTAATAAATACTCATAACTTATTTAGAGTGCTGATTGACGCAAGACCATATTTAATACTCATTAGGTTATCATTTTGAATTAACTATCTGCTTAAGTATATATTAATTATAACTAGAGATAGAACAATATACGTTATTGATTAAAACAAGAAATTCCATTGGCCCTCTCTAAGCTCTACAAGTCGTTTCTACAATCCTTTTCGATAGACTTGCATTATCAATTCTCTGGATGTGTCCGTGCCATATCAGTTGTTTGTTTCTTTTCAATACTGTTATTAGTGAGCCTTCCACTTCCATCCACCGTCTTATTTTCTCGATCCGAATTCTCTTTCAAAACTACTCTAGAATATGTGTGCTTGTCAAAAGGCATTTGATTATTTTCTTTATTTCTTTCATTAAATGTTCGTTACTTCGATTCTATTGGCAGATATTTAGTTTTTTCAATATTTAATACCTGTCCTCATTTTCTCTATTCTTCTTATAGTTTTCTTGTTATATATTCTAAATCATGCTTATCGTTCGTTGTGATGTACTGGTTATCAGTGAAAACCTGCAAAATATATAAGCATATTAAAAATAATTTGATCAAAATCAGAATTTGATATCACACTGAAAAGCATAATAAGCATATCTCTCGAAAGTTTACTCCCAATGTTACAGCCTTTAAATTGTAGGCATCTCACACAACATTGGGTGTAATTAAAATACTCGCGTCCAATAGCAACTTAATTTACAAATATAACAAGTACACGAAAGTATGCTGAATGACTGAATATTCGTTATCAAAATTGTCATTTTTTAATAATAAAAAATATTGATTATAAAACAGTCACAGACCCATTTAAAACTTACCTTTTCTGAAATACCATTCTGGATGTTTACCTGGCTGTGTAGTCAACTTTTCTTATGATGAAGGCTGGATTAGCGAGGAGTAAGGCTTTTAATTGTACAAGAATTTGGCTTGTACACCAGACAAATCTTGAACCCTATAATACAATAACAATGAGATTAGACGAAATCGACGGAGAGGCGAAGAATAAAGTAAAAGTGTAATGGTGTGGGGGTGATTTAACTAACAGGATTATTTCATTCCATTTCTTCTTCTTCTTAGAGTGCCGTCTCCCTACGGAGGTTGGCAATCATAATGGCTATTTTTATTTTAGAACTTGCTGCTCTAAACAAATCAATCGATCTGCATTGATACCAACCATGTAGATTCTTTAACCATGAGTTTTGCCTTTGGCCAATAGATCTTTCTTGAATCTTTCCCTGTATTATGAGTCCAAAATTTCATATTTTGGTCCCCTCATCACGTGGCCTAGGTATTCCAGTTTTCTGGTTTGTATAGTGGTGATTAGTTCTGTTTCTTTACCAACCTTCTCCAGTACTTCTTTATTTGTAATTCTATCAGTCCACGATATTTTAATACTCTGCGGTATAACCAGAGTTCGAAAGCCTCGATTCTTTTTAAATTGCATTTTTTTAATGTGCAAGTCTCAGCTCCATATAATAATATTGAAAATAATACGTAGTTGATCCAATTGCGTAGAGTGCTCTTGTATAATGCTGATGCAATCTCTATTCGCCTGTTTATTTCTGCAGTATGATCATTGGTTTCATTGATCAAAGTTCCCAAGTACTGATATTTTTCTACTTGTTCTATCACGTTACCATTGATTGTCAATGATTATCAATGATTCTATTTCTAACGGAAAATAAATAGGACAACCAGAGTTGTCCTATTTATAGAAAGATATTCAAATAACAAAATACCATTTGGTGTCTAAATTTTGACGGAACTATTAGGGCGGTTGTAAATGAACGTCATCTAACGGGACCTTAGATCTTAAGATCAAACTTCTAAAGAATGTTTACTATATTTGCAAACAAAAACAAACAAAAGAGTGTCCGGACTGGACTAACAGCGCTGAGAAAAACAAATGCAAAAGGTCAATAAAGTTTTAAACGTACGGTTCGGTAGTTGGAATATTATGGCGATAACTTTTCAAAAGAGGACCTATCTTTTGTTGTATTATAGAGGAAGAAACGCCCATATTTAGTACGATTTACTGTGAGAGTTTGATTACGGTATTTTATTTACACGGCTTTAAATATTTTCTTGGAAAGATATTTATGTGCATAAAAATGTATGTATAGGACAAATATGATTTCGTTATTTTATAATAATAACGAAAATTAGACAGGATATAACAACCTGATTTTTTACACGTTAGAGTATTCGAACTATGGACATTAGAAGAATATTGAAAATACCCTGGACTGATAAAATATCAAACGCAAAGGTATGCACAAGAATGAGAAAAGAAAAATATTACTGTTGACCATCAAAAGTCGAAAAATCAATATTTGGACAAATTATGCGGCGGGATAAATATCAACTTTTACGAAACATAATCCAGGGAGCAATTGTTGTTGGAAGACGAAGTATAGGAAGAAAAAAACTGTCTTGCGAAATTGAAGAAAGAGTGAAGAGAGAGAAAAAGATTAACTAACTCTGGGTGCTATGAAATGCCCTCCGTTACTTGTCTGAAAGTAATGAAATGCCATTGTGTGCCAGAATATATAAATAGTAACAATTAATGGAAAATAACAAATTAGAATTTAATAGGATCTTAAAAAACCAAATATTATATTTCCGAAATATTCAGATTCACATAAAATAAATAACAAGTTTTTGAACTCCATATTGAGGGAATGTACTAATACAACTATAATTTACAGATGGCTCTAAACTGAATAATGGAAGGTAGGGTCTGCAGTGCAAATTCCTTCCAATAACAAATCATTTAAACTAAAACTTCCTTTACATTGCTCTATTTACACTGCAAAAGCAGTAGCTATTAGGAAAGCTCTGGATTGGCTAGAGCACGAAAATTTGCAAGATGCTGTGATCATGTTAGTCTAAGTCAGTTTTTAGCGAACTTAATATTAAGTTAAACCATAAGACTTGTGAACTGATATGTGATCTTAAACAAAAAATGAGAAACATTTACAATACATTTATTTGGGCAAAAAGTCACACCGGGATAAAAGGTAGTGAAATGGTAGACGAGCTTGATAAAGATTCTACTCATTCTGGTATACAAGAATATATTTTACACAGTAACAGATCTAATCAATTTTTATAATAAAAAAATAAATTTAAATGGCAAGACAGATGGAAAATATTGGCGAATACATCAAATAATCATTATTACAAGATTTATCCTACGTTACCATCCCTAAAAGAATGACTACACATATTCCATTATAGCATATTCAAACGATCAGCAGCAACTGTCACAATATTAAAAACTAGTCACGCTGCTGTTCCTGTTCACCTGGCTAGATTAAACATTATAGAATCACGAAAGTGTTCAAGATCATCATGGTTTCCAACACACTTTTTGCAGACGAAGTAGTAGTAACAGTTTTGCTGTTATTGAATGTTTTAGACTACAAGCCCATGGGTCATTTTTAATGGGTCATTTGACCCAGCATGAATCACATATAAATCAACACTAATATTGAGGAAAAAATATAAGAGTTATCCAAAATCAAACAAGTCAACGAACAAAGAGGAATTTGGAATTTTAAGAGGGTTTTAAATTTTCTGTTTCCTGCGATGTTCAATCACTAGGTGGTGAATGTTTTTGCAAATAGATTTGATGGCTATGAGTATAAAGTTATAGGATACCCATCTGGCTGTATGACGTTAAGTCTAAGCAAAAAAAAAACGGGTACCCGATAAATAACATTCGTGATTCCGTCGACATTAGAATAATCACAGATACCGAACAAGATATGCAGTAGCACTACAAATCTAAATACAGGGCAATCAGAAAAAAGCACTTTAAAGAGCACAACTGCAAATAAATAATGCTCCAATCGAGCAAGTGAGAACATTCAAATACGTAGAAATGATGGAGTACGACCAATGGGATCCTTAAAAGAAATAAAATGCCGTACCAAACAAGCAAGACAAACTTTCACTCACTTTAAACCACAGGATGTCCGTTACAGATGGTTAAATGCTATGTGCGGTTCATATTGTTTTACGGCTTGCAGACATGGACGTTGAAAATAGCCTCCATTAATAATAAGTTAAAAGATTTTGAAATGTGGACCTTGCGAAGAATGTTCCACATACCGTGGCTGGATAGGGTAAGAAACTAGGAATTCTTAAAGAGGGCAAATACTGAACTTGCTGAGAATTGCTGAACTTAAGTTGATCACAGTAGGAAAAATATGGATACCTGGGCCTTATCACGAGAGAGAAAAGATATGCATTCCTTCAACTAATTATCTAATGAACGATTGAGGGTCAGAGTGGAAAAAGTCGCAAACAAATGTCGTAGCTACTTAATATAAAGAACTGGACAGATATAAATAAGATTGGCTAGCTCTGTCATGCCGCAAAGATAGATATCTGGATAATTTGCCAACGCAATAAAGATGCACGGCACTATAAGAAGAAAAACAGTTTTTAATGTTCTCTTATTTAAATATTTTATAATCCTTTGGTAACTCATTTATAAGTAACTAAATTTGATTATTTGTTACGATTACTAGTTTTTTAATATTTTCTGTGTGCATACCATACATGTATCGACTCTCTCAATGACCCTCGTCATCATCATTGAATCGTCGCTTATCCACTGCTGGACATAGATCTCCCTCATAATTTTCCATCTATTTCGATCGTGTGCCTCTTGCATCCAATTCCTATGACAACGTTTTAGATCGTCAGTTCAACGTGTTGGTGGACGACCTCTGCTTCGGTAGGCATCATCTCTTGGTCTCCATTCCAGTATTCGCTTTGTCTATCTATTATCTGTCATTCGAGCCACGTGACCTGCCCAGTTCCATTTCAGTGTTGCTACTCTCTCTACTGCATCAGCCACTCACTGTTCTTTGTCGTAGCTGCCGATTTGGGATCTTGTCTCGTAGTGAAACGCCCAACATAGCACGATTCATCGCCCTTTGATACACACGGATCTTTTGAACTATTCTCCTTGTCATGGTCAACGTTTCCGCACCGTAAGTCAACACTGGCAAAATACACTGATTAAAGGTTTTTCTTTTGAGGCATATTGGTATATCAGACGATTTGAAAATATGGTTCAGCTTGCCGAAGGCTGCCCAAGTTAGTCTTATACGACAAAGAAGCTCAACGGTTTGGTTATCTTTTCCTGGTCCTGGACCTGGTCTATGGATCTTGTTCCTACGCATATATCTTCGCTGACTACAAGATTTGTCATTATCTGGGTTTTAGATATATTTATTTTCAATCCCCTTCTAGCTAGGAAAAGTAGAGCTGATTTAAAAGTTCTTTGGCCTCATCTATCTTATCAGCTATTAGTACAATATCATCTGCAAACCTTAGATGGCTAAGCTTTTCTTCCGTTTATGTTTATGCCCTTGTCGGTCAGTTTTGCCCTTTTACATATATATTCCAAAAGCGTAGTGAACAGTTTCGGCGATATGGTGTCCCTGGCGTACTCCAGTTGTATCGGATTTCTGGGTTTGACGATCACCCACTCTAACACTGGCTGTTGCGTTTTGGTATATGTGTTTAATTATATTTATATACCGATAGTCAATTCGGCATTCTGTCAAGGCTTCCAACATTTTTTGTTGATTTACGGTGTCGAATGCCTTTTCATAGTCGACAAATATTAAAGCTAGTGGTTTATTATATTCAGTGCATTTTTCTATAAGATATTTTTTATTACCAGTAGGTGATCGTTTGTTCCATAGCCTTTTCTAAAACCCGCCTGTTCTATGGGCTGATAAAATTCCAATTTATTTTCTAGTCCTTTCGTAATTATTTTTGTAAATAGTTTTATAAATATGTGAAAGTAGACTTATGGCCTGTAATTCCTGAGGTCGGTAGCATCCCTTTTTTATGAAGTATGATAATTTCTGTGTTATACCACTGGGTTGGTGTTATTGCTTCCTGCAAACATCTAGTGAATAGTTTGGCAAGGACCTGCCATAATCTTTTTCCAGCCACTTTCAAGGCATCTGCCACTATTTCATCGCCTCCGGAGGACTTATTGTTTTATTTCTTGCACTGACCTTCGAACTTCATTGGTGTTACGTCCGGTAAAATTTCAGATCCCTGATTGATTATCTTTGGTAATGATCCACTCCAGTTACATTGCTGTTCTTTGTATAGTTGTCTATATAAAAACTCTCTATCGTGTTCATAATTTGAACTCTATCCTCAATGATTTGCCCCTGTTCATTTCTTAATTTGTGGATGTTTTTTCTTCCAATGGACATGCTCTGTCTGAGTACTTTCAAGCTTTTGTTTTCTTCTATTACTCTAGTTATTTCCATCGTATTGTATCGTCTCAGATCTTTTCTAACTTCCTTTTTAATTTTCTTATTCAAAATTCTTATTGACCCTCGTATGACCCTCGTATGCTGGCGCTAATCGAAGATCTTTATAATCGTAATCCTGGATTACGATCAAGGATCTTGATTCACATAAATATTTAAAATTATCTTCTTCATCATATCACATCATTCTTTATATATTCCTTAGCAAATAAGTTTTAATAGGCATGCCAAAATTAAATCTTTTCGTAATATTATAATAATATATTAATAAAAAATATATAAAAATTACTTGTACTGTTAATCTTATTTTTATATTTATTTTATTTCCAGATCGATCATAGTAATGGATATAGAAAGAACGGCAAGTCATGATCTGAAATGCACCATTTGCAAGAATTATCTTAATATAGCGCCCGTACTAACCTCAGACGATGGCAAAATAACCAAATGTGGCAGGTGTCAATACACCGGACCAACTTTAAGCAACAGAAACACCTTGTACGAGTCTATAGGATCAAAGTTGCGGTTTCCTTGTATCAATGAAGATTGTAAACACAGATTGGCATGGAATGACGTCCAGCGCCACGAAAAATCGTGCCAATATCGAAAGATCTCTTGTCCGTTTTGGAATTGCAGAGACAAGAATATATCTTTTATCATATCAAATGACATAAGTCACTTTGAGTCCTGTCATCCAGGATCAATGCATTATGGACCAATTACACTTAATTTTAAAGTCATTACTCACCATCAGTCTTTCATAAAATTAATCATTGTAAACGAAATTCCCTTTTTAATGTTTATTCATTGTCTTAAATTTGGCGAAACAGCCATTCTTATAGGCGTTTTTTCCTGTGATCAGAAACAGTACGATTATGAAATAAAAATTCGTTCTGATTCTGATTCTAGCAGATACACATTGTTTAGAGAAAAAGTTCCTCTTTACGACGAACAACAACATTGCTTGTATTGTCTGCAAAATATTTGTTTCCTTGAAAACCATAAGTTTTCCAAAAAGCATCCAGACAACCAAAATCAAAGGTATACTTTATATTCGAATATTGATATTCTAGCGGCCAAGTCTTTGCTTCAGGCCGAGAACTTAATGTTCGATATTAGTGTAGTCGAACGTGAACATGAAGAAAACGACAGTATTATTAGTAGAAATAGCGACTAAAATTGTGATAGTTTACTGAAAATAGTGGTATCATTTTCCACGGAACAGAATATAGCATATGTTACATTTTTGACGTACACATAACACATATAGACTTTTTTTCATATATACGGACATGCTAAGTAGAATTTTTGTAATAACTGCCAATGGACTTTTTCACAGTAGTAAACTGTCAACTAGACAACATAGTTTTTGGAGATTATTCGTTACTGCATTAAAATTAATATATATATATATATATATATATATATATATATATATATATATATATATATATATATATATATATATATATATATATATAGGGTGTGGCACCAAAAATAAATCATATTATTGCCCATTTTTTGTGTTTGGATTTCTGTCAAACCCCAATATGGGATAATAATAAAATGAGAATTATCAAATAATTGTATGATGGAGCCCCAAACACCTGTTACAACACAAATGCATTTTTAAGAATAAAAATCCTGCTAACAAAGATTTTAACAAAAAACGATTAGCCAGTATCAATTTTGAAGAGAGAAAACAACATAACACCAAAATCAATCCAGAAATGCCCCAAGAATGGATTTGAAGATGATTCCAATACCAAATGTAAAGAGTTATCAGAAAAATTAAAAAGGATAGTAAATAAATACAATATCACAACATTCAAGACAACCAAAACGCTGAGATCTATTATATCCAAAACCAAACCAAACGACACACATGAGATATCGAAAGAACTTGTGAATGCAACAATTTTATGTCGGAGAAACCTCAAAACCGTTAAGTGTTCGCATAAATGATATGAATCATACATCAAAAACAGAGATTTTGACAGATCCCAGATATACAAACATCCTTGGGACAATGAAGACAGAATACAATGGAAAAATGCCTTAGCAGTCAAGAAACAGACAGTATAAACAGAAAAATAAAAAAAGGCAGTACTCATCTTATTTAATGAGAAAAACTATGTAGCAAACCGATCAACATCATGTAGCAGCTATGGTTACCAAGACAGAACGAAGAAGTCTTCTATAAAAACATAACATTAAAGGGTCGATAGAAGGCCAGAGACACATTTTCTATTAGGTTAATCTATCTATTATCAGGATAATCTGTCTGTTAGGATAATTGCAGAGGTTAGAACATCACCTCAGATTGCAACTCAATTGCAACTCAAAAATAGGGCAATTTGCTTAGAAGATAGAAGTCAAGTAAGTACTTGACTGTCAAACGTCAAAAACAAATGTAATTAATTCCATATAAATACAATATTTAACTAAAATCTGTTTTGTTTGATGCCGCCCCTATATATATGTTATAAAATTTGTTCCCAATTGTAATCGAAATACCTAACAATTTTTTCAATAAAAACTGAAATACTGTGGCAATAGATTTTTTCTAGACATTTTTGTGTTATTATACCGGGTTGCGAATAAGTCTGGCAACAATTCTTTATATTTGAAACGAATTAAATTAACATATTTTATCCACTATTCAAAAATGATATTAACTTGACCCAATAATACATAATTAACCAAATAATTCAAGAAACATTGTAACAATATTAAACATGTAATTTTATACACATGGAAATACATTTTTTTCTTTAGAGTAAGTGCTTAAAGTCAGTAAGTACATGTTTGTTGACAATGATACAATCTATCGTGAAAGCTGCGAATAAAATTGTTAATCATTTCTGTAGTAATTATAACTGCATTTCACGCCGTTATCTTTGAAATAATTTGGGTTAGGTGGTCTATTAATATAAACGCGGTTTTTCAAGTAACCCCATGGAAAAAATCAAGTGGTGTCAAATCGGGTGATTTTGCCGGCCTCTCTATCATACCTCTTAGACCAATCCATCTCTGGGATAAAATTGTATTTAATTATTGCCTAACGTCCCTTTAATGTACCATCTTGTTCAAAATATACATTTTTGTTGGAAACAAATGGTTGATTTCACGTAAAATTTGATTTTAGAGAAGATCGAGATATTTGGCTCCGGTCAGCGTACCTTCAATAAAAGAAGGACTAATTAAATGGTTTTTTACCAAAACAGCCCAGACATTAATTTTTTCTGGATATTGTGTATGAATCTCCTTTATCCAGTGGAAATTACTATCTGACCGGTATCGAGAATTATGCCTGTCCACATAACTATTTGAACAGAATATGGCTTCATCACTGAATACAACAAAATCTAAAAAATTGTGTTCTTTATTTTCTCTGTTACCCTTTTACAAAATTTTAATCGGCGCTCAAAATCGTCTTCAGATAATTCTTGGTGGGTCTGAACTTTGTATAGATGAAATTTATGTGCATGTAAAATGGACTGTACATAATTTCTACTAATGTCATGATTCTTTGCCAGTTCACTCGTAGACACTTTAGGATTCTCCTGAAAGTTTAATAGGATATCTAAAGTTTTATCCAACTAATATGAGTACTTGAATTCTTTCTTTTTCTGATAAATTTGCCATTATTATTTTATTTTTTAAAGTCTAGAGGTATCAATTTTAAATAATCAGTTTTGACCAAATAATAATTGCGTTGTTTATTATCTCAATGCCTACTAATATTTTTGTCTTATGTTAAAGAGCTATCGTAAGGCTGTTTTATCGGTACACCAAAACCTAGAGACAGTGTTTTCTCTGTTATTTACCTACAAAATGTCTCGAAATTTGGACACGTTATTCAAAATTATGTTGCCTTTAAACTGATGGTATTACTTTTTTTTTTTTAATTTTTTTGAAAGTTCTTTTGAAATATCGGATTATGCAGTTTAATGTTCTATTATAACCAAACTTTTTACGTCCATCACTTGAAAGAGTTTTTTTTCTGTAATCGTTGATTTTTTTTCACCTTTCTGTGTCCAGTAATAATCGAGAAAAGCGTGTTCAAACTTTGAAGAAAATTGCTAAAAAATACTGAAATCTAATAGTGAAACGTGTTACTCATCATTGGCACTTAAATTTCATCGTTATCGTCTCGTGACGTCAAATCTCATGAACGTACGGTCAGTTAGTTCGATTTAAAATCATTTTCAAGCTATAACTGCGAAATTGTTTATTTGTTTGTGACAACAAATTGTATTTTTTTTGATAATAATATTTTTATGTTATTTTAAATTTATTATAAATAAACACCATGATGTTTTTTGCAGTCACGTTTCACAAATTTTTATTTTATACTATATTTAGCTAAGACATATAAATGAAAAATGTGATAATTCTTTTTAAAACATCTACGATAATCAGTCAAAAAGGTATTCCCGACAAAACTGATTTGAATGGAGAATAATGCATTTGTTGTCATTAAACTACCCGTTGGCCGGCGCCACTGAGTAAACAGCTGTACCCGTCGGCTTGCGTAACCATTGTAGAAAAGTAAGTGATACACCTATTTAAAATCGCAGTGTGCTTTGACTGCTAAAACAGCCTTTATTGCGTCAAGTTACATACAAATGAGTTATCGTGTAAAACATGTAGAATATAATGCCATTTAGTATACCAAAATTTTATAATGTTAAGTTTATTCCTTGCAAAGATAAAGCCTTATTGCCAGACTTTTTCGAAACCCTGTATAAAGATGTTATGTGATGCTGTGAAATTGACCGTTACTGATAGGTTTTGTTGCATTGACATAGGAACACTACTATGTGAAACTTCTTCTTAGAGTTAAACTGATATACTTCGACAAGATTCTTTAAGCAATAATAAACAATCTGACGGTGTTAGTCGTGTATGTTAATTAGAACACTGTTTTAAAAGGCTCAAAATAATTTACACAACGGTTGTCTTATGCTGATTGTATATATTGGACAGTTGTCCTTCCTACGGCTTCCACGTTTTTTATGTCATACATAAAATGTTATGCGCTTACAAATAGACCATTTAATAAGCTTAACTTTTGCTGCTTTTGTGTGAAATATATTGTAATTGAAAAATTAAAAAAACAAGTAGACAACTATCTTGGTCTATTTTTGCTCTTCGGGTTTGAAAATTAATCTTAAATATACTTACTATAACACAGAAATCCGTACATTCCAGTAATAGAGTTTATAGAACTCAATAAACTGACGATGATGCATTTGTACACTCTAGGCATGGTGAATACTTGTAAACAATGTTCACAATCTCACCTAAAAAGTGCCTACTGTCGCTATAAATTACATGTGTCGGCTAAGTTGCAATTCAACAATTCGGATAAAAGACGAAAGTTACACTGATAAGGTTAAAAATTCTATCATTTTTTTATGTCTCCTAAACATTTGTACACAATTTTAACACAATAAACACCGTCTTTTACTTGGTGATCGGATTTGTGTCATGTACGTATATTTCCCATTTTATCATTAATTATTCTTAAATAAAAGACAATCTCTAATGGTTTATATTAAATATTAAACCTATTCGTTGCATATTTTCATTTCCTAAAAGGCTATTGCTACCACTGGATATGACAGAACTAACGAAATCCGTTATCTAAATATTTTTAACTTATACTTTGATGTATACTACAATTTTCTAAATATTTTTAACTTATATTTTGATGTATACAATTTGTATGTTAAATGGAATAATAAATAAAGTGGTATTCTTATCAACCCTTAACTTGACAAAGAAATAATTATAAAGAATGTTTTTATGTCAAATTTAAAATTACTGTAATAATTTTGTTGTATATAATATATAATAATTCTCCCGTTCTCTGTGTTGTTGAAGAGTCTGAGTCAGTGGTCCCTAACTCGCTATTCTCTTGGTTTTTTTTTTGTTGTTTCGTGTACATTTAATTCTCACGAGTAGCTAGGGAATGGGTGGTCCGCTCCTGCAGAGCCCCGCATACAGGAGTATGGCTGTATACAATGGTTTCGGCCCGTAAAAAGTCTGTAATATCCTAATAATAGATAGTACGTTCGTAGCTTTCTCACTTTTTCCGCTTTTTACCATTTAGTTAATTTGTACAACTTAATTTACATTTGTATTTCACTTATCATGGCAAATTTGTTCATTTTCTCTCGCTTCAGCTTCTTGAACGTTCTTTTTCATAGAAGCTAACTGTTGTAAACCGGTCGTAAAAGCCAGTTGGCTTATTTTACAGCTTCCATTCCTTCATGCTACCCATTTCAGGGTTTTGAAACCCTGTATACAGCTTGTACAGGGTTGACTGTTTCATCAGGTTATCTGCTAAAATATAGCCACAGGTCCCTGCGCTGGACGGTGTATTATAGAACTACAGAAGGTAATTCTGACTTCCGATAGGAGCTTTATCGACTGACTTGGGTTTTGCCGATATCCCCGCATTGGTTTTATACGAATTTTCTGTGGTTCATGTCCAGTAGCGATTTTTGATTCTCTCTTCATTCTCCTTTGTTGAGCTCCAGAGATGTGTTTTTGGATACTTAACGTGGAGTATGTCCCACTCAGAATACCATGTTTTACCAAACCGGAGTTTTTGTGTTTAATTGTAAGTTACTCATTTCTGAGTCCTCATCTGGGCTCTGATCTCTTTTCTGGTTTTTATTTCATCATTATTATCCACCAGGCTATTGTTCCAATTGTTTTTTGTTCCAATTTAGTTGATCTGTAGTGCCCATTTAAAGATTTTTACGACTATAGATTAAATATGTGGATCCGAATCATTCGTATATATTTTTGGTTAATTTTTGCAAATTCAGCAGTTCTATCATTCTGTATCTAACTTGATCAAAATCCTTCTCGAAGACAGCGTATAAAATATATTCATTTAAATACGGCTTTATGTAGTTTACTAAATCATTCTTCCCTCGTTCCTAATCCATTTCTAAATCTAAACTAACTTCTACTTACCTCTTCTTTCAAGTTCTAATGCATTCTGTTTTGAATTAATCTTAAACATACGTTCAGTAGATGACTCATTAGCTGATAGTTGTATTATATAAGCGTTTGTCCTTATATATATATATATATATATATATATATATATATATATATATATATATATTCAAAAAATCGACGGTTCAAGAAAGTCAACCTCAAGAAAATAAAATGGACGGTCAAACTACTGCTCAATAATGTCTATAGACAACAGAATTAATATGGAACAAATCTTAAATTACTAAAGGTTAGAAGTCTTTACGAAAAAGATTTATAATATGGAAATTTTAATAAAAACTAAAAACAAAGCGACACATTGCTAAATTATTAAACTATCAAATAATAATCATACCGACAGTATCTTCAGATATGAATCGTACGAACAGTATGACCATAGCTGCCATTATAGGAAATGGAATTATGCACAACAGTATGTTAAGCTCATTTAAAATCAAACAATAAATTGGTGACAATCAATAAAACCCCCACTACTACAATTGGAAAAATATAATTTTTGAGTTTTTAGATTAGGAATACTATTAAAAGCAAATAATATAGTAGAGTTTATTCATTAAGTAGTATATAGAATAATACAACACTATACATTCCTTTTCTAAGCAGCCTTTCTAAACACAAAGCAATTTCTTGAATGTTAGCTGTCTATTTTAATACTTCTCAACTCTATCTGAAAGCTGTCTACTAACTATAAGTTAAAGAACATATTTTCCATAAAAGTATTCAATTAGAAATTGTAGATCCCAATTGGAGCTTTTCTGTCTTCCAGTTAACCTCGCAGTCTAGTGTTATTGTGATAATTTTTTTGAGGGTATGTTAATGTTTGTAGATTTATCATATCTAGGTCAATAAGAGAAAAATATATTTATTACAAATGTACGACACAAACTTTATTTAGGATTTCTGTTATTACATAGCGTTTTACAATAACAAACCACTATTTAGAAAGTTTCAGTGCAAGACTAGAAGTGTTATCTTCTAATTTTTTGTATTACCATTGTTTGGTAACATATGAAGGCTACAGATATCAATCTGCGTAAGTCAGTAGATTCGCGAAAAGTTACTTAGTTTATCCGGTGATGGATAAGGACTGTTTCTAATACACACTGAATAAATAAGTATCGAGACTGCTTGCACGTCAAAAAGGCAAGTGGTTCAGGATTTTCATACTGTAATGTAAGAATTCTGGCACAATATTCCACTCTATTGTGACAATCCCTGGGATGTAATTGTTGATGTACCTGAATCACATACGAAAATGCACCCAGTTCCTTCAGGATTATTTTCAAGGAAGTTCGTTTTAAGCCAAGATGCAACGCTGTTCTTGTCTGGCTGGCTTTCGGATTTTCCAAGATTTGCTCAAAACCACGATACACTTATACCGGTATGCCGACGCGCATCTTCAGTGACGTCACATCGATGCAAATCCTAAATCCTACCACATCCTACGTTATTTAATGTTGGTTAGGTTGAGTGTTTTTATTTTTAATTTATCCCATTGTGGATTTACTAATTTACAATTTTTAAATCAAATACAGTTGTAAATGAAACGGCGATATTGAGATACAAAAATACTTTTGAAAGAATTTATAAAAATGAAATTAAAAAAAATTCAATGTTATTGGAATTTAAGAATATTTATTTCAATATAGAAAGCACTTTAACAGAATAATGTTTTAATACTAAATACTAGGTATTTATTTATTTTTTTTACGGTTTGTAAATTTTAACATTTTTATTTCCAGTTTTCTTTTACAATTTTCAAAACTAATTTGCTTATTAATTTCTCGCAATCTTATGTAGCTTCTGGTACGACTAAGGCAATAAATAACTCCATAAGGTATATTTACTTCATTACCAAGCTTGACAACAGTACGGTCAGCTATCAATGAAAATATTTTTTTCTCTTTAGAAAGTGACGTTCCATGCATTAAATTGAACTCTGTTTCCTGTACTTCTGCAGTTTTCATTAAATCATCAGTCGGATTTAAAAGGCCACCTCTTGAAATACAAGTTAACCATTCATTGGACTTGTTTGTTGTGACCAACTCGCAGATAGAGCCTAAGTATTTATATTTATTTTTAAACTTTAGCAACATATCCTGCAATATATTTTAGAGCTTCTTTGTTAACAGTTTCTTTGCATTCAAACTGATGTAGCAACTGTAAATTTTCGATGTTGGACCTGGTTTCTAATACATTTATTTCGGGGTAGAGAGGCTCGATGAAAGAGTATGAAGTGCTAATTTCTTCGTCAAAAAAATTAGACTCAGTAGGTGTAAGTATTGATACATTCTTGAACATGTTTCCTGTCAAACAGTTATTTTCATCTACAATTTGTAATTGGTAAAAGTATTTTTATATCTCAATATCGCCGTTTCATTTACAACTGTATTTGATTTAAAAATTGTAAATTAGTAAATCCACAACGGGATAAATTAAAAATAAAAACACTCAACCTAACCAACATTAAATAACGTAGGATGTGGTAGGATTTGCATCGATGTGACGTCACTGAAGATGCGCGTCGGCATACCGGTATAAGTGTATCGTGCTCCAAAACACGTTCATGATTATCGTTGTTGTTAACTGTCCTGGGACGCCCTGAGTTTCCTTTTTGTTTGCACAATACATTAACCGTATTTTTAAACTTTTAAATAATCTTCAAAATTACAGCATTACTTGGAGAACGTTTATTGAACCGTTGTGTGAATTGATCACACATGTATTGCAGACTTGCACTATTACGTCGGCCGATTACGTATTAGCGAAAATAATGCTCCATAAGAACACTTTCTCTCTGTCTGACACCTTTTTAACAATTAGGCCTTAATAATTAATTGTTTAAGGATTATTTGACAGGTCTATACTAGTTAATTTGAATATGACAGCGCGCATAAAGAGACATCTATGTTTCAGTTGCAGTACTGTTTATTTTGGGCAATACTGTATTACTGTTACTTGTTGACTTACACTGATGAGCCTCTGAAACCTTCATATATCAACTTGAACATATTTAAAAGATCTGTATAATTTATAATTTTATGTATGTTTAATTTTAAAAATACCAAATTAATCATTCTGGCAAGGTTTGGTGTAAACAGTTTATACGAAGTTTTTCTTTGCTATAGGCAATTAATCTGAGTTAATAGTGATGTTAATTGGCTTACTCTAATTTGTTACTTTTAAAATTAGATAATTATAATGTTGAAAATTAGGTGGATGGAAATTTTGTATTCTCATTATTATTTACGGTTGTACGAATATTCATTTTCCAAGGTGAGTTATCGTTGTCATTGTACAAAATAGCAAAGCTGTCAGTAATCTCTATCTATAAATTATATTTTAAAGCAAAGCTCTAAAAAAGGAAAGTCTAAATACTTTGAGTCAGTAATCTTGTAGGATAGAGAAGATTTAGAGAAGAGGTACATCATATAAAAACAATTTTGAGACATTTTAACTTTCCTTGTTTGCGAAAATAATCCAGCGGTTTGTCGTTTGCTGTATGCAATAAACTACGTTCCTCTGTGAGAATTAATTTTAAATTGATATTTCAGAAGAGTACGTAAATGTGAAGACGCCGTATAAATCTAATATCTTAGACAAGATTTTCCTGTGCTCATGTTTTAATTGAATATCGTAAGAAATACTGGAAAACACAATCCATTATGGTTTCCATGATTATGCGGTAGTTGTTGGACATGTCTTGGGATCAAGTCATAATTTTTAACTATACCAACAAAAATCTTATCGTTGAGTAGAGTAAGATTCTTGAAGACTGTTTGGAAAAGGTGGATTCTTATTGTATCCTGTTATTGTAACTTAATACTGTACTCTCATTCTACAGGGTGGTTCTATAATATGTGTGAATATTTTAATTGCACAATTTCGATGTCAAAATATGATGATTTATGTAATCGAGATCCAGAAAAAATATTGATCCTTTATGAGATACAGAGTGTTTTATTTTAATATCTACTTACTATTTTTACGGAGCACGGAAAGTTTAATTTCTCTCTATATTCTCCGCCACTGGTGAAATTTCATTTAGTATAATTTTGGTCTTCTTAAATTTTTTTTTACATTAGTAATTTTCTCTTGTTTCGTAATGATAAAGCCATTATTTTCGAGATATTTAAATGAAAATAAAGTTGCAAAATTATTTGTCTTCAAAATGTATTTATCACATCAATGGTTTTCTATAATATACGAGGGTGGTCCGAAGAGTATTTAGCCTACAAAACAAAAGCGAAAATTTTGGAAAAGTTTCTATTTAGTCTCCTTTTTGCTCGATATACTTGACCCAATGAAACTTCTTTAACTCGTCTGAAAAATACGTTTTCCCGAAGACTGCAAAGTAAGCTTCCGTGGTGGTGATGACCTCCTCATTAGACTCAAATTTTTCCCCGGCGAATGACTGTTTGTTTCAAGTTTGGAAACAAAAAGTAGTCGTACGGAGCCAAATCTGGAGAACAGGGTAGATGGGGCAGCAGTTTGTAAGCCAATTCGACCAAATTGGTCATGGCGACGGCGGATCTGTGAGTCGGTGCGTTGTCATGTTGGAATAGAACTTTCTTCTTCGCCAATTCGGCGTCGAATTGGTCCAATAATTCGGCAGAGTAGATCCCTGTGATTGTTTTACTCTTCTCCAGGTAGTCGATGTAGATTACACTTTTCGAATCACAGGAAAACGGTAACCATCACGATAGGAAAGTCTTCGCCTTCTACAGAGCACATTCGCACTGTTTCAACTGTTTCTTGGTGTCTTGTGTGAACCAGTGGATCCATGTTTCGGCGACGGTCACAAGCGGCACAGTAACTCCTTCAGATTGCGCTTAAAAAGCGTCAAACACTGCTCTTAAGGGGTATCCTTTATGCAGGATATGATCCACGCGGTCTTTTGAGATTTTTGTCACGTTATTCACCGTGGTAGCCGTTTTTGGGGCACCTGGGCGTGGTTCATCAAAATTTTTGACACTTTATCATTCAAGCGCTCTTTGCTTTCACTGAGCGATTTGTCATCCAAAAACAAGAATCGAATCACCGTCCGATATTGCTCTTCGCTTATACGCTCTATAAGTATACTCTACAATAGTAAATTTCTCTTGCCATAGTGGCGCCACCGAGCGGTGAGGCTAAATACTTATCGCTCCGTCATAATAGCACGTTTTATGTCGATGACAGTTGGATTATTTTTTAAGACTTATTACTGGTTTAAACAAATAATTAATGAAATTAAAATAGACCATATATTTTCCTGCTTTGTTTAACGGGCGATTTCTCTAATTTGGGAGTAAAATTTTCAAGGAAGTCCTTCTTACTATAATTCCATGGGCTTTTAACTACTGGAACTTATTAAAATACTTATTAAATAATGAAAAAAAAATTCTCTTTTAAACAGTTAAATAAAAGTTTTGTATCTTGTAAAGGAGCAATATTTTATCTAAATAATTTGGATTAAATTATCATCTTTTGACATAAAAATTACGTAGTTAAAATATTTACATACACCGGGCAAATAAGCAAAATTTAACCGTGTTCAGGGCTTCCCAGTAGCCTGGCATTTGACGCGTGTTTCTGTTAATATAATACCTTAGTAAGAAAACCTATACGTTTTCTGCTCAAAATTCGGCGTTTTTTTTAATTATTAACAATTTAGTGCGAAAAATGCGATTTTTTCGAAATAGGTGTTTACTTAAACTTCTTGCTAAAAAAAACGCAAAAAAGGCACAATCGTTAATTATTTATAACTGTTAATCAACTTACACTTTTAAGGGAGTCTTGTAGTGCTTAACAAATCGTCAAACTTTCAGCTCGCTCCATCAATTAGTTTAAAAGTTATTCAAATTGTTTATCCTAGAGTTAATTTTTTTTTAATAACATAACATTAAAAATACTGAAGATATCGTAATTCTACGAGTAACTTCGCGAACGCGTACCAGACATTGAAGATCACCGGTCGCTTCAAGCGTTGTTTCTAAGAGAACGGTTCATTCTACAGAAAAAGTGCTAATTAACATTTTTGATCAAAATTATCTCAGCTACATTTTTTTATTTGAAACAATTTTTCTACGACGTACAGATTCTTTTATAAAACAATTTTTTCCGTTTTTCCTCCCCTACGAAGGGGGGTTTTAGGGAGAAGCCGGGGATAAAAGTGGTAAAAGTAAAGTGGTAAAGTTTTGCACTAACTTAAATAAAAAGAAGTTATTCTGGGACCATTTGAACGTCTGGACTTTTAGTTTTCCCCTCCACATAGTCCGACATCTTCATTTCATGACACTTATCGTATTTTTGACACTTACAGGCAATGCGCTTTAAGTTTAATCACCTTTAAAATTTGTGAATGAAATTTTAAATCTTTATCTTTAAAATGAGACTAATTAATTTTTTAATTATTGTCAACAAATTAGCTGCGAATTAAAAACATCCCATCTTTTTTAACAAATCGTTCCAGAAAAACTTTTTTGATTAAATTCGTATAAAAATTGTCAGCTTTTCAAATATGAAAATATATCTCAACTACGAGTAATACTTTAAAAGTTATTCTAATAGTTTATAAGCTAAAAATATCAACTTTGCTAACTTTGCAAAACGGATTTTGGTTTGAAAAATGATTTTTTTACTTTTTTCTTCACTTCTTTATCTTTCCTATGGTACTTGTAGACTTACCGTATCTTCATTAGTTTGTCTTTTGTTATTACAAAAAAAAAACGGGATGTGGCACTCTGGGAGTGATAGAGGAGTGATCACTACCGGCGTTCTTATCATCTACGCACGGCGCGTTTCGATTTTATTTTATGTTGATACTTTTTAAATGGGAATAAGCCACAATAATTGAAGATTAAAATAAGTTAATTAACGTTACAATTTCCACTTTGGAAATCGTTCTCAAAATACAAACATTAATAAATTAAACAAATTTTGTTTTTTGTTGCTTCTTCTAATAAAAAAATCTTCTAATAATTAAATTTTATCTGAATCATTTATATCGACAATTCAGAAATATATTACACATTTTAAAGTAGACGACTTTAAAATGATATTGCCAATATTGCAATACTTTATTGTAAGCTAGTTCTTTCGATTACATGAAATTAACTTTTAACCTAAGAATATCCGTCAGAAAAAAATCATAGCACGTGGTTGTCTTTAAAAAGACAACCACGTGCCATAATGATAGTAAAATTCTCCTGTTAGTGATTCCATAGTAAATTGTGAGGAAAAAACCAGGAAAAAAACCTCATAATACTATCCCGATATGGTAAATATTTGCTCCCTCATTTAGTTTACAATCAATAAACACCAAATTCTGATTTTATGTTTGTTATTTAAAGATGTATCCTCTATATGTTACTGACTTACTAATACTGGTATTTTCTTTTTATTAACTTCCTCTTTTAATATGGGTAACCAGATCCTACTGCATTCTGCCGAGGAATTAGCGTCACAATTAGTCTCATTTAGCATAATTAGAATTCTTTGATTTTTCTCTTTTTACCATCTGTTTCTTTTAGGATTATACTTGAATCATTCCATTGAACCCTATGTTCATTTTCTCATGCGTGTTTACATATTTGAGATCTATCAAATCTTCTATTTTTGATATAAGATTGATGTTCACTTATTCTAACATTTAATGGTCTTGATGTTTCACCTAAATAAAACGAGTGATGAATCTATAGACCATTCAAATAAACAAAAAAAATATTTAAGAATTACATAAATCCGCTGTTAGTTAATATCATTGTTATAAATTATTAGAATCATTGTTATAGATTTTAATAAAATCGAAAAAGTTTTCATGTTGTATAATGGACTCCCCTGTCGGGAAAATACGCGAAAAATATAGCGAAAAAGTAATACAACACCAATATAGAAGCTTCGCTTCAAAAATGACCTCTGGGACAAACAATTTGAATTTGAATAACTTTCAAACTAATTGATGGATCGAGCAGCTGAAACTTTAAGGATTTGTTAAGCACTGCAAGACTCCCTTGTAACACTCTTGTAACTTAATTTTTATAAAAATTATAATTAATTAACGATTTATCCTTATTTTGCTGTTTTTGGAGCAACAAATTAATTTAAAAAAGGTTTTTCTATCTGTTAGCAGGTAAACTGTTTATATAAATATACTACATAAATATACTACTATTGTATGTGTATAAATACACACCTTTTTCACAAAAAATCTCATTTTTCGCACTAAAATGTTATTAAATAAAAAACAACGTTGAAATTTCCGCACAAAACCTATGGGTTTTCGTACTGTAGGTATATATTTACGGAAAAACTCGTCACTATTGAATAAACCTGGCTATTGCTAAGTACCGAGAAACAAGTATTTCCCTGGACTAAAATATTAGTGAAACATCCAAATTTATAACAGTTATATCTCTGCACTTCAAGAAAAGTGGACCAGTTTCGGAGCCTTGAATAAATGTATTAGGAAACTTAAACTTAGTTTTTTTTATAGTGCCTTATCAGCCTGTTACACATTAAGGACGATGTTTAATTTTATCCAATTATATTTGATTTCTTTGTGCTAGATCCTAGGTTTGCGTCCTCCAATATTGTGCGATATCTGATTGTGATTTTCTTGTAATAAGCCAAAGTGTATTTCATATAATATTTATTATAAATACCCTTTACAATATATCAAACCATGTAATTATGTAAGTGCCAACAAAAAGTATTCATCGGCTTCGGTTGGGCAATAAATGGAAACTTTTTAACTGAGGCTTGTTTTTTGTTGATACTATGTGCTGTTTAAAAATATTTTGCTGGCCAATTTGGTCTAAACCAAGGACATTAATCTAAACACACATACATAAAAGTATTTTGAGCTTCCCTATCAGCCTAACAGTTCATATACAGATTAGCAGATCTATATATTTGTTGTAACTAAATTTAATATACATATTATACTTGTTTTTCTTGAAGTGCTATTATTCGAGAGTAGGCTATATCTATGTTCTAGCTCAAAGCTTAGCAGCTGAAATAGTTCCATTTTAAGAAAGTGTAAAAAATTACGTTAATTGTGCTTTTAGATTAAACTGACTACATTAATTTGTTACGTATTGTGTTAAATAGTAGAAATTGAGTATTTAAATGAAGACTAAATATGTATAATTCAGTCTGCGCTCATGAGTTATAAATAATATGATAAAGGTTGATTTTGTATGTCTAAGGACAACTGTGCAATATTAAAAGATTCTATAGAATGTTTACTTCTCTTATCGTTGACATAATTTAGTTAAATATTGGTATTTTTATGAATTGTTATCTAATTATTAATAAATGTTTTGTGATAATTAATTGTTTTTATTTCAATAACTCCTTTTTCAAAGAAATTTCAAGCAAAAGTGTTTCATAATATCCTTAGCTTTAGAACGCTAGTTTCGTGTGATTAATTAATACTGGCAGATTAATGGTTATGACCAAAGAGTTCTATTAAATAACCTAGAGGTCAAACTCCCTATGATCTTATTAAGACATAATTGAAACCGTCTAGAGAAAATAAGGGGACACGAATTTGAAAATTAACACATTAAACGAGACGCTAGTTTTATTTAACTCACACCCTGTTTGGACAAGGAGTTGAAGTACTTTGCTCTGTAAAGTCTTTTTCACAGTAAACTTCCAGGTTGAGGGTGTAGCCCTTTCTGTACATAATTTGTAGAGTTTTATGCCAAACTTATGTTTCCTATTTTTGATATATTGCATGAAAGCCAGTCGCCCATAAAATGGTACCAGGGTCTCATCAATACATACATTTTTTTCGGAATATTAGCAGTTTCAAATCTGCCCAACAAATGGTCGATTAGAAGTTGAATTAGAAGGTCGATTACCTCTTGGACTTTTAAAAAAGTAACGTGCGTTTGTGGGCATTATAAGTGACAACAGCTAAAGCAGAGTTATATAAGAATCTTCATTATGAACTTGACACCAAAGATGATGAATGCAAGATGTATAAAAAAACATGAAGCAAAGAAAGCATAAGATTTAAGATATAAATAAAATGATATAGACGATCTAAGAAGACTAACAATCAGATACACTATTCAGTTCACAGCATCTTACAAAAACCTACAAAATGTAAGGATTATCATTATATTCACTATTTATTTAATATTATCAATATATTCACTATTTAATATTATCAATATATCAGTCACATTATATATATTATCTAATCTAAAAAATGGCTAGGACGTCACACGGAATCACAGTTTTTCCGTGACGGTAACTACTAGCGCTGAGAGCCCTAAGAACAAACAAAGAAGACATAGCAGAGACATGGAGATCGTATTGCAGGGACCTATATAAAGATGATCAACGTCAAGAGCTTGTTAGCCAAATCTCTGACGAGGTGGAAGAAGAACCTGATATACTCAAAAATGAAGTAAGACAGGCTATCAACAAGCTCAAATATAACAAAGCACCAGGTCCAGATATGATAACAGCAGAAATGCTTAAAGCCACAGAAGAAACCGGCGTAAAGTTATTTCATCTACTCTGTAACCAAATATGGCATTCCAAACAATGGCCTGAAGACTGGACAAAATCTACAACAACGACCATACATAAAAAAGGCAGCTTCCATAAATGCGACAATTATAGAACTATCCCTCTTATATCCCATGCCAGCAAGATAATGCTACATATAATCAATGAGAGACTGAAAACATTCCTTCAAAGAGAAATTTCACAAGAGCAAACTGGATTTACCAAAGGTAGAGGCACTCGAGAACACCTGCTGAATATAAGACAGATAATCGAGAAATCTAGGGAATTTAACATCCCACTATACATCTGTTTTATAGATTACCGTAAAGCGTTCGACAGGGTCAAGTGGAGACACTTATGGCGAATACTAAAAGAAGTAGGCGTACCACAAAATCTAATTACTCTTATAACCGAACTATATGAACACACTACTGGATCAGTTAAAGTACTTGACACACTTTCGAACGAATTTCATCCAGAACGGGGTGTCAGACAAGGATGTATACTATCTCCACAATTATTCAACATATATGGGGAGTGTATTATGCGAAGAGCACTTGAAGGATGGGAAAAGGGCATCTCAATAAATGGTCATAAACTAAACAACCTACGTTTCGCAGATGACACAGCCCTTCTTGCAAATAGTCAAGCAGAGCTGATAGAACTTATACGACTGATCGAAAACGAAATTCAAATATTTGGTCTGCAATTAAACATATCAAAGACAAAGATCATGATAGTGGATAGACTACACAACAATCATCCACACATAACCACAATTGACCGGTTCGAGGTTGTGAGCTCATACTTATATCTGGGATCATTAATCACAAACACAGGGTCATTACAAGAAGAGATTAAACGTAGATGTGATCTAGCAAAAGTTGTCACAGCAAAAATGACCAAAATATGGAAGGACTGTCAAATTTCAAGAGCGATAAAGATGAGGTTGATCAACTGCTTAATATTCCCAATACTGACCTACGGATGTGAATCTTGGATTCTGAGACAATCGGAGAGAAGAAAGATAGACGCCACTGAAATGTTCTGTTGGAGACGAATGTTACGAATTCCTTGGACCGACCGTAGAACAAATAATTCAATTTTAAGAGAGCTAAAAGTTAGCCAACGACTCTCTAGTAAAGTCCATCTCCAACAATTAAAATATTTTGGGCATGTTATGAGAGCAAACACAGAAAACATGGAAAGACTCATAATACAAGGAAAGGTAGAAGGCCGAAGATCACGAGGAAGATCCCCAACAAGATGGATAGATCAAATTACAGAAATATGCCAAAGACCTATGCATGATTTAAAAGAAATGACCAGAGACAGAGATCTCTGGAGACGGACAATACACGACATCACGTCGACCACTACACTCCCCAGGGTCAGGATTGAGAGAGGAGAGAGAGAGAGAACTACTAGCGCCACCATACTATATTATTTATCTATAGCGCCACCTAGGAAAGAAATTCGAAGTGCCAACTGACATTTCAACCTTAATTAATCCGCCATCGTTGTATATTTACGCATCGCAAAAAAAAACAAACATATTGTTTATAAGAAACCATTAAATTAATTCAACTTTTTTCTTACATAATATTTTGGAGTATTTAGCTTTGGTTAATCTTCTTCAAGTGCCATCTCCGCGACGGAAGTCGGGAATCATCATAGCTATTCGGACTTTTGAGACGGCTGCTCTGAAAAGTTCATTTGATGTATATCCGTACCACTCTCTCAGGTTGCGCAGCCATGACATTCTACGCCTCCCTATGCTTCTCTTTCCTTGTATCTTTCCCTGCATAATCAATTGGGCAGGGTGTATTTCTCTCCACGTGTAATATGTCCGAGATATTCTAATTTTCTTGTTATTATTATTATCCAGATTTAGCCATACGGCTCACACTCCCTCTAAGGGGAAAATTCACTCATCCCAGATACCTACGGTATCAAAAGGATTGAGCTCTGGTGGGACTCTTTCCGTGTTATCGAGCCCTAGGTGACTTGGTATGCTGGAGTATCTCCCAAAAATTTTCGTACACATCGGGATGTTGAGAGTAGTACAGCTTTTTGCATGGTCTTGTAGAGATGTTCATTCAGACCTAGCTTTTTTATATTTTCTAGGAGGTTCTTTGGAATGACTCCAGTAGTAGAGAGAATAATAGGTATTGTCTGGGTACTTTCCATTTTCCACTGTCTTCGTATTTGAATTTCCAAATCCCTGTACTTGGCGATTTTTTCGTTCTGTTTAACACGAAGATTATTGTTGTTGGGTATCGCCACATCAATTAATGTTGTTTGTCTCTTTAGTTTATTAACTAGTATGAGATCTGGTCTATTATGTGCCACTGTTTGGTCTGTGAGCACCGTGCGGTCCCAGTATAGCTTGTAGTTGTCATTCTCAAGTATACTCTCAGGAACGTATTGATAATATGGAAGATGGTTTGTTTGAAGAAGTCCCAGTTTGATAGCTATCTCTTGATGAAGGATCTTTCCTACTGAGTCGTGCCGTTCCTTATATTCAGTTGCAGCAAATGCCTGACAGCCCCCGGTAAGATGTTGAATGGTTTCCTGAGCTTGGCATCCATATCGGCATTTGTCATTTTGGACCTGAGGGTCTTTGACGATATATTTCAGGTAATTTTTGGTTGGTATAACCTGATCCTGAATGGCCAGTAGTGAACCTTCTGTTTCGGGGAACATCCTTCCTGATGTCAGCCAATAGTTCGACGCTATACTGTCGACATGGTCTTGACTGACCTCATTGGGATGTCGCCCGTGCAGAGGCTTGCCCATCCAGGTGCGCATTTTTTCGTTCTTAGTAAGGTGGTTTATGCGCATTTCTGGTTCCCTCAGTTTGATCGGTGTTGTGTCATCTACTGCACAAATCGCGCGATGAAGAGTAGATGTCTCCGCCTGCACCTGAAAATAAGTTCTTAAATTAGTAATCTGTTTTTCTAATTGCTCGCTTATATCCATAAGTCCTCGACCTCCTAAATACCGCGGTAATGTCGTTCTTTCTACTGCACTTCGAGGATGGTGTTTTTGTGCCTTTGTGAGGTGTGTTCGTACTTTTCGCTGAAGATTTTCTATATCCGTTTTTGTCCACTTAACAATACCAAATGAGTAGCTAAGCGCGGAACATGCGTAGGTGTTTAGTGCCTTAAACAAATTTTTACTGTTAAGGTGTGAACGAAGCAGCTGTTTTACCCTTCGTATAAACTCAGTTGTTATCTCAGTTTTCATTTGCTTATGGTCAATCTTCCGCGCTTGCTTTATTCCGAGGTATTTATACATATCATTTTCACCCATGGCCTCGATGTTCTGGCCGTTTTGCATATCGAATCCGCCGGGCTGAACCTTTCCTTTGATTATATTTAAGACACGGCACTTGTCAAGACCGAAGTGCATACTAATATCATTTGAGAAATTTTCAACAGTTTTTAGCATCTGGTCTAGGTGGTTTCGAGTGGAAGCCATTAATTTCAAATCATCCATATACAACAGATGATTAAGCTTCGCCACAACAGTGTTGTTATTTTTGATACTAAAACCTGAGTCGTGGAGTTCATTATTATTATTATCCAGATTTAGCCATACGGCTCACACTCCCTCTAAGGGGAAAATTCACTCATCCCAGATACCTACGGTATCAAAAGGATTGAGCTCTGGTGGGACTCTTTCCATGTTATCGAGTCCTAGGTGACTTGGTATGTTGGAGTATCTCCCAAAAATTTTCGTACACATCTGGACGTCGCGAGGAGTACAGCTTTCTGCATGGCCTTATAAAGATGTTCATTTAGACCTAGTTGTTTTATGTTCGCTAGGAGGTTTTTGGGAATAACACCAGTAGTAGATAGAACAATAGGTAGTGTCTGGGTACTTTCCATTCTCCATTGTCTCCTGATTTGTATTTCTAGATCTCTGTACTTGGCGATCTTTTCGTTGTATTTAACAACTAAATTATTGGTGTTGGGTATCGCCACATCAATAAGTGTTGTTTGTCTAGTAAGTTTATTAACTAGTATGAGATCCGGTCTATTATGGGCCACTGGTTGGTCTGTAAGCACAGTGCGGTCCCAGTATAGCTTGTAGTTGTCATTTTCAAGCATTCTATCAGGAGCGTATTGATAATAAGGAAGATGGTCGGTATGGAGAAGTCCCAGTTTGTCAGCTAGTTCTTGGTGGATAATCTTTCCTACTGAGTCATGGCGTTCTTTATAATCAGTACCGACAAATGCCTGGCAGCCACCGGTAAGATGTTGGATGGTTTCTTGGGCTTGGCATCCATATCGGCATTTGTCATTTTGTACTTGAGGATCTTTAACAATATATTTCAGGTAATTTTTAGTTGGAATAACCTGATCCTGAATGGCAAGTAGGAAGCCCTCAGTCTCGGGAAACATCTTTCCTGATGTCAACCAATAGTTCGACGCTGTATTGTCTACATATTCTTGGTTGATCTCATTGAGATGTCGCCCATGCAGAGGTTTACTCATCCAGGTGCGCATTTTTTCTTGCTGGGTCAGGTGGTTTATGCGCATTTCTTGTTCCCTCAGTTTAAGCGGCGTCGTATCATCTACTGCGCAAATTGCTCGATGTAAAGTAGATGTCTCAGCCTGTACCTGAAAATAAGATCTTAAATTAGCAATTTGTTTATCTAATTGCTCACCTATATCCATAAGTCCTCTTCCCCCTTGATACCGCGGTAATGTTGTTCTCTCTACTGCACTACGTGGATGATGTTTTTGCGCCTTTGTGAGAAGTGTTCTTACTTTCCGCTGAAGACCCTCTATATCCGTTTTTGACCACTTTATAATACCAAATGAGTAGCTCAGCGCGGAACAGGCGTACGTATTTAATGCCTTAAACAAATTTTTACTATTAAGATATGACCGATTTAGTTGTCTTACCCTTCGCACGAACTCCGAAGTTAGTTCCGTTTTCATTTGTTTATGGTCAATTTTACGTGCTTGTTTTACTCCGAGATATTTGTACATATCATTTTCACCCATTGCCTCGATGTTTTGGCCATCTTGCATATCGAAACCTCCAGGCTGAACCTTTCCTCTGACTATATTTAGTATACGGCACTTGTCTAGTCCAAAATGCATACTGATGTCATTTGAGAAATTTTCTACAGTTTTTAGCATCTCATCTAGGTGGTTTCGGGTGGAAGCCATTAATTTTAAATCATCCATATACAACAGATGATTAAGCTTCGCTACAACGGTGTTGTTATTTTTGATGCTAAATCCTGAGTCAGTAGAGTTCAGCAGCTGAGATAGTGGGTTCATCGCTAGGCAGAACCAAAGTGGACTCAACGAGTCCCCTTGGAAAAGGCCCCGGTTAATAGGGATATCTTCAGTTTCGATATTAATTTCACCAGGTATTTGAAGGTGAATTTTAGTCTTCCACTCTGCCATTATATGCTTCAAAAAGGTCACGAGATTATCATCGACTTTATATATTTTTAATATATCTATAAGCCATTCATGCGGCACTGAATCAAAAGCCTTCTTGTAGTCAATGAAGGCAGTAAAAAGGTTTCTTTTTTTGGTGTATGCCTGGTTAGAAATGACTGAGTCGATAATAAGTTGTTCTTTGCATCCCATGGAGCCCTTAGCGCATCCTTTCTGTTGGGGCTCTATGATATTGTTCAGAGCACAGTGTTGGTAGATACGCCGGGCCACACAGGATGTGACCAATTTGTACAAAGTTGGAAGACAAGTAATTGGGCGGTACTTGGCTGGATCTTGGGTGTTATTTTGATCCTTCGGTATTAGATAAGTGGTTCCCTGAGTAAGGAATGATGGTATTTCCTGTGAATTAGAAATAATATTATTAATAAATACTGTTAAAAGCTCATGAACACTCCAAAACTTCTTTAGCCAGAAGTTTTGAACTCCGTCCGGTCCAGGAGATTTCCAGTTATGAAGCTCTTTGATAATGTTCGAGACTTCTTCAGTGGTGAAAGGTTCATAAGGAATATTCCTGTAGTGTTGACATTTGTTCGTGGTGTCTTCAATCCATCCAGCATTGTTGTTATGGGTAGCTGGCGTCGAAAGTTGGTTTCCCCAAAACTCATGAATTTCTTCTTGGCTTGGGTAGGATTTATTTGCGTTTTCTACAGTGGAATTAAGTTTCCTATAGAAAGTTTTCTCTGCTTGCTCAAAAAGTATATTGTCGCATTTCCGGTTGTTACTAACTTTGTATCTCCTCAGGCGGCCTGAGTAAACAGATAGTTTTTGTTTTAATGTGTCCAGGCATTGTTGAGGTGTGTTGTTTTCTGGATCATATCGTGAGTGTCTTAGAGTGTTAAACTGTATTTCTTCAGCTCTTTTGATGATTTTTCTACTTCTCACTCCTCTTATGTACTCTGTTATTTGTCCAATGTCCCTACGCAGTAATTCGATCTTATTCAGCAGTCGTTTTTCCCAGGGTGCTATTCTGTTACCAGTCCTTCCGATGTTGGTACCCCGTCGTGTTCTGATCTTAATGCCCATAACATTAGCAATTGCTGTTGCTGCACAGTAAATCAGCATATGCAAATATTCCAATGTGTGGGCTTCTGTGATATAATTGGGTAGGACTTCAGTGTTCACAATTTGTAACAGCGCTCCTAGTTTCTTGGAAGAGTTTATTTTTGGTAGCGGTGGTCTGCTAAGTGGGTTTGTTCCACTAAACTCTTGTACGGCGCGCGCCATTTCGTTTGCCAGACTATCGTGCAACTCGTTATTGTCCTGCTGTGTATTATTAGGTTGAGTTTCTTGTATGAGAATCTCAGGAATCTGCTCATTTGGGACTTCATTATGGTCTTGATTCACAACTAGCTCTTGGTTATGAATCTCCCGTTCGACTTCGCGTCTGATGGTGTCGCGTCTATTCTCTGGAATAAGATTGTTTCTTAAAATTACCCGGTATTGATCTGCTACTCTTTGTTCAGATATTATTATTATTATTATTATTATTATTATTATTATTATTATTATTTACAATAGATTTGAGCAGGGGTTGCAAAACCCATATGCCCATGTGACTACAATGTTATATAGTGTACAATTAAATTGTTACATTACAGTAGTTACATATTAAGCACTAACTAACTAAATGAATATACAATAACATAGGTAATAGCAAGTGTTTAGTACAAATTAAATGTTCAACTATGGAACAAAAGGTCATCCAGTTTATTTTTGAAAATATTGACAGATGGAGCATCTATGATCTCAGCCGGAAGGCTATTCCATATCGAGAACACTCGATTACAGAGAAAAAATTGTCTGGTTGTTGTTAAAAAAGTTTCCTTTTTAAACTTAAGTTTGTGGCCACGAAGACGATTGTCATTGTCTATTATGAACATATTCCCCAAATTTCCAAAGTTGTATTTTACTATCCGAAACGTAATAATTAAATCGCCTCGAAGTCGACGTTGTTCAAATGTAGTGAGATTGGCCATATTCAGTCTTTCTGTATACGTAGGTCTTGAGCGACCAAAAGACATCCTGGTGCACTGCCGCTGTACGTTTTCGAGAATATTACGATCGCGCACTAATACTGGACACCAAACAGTTCCGCAATATTCCAGAACTGGACGAATGTACAGTTTATACAGATGAATTGAGCTCATAAATGACATTTTCGCAAACGTTTTATTTAGTAGATATAATTTACTGTTAGCTTTTTTAGAAATATGCAAAATGTGTTCCGACCAACTTAGATTGTTATTAATTATAACGCCTAGATCATTATGCGATTTCACTGTTTTTAACACGCGCCCATTAATAGAGTAAGGAAGACACGGATTATTTTTACCCATGTGAAGAACTACACATTTTTCCACATTAAGAGGCAGCATCCAGGTAGAGCACCATTCCGATATGCAATCAAGGTCATCTTGTAGTAACTGGAAATTTACGGAGGGATCGGAAAATAGCTTCGTGTCATCTGCATAGAAAGCATTGTTGCATTTAATATGAAATTGTAGATCACTTGAGTATGCTATGAATAAGAGTGGGCCCAAAACTGATCCTTGCGGTACCCCACTTAAAACCGTTCTCTCAACTGAGAAAGAGTCCCCAACTCTAACACAAAATTTTCTATCTGTTAAATACGCGTCGATCCATTTCAGTAGTTGACCACGGATACCAAGGTGTTCCAATTTATGTAATAGTCTTCGTTTTGGAACTCTATCGAAAGCTTTAGCAAAATCGAGGTATATAATGTCCACCGGGGCTTTTCTGTCTAATGCTCTTGACCATTCATTGACACACCAGAGAAGATTTGTCATTGTAGAACGTCCTTTGACAAAACCATGCTGCTGTTCTGGTATAACCAGTTCATTTTGCAGAAAATCAGAAATTGTCTCGGCAATAATAGTTTCCATTATCTTAGATATTATAGGTGTTAAGCTGATAGGACGATAGTTATTAGGATCCAGTTTGTTCCCTTTTTTAAAGATCGGTGTTACAGATGCGGTTTTCCATATAGGAGGCAAAATATGTGTGGTGAATGATAGGGACATAATCACATATAGTGGATAAGCTAAAGCATCAGAACATTTCTTTAAAAATAAAGAAGATATTAAGTCGAGACCAGGAGACGAATTATTTTTTAGGCTTTGAAGATGATGTTTAACTTTTTCAGGAGTAATGATTATATTTTCAAGAGAAGAAGAAACTCGTGACGAAGTAATATTAGGGAACTGATAATTAGTGGGTTCAACAGAGAAAACCTTGGAGAAAGTACTGGCGAGAAGTTCGGCATTCTCATAGTTATTTTGGGATATATCCCCATTATCATTTTCCAGTAAAGGTATAGAAACTTTTGTTGTCAACGAAGATCTAATATACTTGTGCAATTTTTTACAGTTATTACTGATGGCTATACTCTCTTCGTAGGCAACACGAGCTTCATGTAAAGATTTCTTTAAATCTCTGGCAAAGTCTCGATGAATTTGTAAATCCTCTATGCGATTTGTACGTCTATATTTGTTCCACAACTTTCTTTTATACTTGATCAGATATATTAATTCCCCATTAATCCAAGGTTTTATGTTATTTTTGTATATGGTTTTTTTGAGGGTATTTTGGTTTTTGCATAAATTAACAACCTGTAAGAACTTATCCCAGAATACAACTGGATTCCTTATGTCGCCGAAAACATCATTCCAATCAATGTCGGTCAGTTGGCGATTTGCATTTTCAAAATCAATTATTTCATATACCGTTTTATTAACATTAGGATTAGGAGTACAGTACTGTAAGTTAAACTGAATATGAAACGTTATGACTGCATGATCTGAGTTACCTACTGGAGAGCTTATTAAGGGATGTGTTAATAAATGGGGATCATTAGAGAATACCAAGTCCAAAATAGATGGTAAATTATTGATTCTGAAACGAGTCGGCTCCGTTATGAATTGATGTAAATTAGAATTTAGTACAAAATCTGTAAATGCGTTTTTGGAAGTTGTTAAGCCACTAGGTGGATCAGTTATAGGCCACGAAATGTCTCTAAAATTAAAGTCTCCAATAACAATTAAATTCTCTAGCCTAGACAGTTCATCAAGTGATGCGATAAGGGACTCATCATCTGCTAATCTAGAATCACCAGGCCGATAAACGCATACTAGGTGAAAAACAAAAGAGTTTTTATGACATATTTTTAAGCCAAGAAGTTCCATATTAGGGACAGTAATATCAAGAGATGTAACAGAGAAATTATTAGTAATTTCTGAAGACAAGTAGATACAAGTTCCTCCTCCACGCCGATTACGACGATCACACCTATAAAGGGAATAATTATCAATGTTATAAAGGGAGTCAGGATCATTTGGTGTTAACCATGTTTCAGTGATAAGAATTATTTGAGGATTTAGGTTTTGAATGTTGCATAAAAATTCATTAAATTTGGAATTTAAAGTAGCTAGATTAGTATAGAAACAGAGCCAATTATGAAAACCTGAAATATCAGAATTAGTGACGAAAGTTTACAATTTTCGGGACACCTTGTATATATTTTATGGTTAAATTTTCCTCTCCATTCGATTTTCTCTGTTCCAGTTCCACTCGAAGTTCTTTTAGGCATTCTATTTGATTTGGAGTCTTATCGTCGATAATGGAAACGTTTTTTAAAGAGACGTTTTGTAAAAGTTTCTTTTTGTTCTTCAAAATATGTTTGGCTTCATGTTCATTTTGCATAATGACCTTTATCATCCTAGGGAAGCGATTGTTTGGTTTTCCAGTCCTGAAAAATGTGACAGGAGTGGAGTTAGACATTACAGTATCTAAAATATTTTTTAATATTCCATCATCGTGACTTTTCTTTGTTTCAATGTCTCCTGTAATTTCGGGTACACCCCTAACAAAAATATTCTTAGCCCGGTTAATGCGATCAACTGCTTCATTTGCTATGGTATCTGTAAATTTTGGAGATGAAGAATGATCCTCAATAGATAACTTGTTTTCGATCTGTAAAAGTCTTTCACTGATATCATTAGCTTTTTGGTCTATTAGATCAATTTTTGATTGAAGATTCTCTTTTAGATCTTTTAAGAGCGTCTTTAAATTAGCAAAGTTTTCGATATTAGAGCAGCAGTTGTTGCAAAGAATTTTAATTCCGCGTAGCTTATGCCTAGTAACGCGATCTTCGGCTCGTAGATCAGTGCAAGCTAAATGTATGTTCTGTTTACTGTATTTAAAATTTCCATTTCTTTATTCATTCTTCTCAGCACTTGTTTGTTTGTGACGTGTTCTGTCCACGATATTTTCAATATTCTTCTGTACACCCACAGCTCGAATGATTACAGTTTTTTCATTGATTTGTCGCATTACAGTCGCATTCAAGTCCAAGTTCCATAAAATAAAGTCGAAAAAACATAGCACCTCGCCAACCTAACTCTTAGTTCCAGTTTTAAATCACTGGTACATAGCACTCTTCTCATTTTGTTGAAATTTGCTCTAGCCTTTTCTATTCTTATCTTGATCTCCTGATTGTAATCATTTGTGATCATTTCATAAGATTCAAAAATATACTACCTACTAAAATTAATTGTACTTTATTACAGGAGCAGTTAAAATTACACCCGCCCATGATTTCAATGACTACGAAGTAGGAAAACGACATTCTTTAGAAAATATACAGGTTATTGATGAAAATGGAAAGTTGACGTTAGAATGTGGAAAATTCTTCGGGCTTCCTAGATTTGATGCAAGGAAAGTCATTACAAACGAGTTACAACATTTGGGATTACTTAGAAGCAGAGAGGAACATCCTATGGTCGTGCCTATATGCAGGTATATTATATTTAGAAAAGTAGGTGAATATCAACATTTTTATTATTTATTTTCTTTTAATCACCTTCACAGATGCGACAGAAGAATCAGATTGGATTATCAAACCTTCTGTCTTCTTTTTCTTCTTCCTTCTTGTATGTAGGCTTTAAAGCCTGTTACTTCTTCAATATTAGCCTCCTAAATTGTTTAAATTATCGCACCATCTTTTTCTTGGTCTGCCAATACTTCTTCGTCCATTTAGTGACTTATATCGTGCTATTCGTACTATCCTATCCTCTGCCATTCTACTAAGGTGTTCGTTCCACTCCTGTTTCCGTTTTGTCACCCATCCATTTATGTCTTCTATATTGAATGCTCTTCTTATGTTTTCGCTTCTCTCAATATCCAACAGACTTTTCCCTGATATTCTTGGGAGTATTTTCATCTCTGTTGTTTCTAGTAGTCGTCTCGTTTTAGATGTGTCAGGTCTTGTCTCTGCCGTGTATGTTAATATAGGTCTGATTGCTGCTTTATAGATTCTTGTTTTTGTGTCTTGTCTTAGGTGTTTGTTCTTTCAGATTGTGTTATTAAGAGATCCCGCAGCTTTACTTGCTTTTAAGCTTTGTTGCCGTACTTCTTCTTCAATATCTCCGTAACTAGTTATATCTATTCCCAGATATCTAAACCTAACTTCCTGCCTACCTTATTTCGTCCATTATTATATTAAAGAGAAGTGGGCTTAACGAGTCACCCTTTCTGACGCCGCTTTGTACTGATATACACTGTGTTAGTTTTCCATTTATCTTTGCCTGTATTCGATTATGAAGTAGATGTTTTTGGATGCGGTCGAAAGCCTTTGTCAGGTCTATAAAACATAAAATTGCTGGTTATTGTACTCGATGGCCCTTTCTGTGATTTGTCTTAGTACAAATACGGCGCTTACGCAGGATCATCCGGATCTGAATTCTTGTTGTTCATCTGATAAAGTTGTTAGTTTATTGATTTTGTTGGTTAGGACTTTTGTGGTAAGCTTAAGTGCGGTGTTCAGTAGATTTATACCTCTATAATTGTTGCGGTCTTCTTTACCTTCTTTCTTGAACATTGGTATCATTATGCTGTTTCTCCATGCGTCTGGTATCTTGCAGTGCAATATTAGTTTTTGTATAAGTTTTGTCATCTTAGGGTTATACTTTCTCCTCCGTGTTTTAGAAACTTGTTGGTTATTCAGTCTGGTCCTGGTGACTTTCTATTTTTGAGTGAATTTATGGCTATCTCTACTTCCTGAAAACTGATTTCTATTTCGTGTCTTAATTCATTTTCCTTTCCTTTAAACAGTTTCGTCAGGTATCTTTCCCATTCGTTTGCTGGTATGTTATTGTATTCTTTCAATTCTGCCATTTCTGTCCGTTGGTTTCTTATGAATCTCCATATTTGCTTTTGTGTACCGTAGAAGTCGCTTTCCATCCATTTTGTAAACTGTTCCAAGTGTTCAAACCTTCTGTTACTCTAATTAATTACTGATGCTCGTAATAATATTTTACTTTTGGTTTAATAATACTTCTGTATTAAAATAATATAATTAATACTTGAAATAAATGATTTTTTTAGCCGTTCTAAGGACATCGTCGAATTTTTAATACGTCCACAATGGTTTCTAAAATGCGATTCGATGGCCGCAGAAGCCATTCGAAATGTAAAAGAAGGCAAACTGTCAATTGATCCAAAAATGATGGAGAAAACATGGTTTACATGGTTAGAAAATATAAGGTAAGCATTGTTTATAAACGATACCAAAAACTTTTCTTCGAATATTCCCTATCAATACATCCTATCTTTCGAAAACTCCCTATCCGTTGGTCTTCGGACCTTCTTAAATAAGTGCTAAAATTGTTGGATGTAAAATCTAGACGGTCTTACTGCTGTTATTGATTTAGCTATGAAAAATATATCAGCTATTTAATAAACAAGGATGTCTTAGGAAACTAGGTTTAGTAATTTTAGAAGATGTAACATTTATAAACCAAATCCAGAAGAAAACAGTCACATTAAAAGAAATAGCTAAAGTAGGACTTAGAATAAGTGAGAAAAAATTAAATTTATTGCCAACAAAACTGAAGTGGAGATAAATATGCAAAGAAGGATATAAAATAAGTTGAAGTATTTTATTATGTGGAAGTTGAATTGACAGAATAGCTCATACGAGTGTAGAGATGTAGATATCTACAGGAGAATTATATAAGCACAAAATGAATTTGATATATGAAGGAATATATCGAAATGAAGATATATAACAACTAGTCAATGCTGTGATTATTCCAGACAATTTATGGAGCTGACACCTAGACAACCAACAAACAAATAATAAAAAGGTGAAAATATTTATAAATAAATGCTTGCGCAGAATTAATCAGATATTTTGACCCTAAAATATGCCTAGGAAATGAATAGGAAATATAACAAGAAGAAATAATAGAGAATAACTATTAAAAGAGAAGTATTTTTAGAGTTTAAAAGTAAAACTATTTTAGAGCGAAATCAAGAATATACCGCATGACTGGAAAACATAGATAGATCTGGTTAATAAGATGCATTGGTAGAGTTATACATTGATATGCAAAACTAGTAATCTTGAAATCTAACACTACCAGCTATTGAAACACCTGCAAGGTGCTTTTTTTAGGAGCTGTAGATCAAACAGAGGTAAGACCATGATGTTTAAGGTAGGATATAAAGTTTTACTTTTTAGACTGTTAAACATCGAAAAATGTCTTATCTGGGACATATAGTAAGGGGAAGTCGATATAAATATTAAACTGATCTTAAAGGCGAAATGAGGGCCGTAGAGGTGTAGGAAGAAAACAAGTTTCTTAGTTAAAAAACATTCGTGAATGGATTCACATACCAAATGCAGGACAATTATTCCAGATTGCAGAAGATCGAGAAGCCTTGGCAATGGTGATCGCCAACGTTGGATAGTTCTGATATGGCACGCAAGAAGAAGATAAACTTTTACCGTAATTTTGCGTAAAATAATCACAAAAATACGTTTGTGTACTTGTGGACGTGTAAGTATGGAACATACTTACACGTTCTTTAAAGCAGGGTCCAAAAACTGAGTCTCAAAAATTGAGAAAGACAACTTGACAACTTGAAATTAGTACCTAAATAAATCCTCTACAGAGTCAAATATTCTGCAACATTGAATAATACGCATGTGATGTCATGTTCATCTAACTGGTATTTAAAATATAATGTAATAAAATTTAAACGTAGATAAATTTAAAAATATTTTTAAATGAATTCTTCAGTACCTGATTTTTATACCAACTGGATATTAACACTTGATCTTCAAAAGCCTGTTAATTCTGTTAAGTTGACTACAGTAAAACCTCCCTTAACCGAAACCTTTTTAACCGAAACATCGTTTAACCGAAACGGCTGACAGTTTAAATAATTTCGTCAATAAAAAGTAATATTTTATCGCAAAATGTAAACAATTCCATTAATTTCACTTACCGATTGATGCCTATGTGTGTTGGAAAATCAAAACAACCAAAAGCTCTAAAAGATATTTGAGAAAAAGCACTTCCAGTTTTTTATAGAAGCCAAAAATGCTCATGGATGTCGACCACTTTATTTTTAGAATGGTTCGAAAATGAATTCGTCCCAAGTGTAAAATCCTTTTTAAAATAAAAAAACCTTCCCATCAAAGCATTGTTGCTTGTTGACAATGCGCCAACCACCCTCAAAATCTATGCAATAGTGATAATTATCAGATTTTGCCACCGAATGTCACGAGCTTAATTCAGCTGTTAGATCAGGGATAGAGACATTCGAGAGACATTATATAGGAGCATTCTTAAGACATCTGTTATTACAGGGGACGAATAAATCCAAAAGTGTTCCTGAAATCCTTAATTGTTCAACAATGAAACATGTTGTTTATCGGCGTGCTGAGTTCTGGGCTAAGATCAAATCTTCAACTTTGGAAAAATGCTGGAACTAACTTTTTGATAGGATTTTGATCGACGATCCTGAAGAAGAAATTGGTAAAGAAACGACAGAAGAAATTAAACCTTTAATAAAAAATTTGCCGGAATGTGACGAAATTAACTAAGAAGAGATACGTGAGTGGTTAGCAGCCGATGACTCAGAAAGTGAATTCATCGACCAGGTCATCATTGATATGGTTCTTCATCCAGAAAACCTGAGCGTATCAGACGACGAAGATGACGACCCAACAGACAACAGGTAGCATGAGACCGCCGATGAGATTTCAATGCCTTAAGGAAAAGAATTTTATACAGTAGGCCTAATTAATTAGGGACACGAGTAGGTTCTTAATTTTTGTTGTCATTGTATAAAGTTTTGTCCTTTGAAATTGCTTTACGTTTTGTCTAACGATGAAATGAGGCAAACTGACGACGTTCTGCAAATTAACGATAGAGATATATAGTTGCAAAACATCGTTGTCAAACGATAACGTAAAAGAAAATAGAAGATTTCTTTAAAAAATCATGTTAAACTTGTTCATTTTCCTTAATTTTAATACTTTATTCTGTATTTACTTATTAGAAAACATTACGAAATCACCGCATAGTATAGTATTTTTTAATACCAATATTTTAACCAAGAATACTAAATGTTAAAAATGTTTAAAAAAACAATGTTATTTTTAACCGAAATTCTTGTTATCCGAAACTCCCTTCCCCCCAATTATTTCGGTTAACGGAGGTTTTACTGTATATCTAATATAGTTTCTACAATCTACAATGTATAATTAATTTATGGTTTTACTATTTTCAAAATATTATGCAAATCTCGTTTCTATTGTATCATAAAAATCAAAAAATATTTACAGAGACTGGTGTATATCCAGACAGCTTTGGTGGGGACATCAAATTCCAGCATATTTGTGTTCGAGTTCAAAGACTGAGGAAACTGTTTGGGTAGCCGCTGAAAGCGCAGAAATCGCTACCCAAAAAGGAGCGTCCAAATTGGGTTTACCGGCCAGCGATGTAAATGTTAAACGAGATGAAGATGTTTTAGATACTTGGTTTTCTTCTGCTCTCTTTCCATTTTCTGTGTTTGGTTGGCCACAAAAGGTAATTTTTTTATTTTTAGTATTGTGCAGATTTTTCATTCATTAATCAGCTTTCTAATTCTGGCCTAGGCTAGTGTTATTTGTTTTTACTATATTTTATCCTTTGTTCAAGAGTAGTCTGAGATTATTCTAGTTTATTATTTCTATTTATGAATGAATGGAAAAGAAAAGTATTTTTGAAGTGTGTAAAATATTTAATTCTAAGGAATTCTTTAGAAATTAAATATTTTTCTTTTCCATTCATTCATTTGTCATAAGTTTATACAAAAACATCAGTCTTTTTTAATTTCCATTTATGTGGTGGTTTTTAACAGTATTACACGTTGTTTTTTATAATAATTCATCCTAATGCTGAAGTTTTCTATTTTTTTATGTAGTTCTAAAAGCTGCTGTTTAACTTTTCTTCAATGTTATGGTTCCATTTGCTATTTCTTTCTTTTGTCAATTTAATGTCTTGGAAACATTGTATTTTTTTTTGCGAACCATATCAGAATTATCCACGTTGGCAATCACTATGGCGACAACTTTAAGGTTTTATGTCATATGGAAAACTTCTGTGTTTCGTCTCTCGGTCCAATCTCAAATGTTTTTTTGGCTAAGAGGCTTGTTTTCTTCCTACATCACTTCGACTTTTTATTTTTACTTTGAGAATCATTTTCAGTATGTTATGTATTTTTTATGTTTCATTTTTCTCAATATGTGACCCAAATAAGTTTTTAGTAATTCTTTATTCTTGGCGGATCTCAACAATACTTCATTATTAGTTATGTGAGGAATCTGTAAGATTTATATAATATTATGTATTCACATATCCACTACTTTGCAATAGTTTTCCAACACTACTAATTGTTTCTACTTTTTACGTCCATGTTTTTATCCCATATTATTCCATGTTATGATGTTGCTTAATATGTGAATTTGTAAACTCTTTCAACTTTATTCCAGTATATTTCAGTATTTCATTTAATTCGGAATGAGCATTTTGGAAGCAGGTTACGTGCACTGTGTTTTGCAGACATGCAAAAGATCGATTACCAATGGAGGAAACTTCAATAATACCAGGATATTCCAATAGAATTCGAAATCTGAATGGATTCTATTTTAAAGTGGGTCAAATAAAACATTTTGACGGTAATCCTTGATTTGCTAATTTGAGGGACTGCATTGTCGGTGTTAATTTTACCTCATTCAAATGCAAGTTGTGAAAGACAATTTTATACTGTCAATTTTATACTGTTAGAAATAATGGTTAAAACTATTATTACAACCAATTTATATAATACAGAAGCTGGTGATGAACTGTTAGAAGTTGAGTTCACATTAACTGAATAGTGAATATTTTTTAAGTTTTTTCTTTTAAATAATTTATTTGTTTATTATATTCATCATTATCATCACGTAGCGCTACAACTCTGGGTGGGTCTTGGCTGACTGTACAATTTTTTTCAATTTGTTCGGTCTTCCATCAACCTAGGGTCAAATGGAATGTTCATTTTCCGGAGATCTGCTTGGATGTTATCTGTCCATCGCATTCTGGGACGTCCAAGTGGTCTTCTGCCTGTGGGAATCTCCTCCTATACCACTTTTACAAGTCTCTCGCATAAAATTTTTCGCATAAGGGATTAGTTTACTAAGAATGATGTTTGAGAGGGTTTTATATGCCGTGTTTAGGAGTGAAATTCCTGTATAATTCGCGCATTTTGTTTTGTTCCCTTTTTTCTAGATGGGCACTATTATGTTTTCCTTCCATCGTGCTGGTATCCTTTCTTCTGACCGTATGTGCGTTATTAGCTGGTGGATTTGGCGATGTAGTGCGTCTCCCCCATATTTTAGAAGTTCTGCTGGTATCTCGTCCGTACCCGGCGCTTTGTGATTTTTCAGCTTATTTAAGGCCTTTTGGGTTTCTTCAAGGAGGGATTTTTGACATGGAATTTCCGCTGTGATATAGATCTCTTCTTTGTGCTGTTCTTTCTGTATAATGTTTAGAAGGTCCCTAAAATACTCTTTCCATTCTTCAGTTACTTCTGTACCATCGATTATCATATGGCCTTGATTGTCTCTCAGTGTATGGATGGTATTGGTTCTATGTCCTCTTTTCTCATAGGAAATTGCTTTATATAATTCTCTGGAGCCTGGTTTGGGCCGGTCTCTCTCCATAGCTTCATATTTTTGTTGTTCATAGTTTCTTTTCTTTGTGCGTATTATTTTTCTTGTTTCTTTTCGGCAGTCGTCATATTCCTTTTTACTTTGGTCTGTTTGCAGTTGTATCCAAGTCTGCCTTACTGTTTGTCTTTTTTCCAGCGGTTTCCGACATTCCTCGTCATACCATGGTTTTGCCCTCTTCTGCCTACTCCTTCCAAAGATCTTGTGGCGTGTTTATTATATTCGTTTGTTTATTTGTTTTCGTTTGTTTCTTTACAAAAATTAAATATTTTTTTCAACTTTGTTAATTTCTTGTTCAATAGAATATACCGTTTCCTACCGTTTAAAGTGCATTAAATTCTTTGCAATACTGTATATAAGGTCTATACTAATATCCGATAGACCCATTATTTGATATAACAAATACCATTAATACCTTTTCATTAATGGTAGATATTACGGATCAGTTCAATATATTTTTAGTACCTTTTAGTTTTATTTAGCGAACATCTGATTGCCCATTTTCCACAATATCAAACAACTTTAAAAAATATATAAACAAAATAAAATGCGAAGCTGTAATAATATTTTTTGTTGTTATTTTAATTTAAATCTCTACTTTTATTTTTAGACACAAGATCTCCAGAAATATTATCCAATATCTTTAATGGAAACGGGCCACGATATTATTTTCTTTTGGGTAGCCAGAATGGTAATGCTTGGAACGAAATTAACTGGACAACTTCCTTTTAATAAAATTTGTCTACATGGTATTGTTTGTGATTCCCAAGGAAGAAAAATGTCCAAAAGTTTAGGAAACGTCATTGACCCACAAGATGTTATCCGTGGTGTTAGTTTAAACGTAGGTAGAAATATTTTTATTTAGCGGGTCTTATAAACGGTATCAATAAGTGACTTTTCAAGGTGTACCAAGTATTTGTTAAGGTCCCAAGGTTAAGTCCACTCCAATAACATATCACCTGATTGTTGATATGGCGTTGGGGTGAAGAGATTTATTCGTATTCTCTCTCTTCTATCTCTCTTCTATTCTCTCATTCTCTCTGTGTATTATACACGCGTTTTTTATCTGTAATGTAATATAACTGTGAGGAATAATGAAAAAGATAACATATAATTTAAAGCTGGCTAGCAGAAGTTGCCGGAGAGTGACTACTTGACACTTAAAAGAAGATTCGACCAATTTGCATGCCCTACAGAGCCCTTAGAATAAGAAAATAAATGACAAGGTAATAAACAACCTATAAATATATAACTAAGATAAATAAAAGTGATTATAGAAGTTGCTCCTAAATTTGAGTGGGCGCCAGGAAAGTATTAACATAAACTTTCCAAGGTATCTTATAAAGCTGTTTGCTGAAATAAAAAAAGGATATAGGTATGAATTAAAATATTTAGTTTTCACCAAAAATTTAATCCCTATCAATATATACAATATAAATTTACCCTAAAATACCCACCACCAATTATGTACAGTTAATCTAGTTACTTATATACAAAAAGAATAAAAATACCCTGGTTACACACAACTGATCCTTGATAATCTGAATTTATAAATTATAAAATATAAGAAAAATGGTAATGATTGACGTAAAAATGTAATTTACTTGCCTCAGAGATGCAACTCTGTACTTTGGCTTCCAATTGTATATTGTAATAAAGTAATAAGGACAATATCCAGAAGGGATAAATTTCCAAAGGTTTAAATATATAATACTAATAAAATCTTAATAAATAACTCTCTGATTAGATGTGTACACATAAAACCATACAACTGAGCTACAAGGGAGGATTTAAAACCTCGACCTGGAATTGACAATTTTAATGCTTACGTTATTTATAATTATTTAGAAAAAATGACGGGTCTTTATTATTAAATGAAATATTAAGATTTATGATTAAAAAAATATATTATAAACAAATTATTAAATTAATGAATAAAACAATATAAAAATGACCAATGTTCCACCCTCTAAATAAGGGAGGTCTTTCGGGCTGGTATCCGGAAGTGGTCCGAGAGTAGTCCGAGAGAGCTCTGGACCTCTGATGGAACAGACGGGCAAATGGGCAAATTCTAAAACGTAACTCTTTTTCTTCGTGTAATATATCCCCAAAATAAATTAAACAAAAGCAAAATCCTTGACCCTGGATTTAACTTCTTGGGGTAGACTAAAAAGAACAATTGTGTTACAATTCCTCCTTACGTTTAAATAAAAAGAAGGGAAAAATACAAGTTTATGAAATAAACTTGAAAAATATGACAAAAAGTTGCTGGGAAGCTTGTATCCAAGAAAAAAGCTGTAATGATTTTGTAGATAATGTGACCTTCGCATTCTGACAATATTTGATGTAAAATAAATTGATCAAATAGATGATTTTAACGAAAAGTTTGCTACGGATATATTTTTGAATATAAAAGAACGGTATGAGGCGGAATATTTTTACAGATAGTCTTAATAGATAATAGATAATTTTAACGATGGATAATTATATGTTTTTAAGGCTGGGAAATAAAATAGAAAATTGATGATGAACAGAATGTTTCTTAATGAAATAATGTGAGAAATGACAGATAGATATTACACTATCGAAGGAAAAATTACGATATAATAGAAGTTAAAATGGCTGATGTTTTTTTTTACACTTTTTATTTATAATTGCATCAACTCACCGACTAGAAGTGGCTTCTAAATCAACGATTATACACTACAAAACAACTAAAAAACTGTCCATATTCTTCCTTCCCCAACAAAATTAATATTCTTTAAAACAAATTTAGCCGTCTTCTGTCGCCTACCCTTTTTCCTGTTAAACGAAGTTGTTTACCAAAAAGTTAAAACCAGAATGAGCGCTAATTGTTAGCCGGATGGTCATGTCGCCGTACAGCGCCGTAGGTGTCGCTGTTTAATACCAACTTAATAAAGAGGATTGGGATTTTAAAATTTTATTTAAATGTTTACGGATTATTAAAGTAACGGACTCGTTACATGATGTCTTTAACTCATCCGCTATCTCGCGTAACTTCAATTTACGATCGGACAAAACGATTTTGTAGACTTTTTTATATTTTCCGGAGCAACTTCTGAATTTGCGAGACCAGAGAGACCATCGACATAGTCTGACTTTAGTTCATTTCTTCGGTATATGTTCGTGTAAAACCACATGTTTTAGCCGTTGCTCTAATACTGGCCCTCCGTACTGAAATATTTTTTCTGATACGTCATTAATCTACGGATTTATATTATTTTTTGGATTTTCTATTATTTCTCAGAGAGTCAGGGATGTCACCTGCGATTTGTGTGCATGTTTAATTGATTTCGAGAAGGCATTTGATAAAGTCCCTTATGGGAAACTAATCGATATCCTAAAAACATCAGGACTCGATGGTAAGGATATAAGACTGATCTCAAACTTATATCTCCAACAAAAAGCAACAGTGCGATTAGAAAATGAACTGTCCGAGATCTTCACAGTCGAAAAAGGAGTTAGACAGGATTGCATATTGTCACCGGCATTATTTAACATATACTCTGAAAACATCTTTAGAGAGGCCTTGGACGAATCAGAAGATAGGATTGATGTAAATGACCAACTTATAAACAACATTAGATATGCAGACGATACAGTGTTGCTGGCAGATAGTGCGTAGGGGCTCCAAAGGATGATGGCTAAAGTTGTAGAAACATAAAAAAACGGCCTAAAACTAAATTGCAAGAGGACAAAAATAATGATCATTAGTAAGAACACCGGCATAAACGCCCAAATTAAAATATGCTATTGGCCTGCAATATTAAGGATACTTGGGATCACAGCTACGAAATAAAAACTCGTATTCAAAAAGCCAGAAGTTCAACAGCCTTAGGAAGATTCTTTGCAACTTATCTTTAAGTATACGCATAAGAATTCTTAGATGTTACGTCTTTATTGTCCTCTATCGAGTAGAAAGTGGAGCCTTACAGAAGATGCCATAAAACGATTGGAGGCATTTGAAATGTGGTGCTACCTACGTATGTTGAGGGTCTCATATATACACCACACAAGTAAAATAACTATTCTCCAGGTAAGAAAGACAAAGAAATTATTAACACCCTAAAAAATAAAAAATGGCTTAGTTCGGCCACATCATGCATAATGATAAATACCGACTTCTACAGGACAAGATTGAGGGTAAGAGAGGCCCTGGACGTAGACGTATATCGTGGCTGGCCAATCTTAGGAAATGGACTGGTCTAACGTCAACTGATCTATTTCGAGCTGCTGTGAATAGAATGGTCAGGGAAAGATGGGTCAATGTGGTCGCCATTTGTTTATGGTAATCGACTTAAACTGCAAATTCCATAGATGGGCCAACTGATATAGGAAGGGGTTCGTACATATCGCCATCGATAATTTGATCTTTTGATATTGCCATACCCTGTACAAGTTAGCAATAATTCTTTTATATTTTTTTTGGAATCTCTAGCCTTTAGTAGTTCTGTCAATCTGCTTAACTTTGTCAAATTCTCTGCTATACCGTCTCGAACTACAGAAAGCATCAAAACATTTCTGCTTTTACGTCTTAGCTTGGTTGTAGCTACTAATAATATCTCCCTCGTTTTCAATGTACTTCTAAATCTATATTGACTACTACTTCTTTTTCATAAAATTATTAATCTCTAGTTTTACCGCTTTTTAGGAAATAAACGCTGTTTCTAAAAGAAGTTATGAAAAAGGAATTTTATCTAAAGAAGAATTTGAAAGATGTATACACAGCCAAAAGAAAATGTTTCCCCAAGGAATTCCTGAATGTGGTTCGGACGCTTTAAGATTTACCTTAGTTTCCCATAATATTAAAAGTATGTATTTTCATTGTTCTTTTATTCTTAAGCTAATTTGATTATTTAAAATAATTTTACATTTGATATGACATACACATTTGGAATTTTATTTCCGGAACATAGGATTTTTAATACAAATACTAAGATTCCCTGATTTGCAATAAACCAGTGTAAATTTTTCGTCGCGATGTTTTATAACTAATTTATTTGTTCCACTGGATTACCTCTCCTCAGCGGTTTGTAGTAGCGTATGTGGCACGCCGACAGTGTTGCTCCGTCTACCGATTTTTCCTGAAAGTCCGGTTTTGTGCACATAATAAATAATGTTTTTTTTGTTTGTGTTCATTAGGTATTATTTGAGTTATAAAATTGATACATTTATTATTCCAAATATTGTTTATAATTTCAAATAAAAATGAGTGTAATATTATTATTTTATTTTTAAAATTCCTTTTTATTTTTAATTTTAGAAATCTACTTTTTTCAAGCCGTTTTGGCAATAAAACATAACCATTTTTTTAGTTATAAAATATTTTAAATTCCATATCTACATTTATAAATAAGTACGTTTTCGTTGAATTGACATGCAATCTAGGTGTGTTCCGTTTTTACACTTACACTGGCAGCATCGCGGCGTGAATTGAGACTCCAGTCGAACAAATGAATTAATTATAAAACATCGCGACGTTCTATTGAAATTTACACTGGTTAATTGCACATCAAAGGATCTGAGTTATTGTATTAAAAATCCTTTGTTCCGTAAATTTCTTTCCAAATCTGTATATTTAACGTAGGCAGATTTTTGAAATTCGGCTTCGTAAACACCATGAGCTTATTAGAGGAGATAAATCGATGAATAATGCTTGCAAACTGGACTTATCAAACACCATAGAAGCTATTTTCCGTACAAGAGAAACAAAGATAATGGTATACAGAACCTTAATACTCCCAGTCCTAGTGTATGGATCTCAGACATGGATGCTTTATACTATGTATTAATATTCGAGAGAAAATTACTCAGAAAAATGTTAAGGTCAGTTAATGATAGCCAAAGCTAAGGATTTAGTACTGAAAGAAAAATTAAGACGCCTACAGTGACCAAGGCGTGGTCAGGTCAACTATGCAATACATATATCGATATCAAACTATCTGCACGAAAAACAAACGAAGAAGTTAGACTTAAGAACTAATTAGACTTATTATATTATATATATATATATATATATATCCGGTTTTTAGGCGTTACGCCCGTCCGGTAGGGATCTATGGAGGAGTATCACCGAGCCGCAAGCCCTTATCTCTTGCCGTACTGCTCCACCATAGGCCGATCAGAACCCAGCATATCCTAGTCTAAGCCGTTAGACTTTTTGTTTTCTGTACACCGAGCTGGGGCTCGACCTACATCCACTAAACCATTCGACAGTGAAGCGAATGAGAGGCAGCCGCACAGCCCGCTGAGCTATCTGACCGACACTAATTAGACTTAATATAGAAAAATAACTGTTGAGAACGATTATAATAGAAAAAAAAAACAGTTATTTGGTTTATTTGCTACGTACCGAAAAGTACTACATTCCTCAATTGATCGTTAAGGGTTAAATAGAGGGTAAACTGGGTATTGAAGGTTAAAATTGTCCTGGCTGAGTATTATCTTCTTTTTCAAAAGATTTTACGTATCAAAATATTTGAATAATTTCAAATTAACCAGTACAAATAGTTTCTTTAAAAGTTTTATAATTATATTCTATTTCCAGATATGTATATAAATTTTGATGTGAGTGAATGTTACACGAATAAACTATTTTGTAACAAAATATGGCAAGCTACCAAATTTACCAAACATTGGTTTGCTGAAGTATCTGGTCGTCAAGAACTAAAAACTGTTGATTTCGATCAATTGGCTGAGGTTGATTATTGGATATTAAGCAAATTGACATTTATGATTGACAAAGTTATTGATGGGATAGAAGATTTCGATTTTTATATTTGTACAAATGCATTAAAGAATTTTTTGTATTTTGAATTTTGTGATATATATTTGGTAAGTAGATTTTATTCAATATTTTCATTTCTATTTTATTATAACTTTTCAGTAAATATTTACATTTGACGTTTTAATTAATGTCATTGATTCACCATCACTAGACTCTGTTTAAAAATTATTGGTACACTACCCGTCATATAAAACTGGTATACTTTTTTTTCCAATGTAAACCTGTGTTCAGACTGGACACAATGGTTCGTGAATGAATTCGTTGTTGTCATCACAGTTAACGGAATTGCGCTAAATCTAAATAAAAAAATAACGTTCAAAAATGTATAGAGTGATTAATAATAATGGAACTATGACAAAATATGAATCTCTCTCTTCAATCCTGACCCCCCAGGGGGAGTGTAGTGGTCGACGTGATGTCGTGTATTGTCCGTCTCCAGAGATCTCTGTCTCTGGTCATTTCTTTTAATTCATGCATAGGTCTTTGGCATATTCCTGTAATTTGATCTATCCATCTTGTTGGGATCTTCCTCGTGATCTTCGGCCTTCTACCTTTCCTTGTATTATGAGTCTTTCCATGTTTTCTGTGTTTGCTCTCATAACATGCCCAAAATATTTAAATATTTTAATTGTTGGAGATGGACTTTACTAGAGAGTCGTTGGCTAACTTTTAGCTCTCTTAAAATTGAATTATTTGTTCTACGGTCGGTCCAAGGAATTCGTAACATTCGTCTCCAACAGAACATTTCAGTGGCGTCTATCTTTCTTCTCTCCGATTGTCTCAGAGTCCAAGATTCACATCCGTAGGCCAGTATTGGGAATATTAAGCAGTTGATCAACCTCATCTTTATCGCTCTTGAAATTTGACAGTCCTTCCATATTTTGGTCATTTTTGCTGTGGCAACTTTTGCTAGATCACATCTACGTTTAATCTCTTCTTGTAATGACCCTGTGTTTGTGATTAATGATCCCAGATATAAGTATGAGCTCAAAATATGAATAGTTAAATGGTTTCGAATTGTAATACATATATTTAAATTCCACACTTGTTCACTGTAAAAGTTATTCATTTTATATTAATTTCACATTAAAATTTTTAATTTTTCCAGTGTGTTTTATTTATTCTAGTATCCCATAACTCAATATGGTTTTGTGCATAATAATTAAAGTCATGTCTATATTATTTATTATCTATCAATATTTTTTTAATTGAAATATTTTCATAAATTATAATAAAATATGAATCAATGTATGGGTACTTAATTAAGATGATGGAAAATTACAAAATTAATAGGAGAATTTTTTGGGATGCATGTTTAAATAAATGTGATCGAAAATGCTCGTTATTGTTTTAGTTTTCAGTATACTAAAAACGTGCGGTCGCACAGCCCTGCTTTTAGCTGATTTGATATATTTTCGTTGAACTGGCAACGTTGCCCTAGAAATTAGAATGAAACATGTGACAAGATCAACTTACACAACTTGAAAAATACGATTTTCGATTATATGAGTTGTACCAGTTTTTTATGATGCAAACGGTACCACATTTTTATGACACAACTGACAATCCCCAATGTTATATCACATAATAAATAACAATCAGAATGCCCACTATCAGATGCCGCCTTTGAAGTATGTCAGCACGCAATCGCCATATTTAAAACGGAAAACACAGGCTCGGATTGAGAAATTTGTGACAAGCTACGACAGAACCGTAATTTAAATTTTAAGAGGTTAATAAGTTTAAGGGGTTAATTTTTCTATTCCTGGATTAACATTTTATACTTGGAGTGTACTGAATTAAAACATAAAATAGTAAAAAAGAACATTTTCTGACAGTTATATACAGTACTAGATATAGATACATACAATATATGATGGATTAGGATTACTTTGGTGAACATAGTCCAAATATTTTTGATAGTGTGAAGTGAACATCATCTAAGATGCAAAATTGCGGTTAAACGACATAGGACCGTCCTATCGTGTTAAATATAATTGCACTGACTTGCTGTTAAATTGGAAATGCAAATATAAGTAATTCTTAACTGCAAAATCAATAAACAACTCATAATGGAATTTATTAATTGAGTAGGAAATTACTAGAATTAAAAAACAAATGTGATTCATAAATGGTTTATTTCAAATTTTCACATAACTAATAAACACAATAATACATATGTGCCGTTAAAAATAGTAAAAATAGGTGTTCGAAATGAAATGAAAGTTTTTTTTACTTTTTATTGATTGTTATAGTTCTATTGATGATTGTTGGTTGTAAAATTAAATTAAACCATTTTTATGATATTGCCACAAGTTAAAATAAATAAATTACTATCTTTGATACTGCCATAAACAATTTCTTTGTTTTGGACATTGAGAGTAGTTGATAATCTTACCTCAATTTTTAGGAAACTACAAAAAGAGGATTACGATCATCTGATAATGCTATTGCATTGGGTCATTTATGGACTTTGTTAACGTGTTTAGACATATCGTTACGAGCTCTAGCACCATTTATGCCAGTTTTAAGTGAACATTTACATTCACGTTTACCAGTATTTCCGGATCAAGAAAAAGTGCTGGAGTGGCCACAGGTTTGTTAAAAATCAATGTAATATATTTGTATCACTTGATAGATGTGGGAGTAAATTAAACTATACTATGATTACCAAATAGTCAGGAAAGATCACATAATCTTTAAATTCACAAAATCTATTCATACACAAAAGTTCTTAAATAACACTCAACAACAAACGCCCGAATCTGCAAAAAAATGGAAATCAGTGCTATAACGAATATTGACGATGACGAATATTGCTCATAATCATGTTCTCGTATAAGCGGAGAATTTTGCTGAGAAATTAAATATAGGCAACCAAGAAGTGACTGACATAAATGACCATAGTGGACGTAGACGATGAGAGGGAGAAAAATAATATACCAACAGAAGAAGTTGCCAAGGCAATAAGAAGGTTAAAAAACAACAAATCCCCTGGAGAAGATGGTATACCCCCAGAGCTGTTCAAGTATGGAGCAAACGTCCTAAAAAATACATAATAAAACTTGTTGCATCCATTTGGAGAGAAGGAAAACTTCCAGGCAGTTGGTATGTAGGTATTATAATACCTATTCACAAGAAAGGGGATCCACCAATATGTGACAACTATCGAGGCATTACCCTAAATACGGCTCACAAAGTACTGGCTTATATACTTTAAGATCGTTTACTAATATATTCCGAAAAGAAAGATCAACAATTGATCATATTTTCCTTCTCAGACAAACCTTTAGAAAAGACATATGAATATGGAATTGATACCCACCACCTCTTCATAGATTTTAAAGCGCTTATGACAGTGAAGACAGAACGCACTTTATAATGCCATGGCAGAACTAGATATTCCGTCGCATCTAATAACATTGGTAAAGGCAACTCTTTCGAAAGTTGAGTGCAAAGTCAAGGTACAAAACAGAGTGTCAAGGTCTTTTCAAACACATACTGGACTACGTCAGGGAGACAGTCTATCGTATCTATTGTTTAACATCGCGCTAGAAAGAGTGCATAGAGAAATCGGACATAGGAACCAGAGGTACGACCATTAATAGAAGTGTACAGATATTGGCTTAGGCAGATGACATTCACTAGTAACTACGGACAAAAAAGAGACCTGATACAGCTTTTGAAACATTAGAAAAAGCCTCGAAGACAATGGGACTTTAGGTCAACGTATCCAAAACAAAATACATGAAGTCACGAACAGCACACAAATAGCGACACCACAAGATCTGGTGACAGAAGCACACACATTCAAAGGGGTCTCGGAGTTTATATATCTTGGAACACAACTAAATAACAGCAATCTAGTAAGCGTAGGAATTAAGAGAAGAATATACCTGGCGAACGGATCTTACTTTGGACAAAAGCAGTTCTTAACATCACACATAATTAGCAGAAAAACCAAGATACTAATATATGAAACTTTTATTAAACCTGTCCTGACATAAATACGCGTCAGAGATATGGACTATGATAAAAAGCGATGAAGAACTGTTAGGCCGCTTTGAAAGAATAGTACTTAGACACATACGAAGAAGTTCAAGAACGTCGGGATATGGCGCAGGCGCTACAAATTTTGTAGTTGTATGAATTGTCCAAATTTACATGTATGACATTCTACTCATGTCGGATAGGCCACAACTGACGAAATGCCCCTGAAGATGATCTATTGATCGAAAGTACTTGGGCAAGATTTAATTAATCGCTGTAGATTTGTAGGTTTGCTTTAAGTCCCTAGTATTCTTCTAAGTTTAATTAAATATGTAATTAAAAATCTTATTTTACGGTTAAAGCAGAACATACCGTACTTGCTAAAATTAATTTTTATTTACATTTCACTTTAAAGGGATATTATCGCATGTTTTGCATTGATAACTGATGTAGAATAGCTTTTGTATTACTCACGTTAATATTAATACTAAATTAGAACTCTTGGTATTAAAAGAACTGTTTAAAAACAGAGTTGAATATAATATTAACGTAAGTATCTATACAGTTCAAAATTTTTATAATTCAGCAAAAAATGCAAGCATGTTTACTCTATTTTTATATTTATTTCAAAAATACACTACTAAAAATATAACAACTCTATTAAAACGAGGGTTTTTTATTACTACACTTGTAATTTGTCCGAATGAATATTAATTGCATAACACAACAATTAAGAAGGAATCACACTAAAATACTTATACACTTAATTCATTCTCTTCCAATGATTTTATCTACAATCGTTGTAGTGGAGTCCAAAAAATATAAAATATTCAACCTTCATAGAATTCTGTAATATTTTTATATTTCAGAAGTTGAACTGGCGTAATGAACATCTTGAAAGAACTGTTGAAGATGTAATGGATATTGTGATAGCACTAAGAAGGTTAAAAAAGACATTTAATATTAGCTCCAAAAGTGAATCAAAAGGTAGGTTTGTAATATTTGGCTTAATTATCATAAAACTTTGTTTTTAACTGTCCAACTGTCAGTACTACCATACATAACAGCAGATCTTACTACAAAATTGTAGTATTTATTTACTTCATGCATCTCTATCAAATTCGTCATTGTTTTGATATAACGATCTTAGACATCTAAAACTATTATATTTTAAATTGGAAAAATACTGTATGACTTGTGCACACTTCTAAAATATGGGTCAAACTGGCAACAGGTGTATGTTCTCAAAAATCTTGATAGTGTGTAAATTTTGTTATTAAAATCAGCTGAGTACTTTTGGCATGTAGCATGCCATCTTCAGAGCTTTGTCTTATAGGTTACAAATACCTCATAGAAGAGTGATTGACGATACAAAACAAAATAAAAAACATTTGAAGACCAACGCCTCTGTTGTAAGGGTCAAAATTCGTTTTAAAAGTTGTAAAAATCTTTTAGATTTTTGTAACTGTCAATGTGACAGCCAGTTAACGAGAAGCTCTAAATTAATCCAGCCATTTTAGAGTGCTTATACAATACTCCTAAAGGTTCAAAGCACCTACTTTTTTCGACAGTTAGTCTAAACAGTTGTAATTCCCTTTTCGTCGATATTAAAAATCCTGCTGGATTAAAATTTATTACCTCTCTACTTATTTTTATAATTATAAATAGTTAATTTAGTTGATTTTGCCAGATATAAAATATGTCAAGTCTCAAGGCAACAAGAACAAAATTCAACAATACCAATATACATATCACAAAGCAAGAGATCTTTTTAACTTAGTTATATTGAAAATATCAAAATCAAGAACATTTAATAGCCCCTTCTATATATCTAATGTGTTGGGAATACCATAGGTTGTTCCGTGGAAAAGAATATTGGAAACATTGTGGCAACGTAGAGCTTGATGGGGAACATTAAAGTTAATATGGTTTAACAGCTTTGGACAATCAGTAAATGTATGTATGATCTTATATATAAATATAGCTCCTGACATATCACGACATTTATTGAGCGAGGGTAAACATAATTGCTGTTCGATAGGGGAATAATTATGATTTTCAATAATAGTGTGAACATGGTAAGCAAAATACCTCAAACTTTTATGCTAGACTCTTCTATGGTATCAATATTGTTCTGAAAATAATGTGACCAAATAACTGAACAGTACTTCAAAATATGTAGTTGTACCTAAGCAACAATACACTAATCTTGTTGAATCAATGGAAAATACTTGCAATTCCTAGTGACGAAACCCAGAAGTTTAGATGCCTTTATTGAAGTAGGGTTTATGTAGTCACAGAAAGGAAACTTCTCATCGAAAATAACACCCAAATCCCGAATAGTAGAAACATAATTTAGTGGCTGATTAATAATAGTATAGCTTGTTTTAATTCTATTGATTTTACGAGAAAAACTTATAAAATAACATTTTTTTACATTTAAGTGAAGCTTGTTCTGATTTGCACGAATTTTGTAGTCGGTCTAAGTTATCTTGCAGCAAGGCTTGATCTTTTAGGCTATCTATAACTTTCAAAAAGTTATCTGCCAACATTAGCATTTGCTATTCAGGAAACAGGAAGCGATGTCGTTAACGAATATTTTCAAAAGAAGTGGAGAAGTGTGGCCTCCTTGTGGAATTCCAGATGTTACTAAGATACTATCAAACAGATGACAACCTATCTTGACTCTTTCACTTCTACCAGATGTAGAGTTTTTAATCCATTCAACAAACCTGATATGAAAGCCTACATTAATTAATTTGCCCAAAAGTATTTGATCATCTACACGATCAAATGTTTTGAAAAAATCTGCATATATTGAATCTACCTGTTAACGGTCTTCCTTTTGAGATAATATATCTGATTGATAGCAAACCAAGTTTATTTCAGTGCAGCTTTTGCTATGAAAACCATGTTTTGATAAAGATATGAAGCCTTTACAGAACCAAGAAATTGCTTTGCTACAAGACAATCTAAGAGATTAGGGATTGCAGATTGTATACAAATGCGACGATAATTTTCAATGTTGTCTTTCTGATGATTTTTAAATATAGAAACAAAATAACTTTATTTCCATGAAGAAGAAAACATAGAGGTTTCCAGAGATATATTAAACAATATAACAAAAAACGTTACAAGGGCACAGACACACTTTGTTAATAAAAAAAATGGGCATTCCATATGGGCCAGCAGTAAGCTTATTGGGCAGCTCATTTATGTCATTAAAAATATCAGTCATGGTAATCTTAGAAGGACAAATATTTGTACTAAAGTTGCTATTTAATGGATGGATAGGTACGTAATGGTTGTTGTTATTTGGTGAATACACAGTTTGAAAAAAGTTCATAAATAATAATAATATATAGCCTAATACAAATGAGCATTTCTTCGCAGCATTAGGAATAATTTTTTTTTAACCATTTGACACAATTTGCATTATTTATTTTATAGTGATAGTGTCCGATTTTCATTCCCGATTTTAACATAGTAAATGCCTTAGACACGAATCTCGGTTCACCTTATGCGTGTCTGATATTAAGCTGTTGACCTTTAGCCAAGGTTGATTTAAACATTTATATTTATCATTGTTCCATGCTTTTGATACGGTATGTAAACCGTGAATGTACGTTTTGTCACAAAAATATACTCGGCGATCCCTGTCATTTGTAGTTTTTTATCTTTCTTAATTATTCAGTTTTGTTTGCTTTAATATTATATTTCTCCATTAAAACTTTTCTATTATTTTCATTTTTTTCCATCTATATCCCAATTTTTTGACCAAATATTTTTAATTCAATGCATGGTAATTAATTTTTGAACAAACATTTTATTTCGTTCATTTATTTTTTTTAAATAAAATTCTCTGCTCATGATGTATATCCATGTTTTTTTAAATATTAAATTAAACCTATTTTTTTTAATTGATGATATAAGGTTGCCTGAGAAAAATGGTTGCAAATTAAAGATGCCAGCTATCAACTATCAAAGATAAAGTCAAATAGAGTTAGCGCGCAACGACACTGATTTGGCAAGTGGTAATATGTATATTATCAATACTATCTATCGAAGCATGCTTTAAAAACTCACACCACTGACACTAGCTATGTCAAACCAGTGGCGTTGGGCGCTAGCACTCTTTTACTTTATCTTTGATACCTCGCGTTTTTAACAGCTGGCAACCCTAATTTGCCACCACTTTTTCTCAGGAAACCTTCATATATCAGCATATTAAAAATATTACCTTTACTTTTATATAAAAATATGCATCGTCGTTATTTAAAAAATAAATGAACGAAATTGTTCTTAAACAATGAATTATCATTAATTGAATTAAAACAAGTTTGATAACTACGTTATGAACCTAGTCATCTTGTAGTGGGATCTCGTACTATGATGACTTCAATAGCATGTCATCAAATAGATGAACTAACAACTAGTCAGAACACTGTCAGAAGAATAGAATTTGTATATCGCACATTAAAAATTACATACTATTTTAAGTTTTTATATTTTTCAGTTCATTTGGTGGATTCTTCAAATCTTCTAAAAAAATATCTAAACATAATCGAAGATCTCACGGGCTTTAAAGATATTAGGCTAGATGGAACTTTACCTGATGAAGTTGTGTCGTGTAGTCTTAAGGACAAAAGTGGAAATACATATATTTATCTGCAGGTATCCGACGAAGTTAAAAAGTCCTTCCAAACTGATTTGCTACAAATTGAGAAGAAGAAGGAAAAAATAAATAAAGAATTGAATAAAATGAACAACATGGTTTCTGGATCGACCTATAAAATTAATGCTTCCTTAGAAAAGCAAGAAATTCACTCGAAAAAGGTAACTATATATATCAAACGAAAGATTATAGGGGCTGTATGCGTATACAGGGTTCTCACATTTTTTTACATCCATTATACATTTTTCAATAAAAGAATAATTAGACTTTCACTATCTTTTGATGTAAATGAGATCAGTGACCTCATGTCAACGTACTTTTTAGGTGAAAATAAAAAAGACATATTATTACCTTAAAATTAGGCACTTCTATAATAGTTGCCTCACAGAGTAAAGTTCTAAAACTACAAATGTCGTGTTGACGCAATAAATAATATTGACTGTTTCTACTTGTCCATTCATTTTTTTTCTTCCTCTAGCGCTATAACTCTCTGTGTGTTTTGGTCTGCTCAACAGTTGATCAAAGATTCTGTTCATGTCCAGTTATTTAGAATCAGCTTCCATCTATTATGCTCGATGTAGTTGTTCAGATAGAAAGGTAGAAACTCTATCACGTAATCTTATCAACTCCAGATTGTGGATATGTGTGTGCAGATATAGAACTGTGCAAGTGATCAAAAATCTGGTGAGATGGAAGTTGTACACATGAAATTACAGGACAAGCTTCGAATCAATAGAAAAATACTGTCAATTGTTAGTTGTGTCGGTATAAAACATGTATTTTTGTTAGCCCTGTAACATAGAGTTTATATTTATCTACTTTCATTAACACTTTTATTACGTTTTATTGACAAAAATAGAAAATTAATCAAAATTTTTTGTTTTAGATATCATCTCTGCAGGAGCAATTAGTACGATTAGAATATTTTCAAAATATTGCAAAAGGATCATAGTATTGTCGAATTTTGTAAATAATAAATTATACAAAAATACTTGGCGGAGTTATGTATACACCTCTTTATAATAACGCTGTTTTATGGATTTCAAACGGTTCTATAACCAATTAGGAGAAATCAAAACAGGTTAGAAAGGGTTCAGTAGCACAAAGACAATAAACACCTACTCTTTTCCAGCTGATGTTTTGATTGTATGTAGTTTAAATTTTAGCTATGAAATTGTTTTTCTTATATTTATAAGAATAAGTTTCCTAAATATATAATGAATTATTCTATTAAAGAATTAAAACCAGTAATAATAAGAAATTAGAAGGTCCTACAGGAATACCAAATGAAATAATTAAAAATGAACCGGAGAAATGATTTTGGATGATACCTAAAGCGTTCGAAGCAGAGCTGAACGAAGAAAATTTATCGACCGAGTGAAGACAAGTATATAGCACATCCATGTATAAGAAAGGTAATCTAACAAATGTAAAAACTATTGAGAAATCTCCTTCTTCGTCTTATGGTGGTTCTTCTGGTGCGGTACGCTATGCAACGTATAGGCGTTCATGCTGGTTGGATTATACGTAAGATTCCACCTTCTGCTCTTCTTATTATTACACTCATGAGTGTCAAACTGTCTGTCTCTGAATCATGAGTGTCAAACGACACTCATGGTTCATTGAGGAATCAGTGTGCTATTTTCTATGGGTAGACTATATGGAAAAATCTTAAGACAAAATTAAAAAAAAAACAAAAGGGAAAATATTGAAGAAGACCAAGTAAGGTTTACTACAGAAACCTCAAGTATATATCATATTTATACAGTAGAACAACTCAAAACTCTCCGTCTGCAGGGCTATTAAATGGATCTAGTAGCTCCATAGAATTGATACCGATCCGAAGCTTGGATAAAGGAGGAGGTAGTCCATAGCTAGGTTAACACCTTATTGATATATTATAAGCCCATACAACTCACAGGAATGGGATTATGCCTTAGAACAGGAAGGCTCGAACGATGATAACCAACGCGAGAAAGAGGATAAGGATTATATGAAAAGCGAGACGGTTGTTAAAATGTAAAATCCTTAAACTGGGTGTGAATAATTTGTCTACTTTAATTTACAACTAATATTTTACTAATATTTATGAGTACGTATGGTTGGTCGGTAGTATAGTAGTTTCCAGCTACTTTCAGTCGAAATCAAAACTTGTCCAATACTTTAAACTGTCCAACTGTCCAATAAAATATTAAATCTACTACACAGTTGGAACTGGAATCAGTGAATCGAGTATACAAAGTAAATATTATTTATTTTATGTGACAGTTTAAATTTTGGCGAAAGCGTTTTTGACGGTCTAAATTTTGGCGGTCTAAATTTTGGCGAGAGCGCGAACACTAAATTTCAATTTTACAAATTCGGCCAAACTGTCGCGAAGAAACTTGATATATTACTAGTTGTATGATTAACATATATTACTTATATTAATACATATATTATATAGCACATCGTCCATATATATTAGTTTAAGTGGCCCTATTTTTTCTTCCAATCGGCGTATTTAACATAATTGTTTTAGCATTATTACTTTTATCTATTCGCATAACGTGACCCACCCATCTTAGACGGTTAATTTTGATGGTTTTCACTATATCTGCGTTACAAAAAAGTCTATAGACTTCGAAATTATATCGCCTGGTCAAAAGACCTGTTTTCGATCCGTAAGTAAGCACTGGGCGTATTATTGTCTTATAAAGTTTGCTGCTCTTGACATACTTCTCGCTCTTAGTTAGGCCTAGGCCATGCCATGCTAGCGGTTAGCCATGCATGTTCTTTTTCTTATTTTCTTTGGACGAGTAAACTGACCATTCTTTCTTTCTTTATTTCGAGTACCAGCAACAAGGGTTACTGCCTGACTTGGTAATGGAAAGTGTGACTTTGCCGAAAGGTGGCCAAAATAACGGTTTTTGTCAAAACCAAAATTATTCTACAGGGAGTCAAACCCAGAAAACCACAGAAACACATATAGCTTCCGGGAAATTTTAAATGACTAACATATATATATATATATATATATATATATATATATATATATAATATATAATATTTATATAACTTATACATAAATATTTTATCGAATGTCAATATTTTGTATTAACTTCGGGCTGTTTGCTTAGACACAAATTAATTTACGTAATCATATTATTATGTAAAACAACATAAGTACAAGTTTATATTTTTATTTTTTGGTAATATATTTATATACAATAATAAATATTGGAGGGATAGTTGTTATTGCCTTCTTCTAATATTTAGTAAAGTACTAAATATAAATTTAGAAACTTGCAGGTGTCACTTTGCAATCAACGTTAGCAGGATAGTCACAATCCTGTGCATCTTGATTCCACAAGGTACCAGAGGGACAAGTAAATTCAATAGCCTGTTCTCGTAGACATTCGTAATATTTGGCGCAATCATCTTTATCTGGTAACAGGGTTCCGTCTTTTTGGCCAACACAAACTGGATCTATAAACAAGATAAACAAATTTTTAATAGTTGTATTTTAAATAATTTTATCACAATTTTTAATAAAATAGATTCGCAATATTTACAAACATCAATTGTATAAAACTAAGTCTCTGACCATATTCAGAATAGACGTTTATTAGTAGACAAAATTTAATTTTTTCTTAAAAACATTTTCAGTGCTCTAAGTTTAATGTTTCTATATAACCAATAAATAAAAACAGCACGAAACAAAAATTACTGTTTTGAGGTGCCACGACCGTTCGGATGAAACACCAATCTGTATTCTATAGAGCACAAAATCAACTAAAATTGTAATGTGGTGTAAAAAGTGGAAAGTTACAATTAACCCCTCCAAATATTTTTTACAGATCTCCTCGCAGTCGAGATGTAGGCGAGAGGAAATCTAGATAGTTCTCTTTGGCAAGAGGCTCGAATTTAGATCCTTGGTGTCCTTATTGGGAGTTCGTTTCAGTAGAACACTCAACTGAAACATCGACACCAACAACATCCTAGACAGGGTAAGAATAAGAGCTAATCTGCATTGTCTGACAAATTTGGAAAAACCACTTCTAAAACTCTGCATATCTACAAAGCATTTATTATAAAAATTATCAAATACAAGGAGTATACGCCGAAGTAACACCATTTTGGCAGCCGAAAGAAAAATCTTGAGGAAATGCATAAGGAAACGTAAAGATTATCCGTCAGTAGTAATCCAACCTCTTGCTAATATCCTTATAATAGAGGACATAATCTAAGGCGAAAGACTGAGCGAGGTTTCATAACGTTCAGATTGATTAGGTTACTGCCAAAAGACCACCTTCCTTATACTTATTTAGTTCTTTTATCTGTCGCGATTTATATTTAGTAATCAACTTCAAAAGATGTTAAAGAAACTATCCATGTGAGGGATACCCAATAAGTTGGTTAAACTTATACGAATGACTCTGGAGGGTTCCAAAGCTATGGTGAGAATACATGGATATATGACGCAGGCCTTTGATATTGAAAATTGGAGTTAGACAAGGGATCACAACACTTTTTATTCTAACTTTAGAAGCTGTTGTTAGAAAACTGAATATAAACGGCTGTATTAATACAATATCAATGCAAATATGCGCATATGCGAATTATGCTGCCATAATAAGCCGCAACAAAAGGGTATTAAGCGAAAAAGTTATAGAACTAAAACGAGAAGCTGCTACGTTTGGTCTATATATAAGTGAAAGCAAAACAAAATATATGGAGTGCACAAAATCGAATTAACATGAGAATCTGAAGGTAGACAACCATACCTACAAATATGCCTTCACTTTTCCCTACCTAGGTTCAATAATAAATGACGACAAAAACATCAGTCAAGAAATAAGTGCTAATAAGTGCTTTTATGCATACAAACACTTAATGAAAAGTAAGTTACTGAATCGTGAGTCTAAGCTTAGAATCTACAAAACAGTAATTAGACCAGTGGTCACATATGGATGTGAAACGTGGACCCTCTCAACTACTGATGAAAATCAACTGAGAATATTTGAGCGCAAAAGACTAAGGAAGATATTTGGACCAAGCCCAATGCAGCGATGGTTCGTGGAGAATTAAAATGAACAACCAGCTGGATGAACTAATGCAGAGCGCAGATATTGTTAGATTTGTAAAGTCACAAAGATTAAACTGGCTTGGTCACCTAGAAAGAATGCCAGATAATCGAGTTGTAAAAGTAGTCCAGAGGTGGAAGCCCCAAGGAAATCGAACAAGAGGAAGGCCCCGTAAACGATGGATAGACGACGTAGAGAGGGATCTTAAAACCATGAACATCAGGCAGTGGCGAAGGAAAGTATCTGACAGGGCAAAATGGAAGATCATTGTTAAGCAGGCCAAGACTCACAAAGGGTTGTAGCGCCATTAGAAGAAGAAGAAGAAGAAGTAAGGTTGTTACCATCATCTGAAGCTAATATTACTTTATTCATTGAATTGTCCAATATTAGTGAAGAAATGCATAGGCTACTATTACAAAGTAAAATAAAAGCAAAACTGCTGTTCCAAATTGTACTTACTTGGGGTAGTTGAAGGTCCAGGTGTGGTTGCTATAAAAAAGATGTAAAATTATTAATAATAATAAGATATAAAATTAAAATTTAGTGGAAATGTTTATAATTATTAGATTTTTTAGATTCAGATAAGTATGATACAATATATGAAAAGTTAATTATTAGCTGCTTATATTTTAAAATTATAAAAACTAGAAAGAAATAGATAAAGTTCAAAAGAACTAAGTGAACGATACAAATTGTGTTATTGAGGGAAAGTAACGGATGGAATAGAGTTCGGATAATTGCCGATAAAAAAATAAATGATATCGTAGTAAAAGTCAATTAGAAAAGCCAGAAAAACTGGATTTTAATATGTTGCGGAAACAAAAATGTATGGATATATGAGTAGATTGGCCAACAAGGATAAAATTAGAAAATATTTTATCAGATTAAGTCTAGGTAGAGTACCGAGTACTAGTTAATGAAAACATAAATACGCAAAGTTAAGATGATTAGGGTACGTTAAACGATAAATTTCCCATTGCTAAGGGAGTAGAAATTACACATATTTTTAACCTGAATTTACTGTGAAAAGTAAAGACAGTAATACTTACTTGTTACTGGAGCACGACCTAAAACAAAAATTAAAAATTAATCATGAATTAATTTTTCGAAAACAAGCTACAGAAATACTGTAAAATATTGTCGTCATAAATTGCATCAACATACTAAGTGACCTGGCTTTGAATTTATGGTAATGAATTCAAACCAGGAACCCCAAACCACGAATTCATAGTAAAATTAAATAACAAAAATTTCGAAACAATATATTTGAGAAAAATTTAAATTTCATTAAACAAGATCAAAGCAATACAAAGCCCAATTATTTAGATTGTGTTATACATATAGCAAAATTATATAAACACAGTCTATAATATCAACAAACTTTTAAAATATTGTAACGAAATGCGTACCAATGATGTGGTATATCTTGGTGTCACAATTCTCGAGGATGACTCCAGAACATATGATTGATGATTGACGTGTAAAATTCCCTACTCTAAGATCGATGGCATTACTATAAATGCCATCTTATATAAGGAAATGAGATCTCTCCTTTGTAGTGGTATTTAAAAAATTGACCATAGCTCTGATGATGGCTTTGTAAAGCCGAAAGCGCTCAGCTAGGAATTGCCTAAAATATACACACTTCAAAAATACTTTTTTGCATTTTCTTTCGACTTGTCATAAGTGTGTACAAAAAATATCAGTCTTTTGATTATTAAAATGTTACTTTTACACGAATAACAATCTCAGAAGTATGGAAAATAAAGCAAGTAAAATAAATAATATAATTTTTTACATAAAAAATGACAGATTTATACTTCAGGGGTACTTATTTCAGTGTAACTTGCAGGGGTACTTCAGCAAATTAACTGAAGGGTAAATTTTAAAATATCTGAAATTTTTCAAAAATATTGAGATATTCTGGTCTGTCAATAGCGATATAATGTAAGTTTTATTATTCAAAATAAAAAAAAAAACAAATACTTACTACAGTCAACTTCGTCAGGGAAATCACAGTAGTTTTTGATATGATTCCATAATCTATTGGAGGGACAAGTTTCAAGATATCTGAGTCCGTGGTCACATTCGTAATATTGCGAGCAATTACCAGGAACGTAATCGTAGGTAATTACGTCAGAGGGATAAGGGCAGTGAGGATCTGGAGTAAAATCTAAAAAAATATTATTTTTAAAAACATGCCTTTGCTAAATGTAAATAATATTACTTTTTACTTTTCTTTATCATATAACTTACTATCAAGTGATTACAATCTGTTTTAGGAAACATCTTTTTTGATAGTTTGATCCATAGTTTGACCCAGTATTGTCGACAAAGTCTTGGCTGCTTACATTTGCATATCTCATGTAGATTTTTACCCATCCAGGTGCGCATTTTTTCGTCCTTAGAAGTATGATTTATGCATATTTCTAAATCGCTTAGTTTAAGTGGTGTTGTATCATCTACTGCGCAAATTACGCGATGTAAAGTAAATGTCTCAGCCTGCATCCGAATAGAAGTTCTTAAATTAGCAATCCGTTTTTTAAATTGCTCACATATATCCATAAGTCCTCTTCCTCATAAATACAGCGGTAATATCGTTCTTTCTACTGTACTACGAGGAAGGAGTATTTGTGCCTTTGTGAGGTGTGTTCGTACTTTTCGCTGAAGATGTTCTATATCCGTTTAAAATGTTTAGTGTTTAAAATATAAACGAAGCCGTTTTTATCCAAACCGTGTTAACTCTGAAGTTAATTCAATTTTAATTTGGTTATGGTCAATTTTCCGCGCTTACTTTAATCTGAGATTTTTATGCATATTATTTTCACTCATGGCCTCGATTTTTTGGCAGTTTCGTATATTGAATCCTTCGGATTGATCTTTTCTCTGTCAATAATAATACAATAATATAAACATTAAATATTTTTATATTGAATGTTTATATTATTGTAATAATATTTCTCTTTAATTTTTTTCGATGTTGATTTTATTTCTTTCCTTACGAGTTTTTTGGGGCTAGTATTTTATATTTTTGGCTTTTGGTTATAGTCTGCTTTATTAAATTTGATTTATTACTATTTGATTCTCTTGATTGCTTCTACCTCTTTTATTGTTCCTTAGAACCTTAATACATAAGTAATTATTATTCACTGTGCTGTGGAGTTAGCTTGTTTTTCCATGTTTTGTGCTTAAGTCTACTTTACATAATATAATTTTCATGCTACGCAAGATCTATGCAAGACAGATTATGTAACAATTCTCATGCTATGCAAGACGGACTTGCATAGCATGATAATTGCATGGTCTATGTAAAGTTATCTTTAGTAAGAAGGTAACTACTTTTATTATTAAATGTATTCAAATTACCTGATGGTCTAGGAGCCTCTGTAGCTCTTGTACGTGGAGCCTCTGAAATAAAAATATTATACTTAAATTCGTATTGATTATAACTAAATAAAATGAAATAATTTATAATCAACAGAGTAGTTAAAAAAATTGCTTTCTAAATAAAAATACCTATGCATTAGAAATGTTCTTAAATTTTTATTTCGGGTAAAAAATCGAACAAAATACTTTCTGTATTACCACTTATTTAGACGATGTTGTCTGTTTTAAATGTAAATAAAAAAAGGTATAGGTAAACAGAAATAAAATAAGACTTACTCACAATTAGTTTAATTTTACTACCAAGACGACCGGTTTCGCTTTCTACAATTTGCAAAGCATCTTCAGGTCAGTCGGTACAAAGTAAATTAAATGCTGAGATTATAAAAAGCTCATATTAGGGTGCTGTCTTATAAAGATAAAGATAAATTTACAGTAATTATGCCAATATTACATGTCTGTGTTTTAATATGGGTGTGCAATTCCTTTAACTTGTAATTATCAAATTTCTTTGATAAAGTTGAATTTGATTACTGTTTTGCTTTGCATATTGTAGAAAGCGAAACCGGTCGTCTGATAGTTAAATTAAATTGATTGTGAGTAAGTCTTATTTATTATTTCTTTACCTATAAAGATATATATTAATTAAGAACCCAAAAGAGACAAAATATATTGCAAAGACTGCAGCGCAATCACACTTCTGAATAATACACAAATAAATTAACTAAAATAAATTATAAACAACCGATTGACAGACAGTGTGAAACCAATGGTAAGGAAGGAATAAGCGTGATGTATACCAAACCGATCATGCATGGATCAAATTAACATACTCAGAGTAACCGTAGAACAGTCGCAGGAATTCAGCTCTCCGTTACGCTTCATATTTATTGTAGACTTTAAGAGAGCTTTCAAAATGTTTACACATATAACCGTATGAAAAGTACTATAGGAAAAAATAAATCTTAACAAAGAACTCTACAGTGATACACAAAGTCTAGCACAACGGCAGAACGTCTGACCCAATAGCTGTGATAAACGGAGTAAAACAGGGCTTTGTTTTATCCCCTCTACTACTATTTAACATTTTATGAACTCCGTACTAATACAAGTTTTATTTTTCATTTAGGAATTTACTGTGATTAACAAACAGACCGGAAGATATAGACTACGCCGATGATATAGTTGCTTAGCACATACAAAACAAAACATGCAACACCAAGTAACAAGATTACTAAAAATATTACAAGAAGAATCAAAGGTTGGTCTAGACATAAACTGTAATTGAACATAAATGTATAAATTGACTGTAACGGTGGTACAGACCTTGCTATACAGGAATGAATGAATAAGGCTCGTAATGTCTAAATGTTACCAAAAATCCTTTGTATATTTTGGCCTAATTGAATCTCGAATGAAAATGTATGGAATCAAACCAACAAAGAAAATGTCATAAACCATATAAGGCTAGGAAAATCTAGGTAGCTTGGCAACATACTCCGTAGACTCCCAGATGACATTGCCAGTACAGCGCTGGATCAGAATCCTTAAAGCCGACCTAAGAAAACTTGTAAAAGGACAATACTGGACGAAAGAAACGAAATAGGAAAATCCTGGCTTTAAATCAAATCACTAGCCAAAAATAGAGTTCACTAGAGAAGTTTCACAACAGAAGTTTTTTAACTACAATAAAAACTGCCAAAATCGAATACCTCAGTCACATCATGAAGAACAGCGACAGATATGGGTTGCTGCAATTAATTTTACAAGGAAAAGTAGAAATAACACGAGAACAGGAAGGCGAAGGATTTCCTGGCTGAAAAATCTACGTACGTGGTTCAACACAACAGCCACAAATCTTTTCAGAGCAGCAGTTTGCAAAATACAGATTGCCACGATTGTCGCCAACATCCGAAACGGATAGGCACTAGAAGAAGAAAAGAAAGGAGAGGTTTCGTGAAGAAATGTCCCCATGTAACTCTTAGGAATCTCTTTATTTATCCACGTTATCGAACTACCTTGTATACTTTTTATATGTATTTGATAATCCGAACTTTAGCAAAAAATCTAAAAGAAAGCAGTTACACTAATCTTGGGAAATATTAACTTACCTGTTGGAGCTGATGGATCGATTTCTGAAAAAAGAAATTATGTAGTTAGTAGATTTAATTAAACAACTATTATAGTTGATAATTTTCTTCATATTTTTAATAGTTTACGAGAAAATGATCAGTTTTTTGGTGCATCAAGATAATCGACTGGTAACTATTAAAAAAAAAATAATACCTCGATTGCTGTGAAATTATAGATATTGTTACGATAATTATGGCGTTTATAACTATCAATATATTATGACTAATTCTGTTTTCTGTTCCAGTAAATTCGAAGTTGTTTACAGAAACCTTTAGACCCTAATTTTATGAGTAATCCACGTCTCGAGGCTTTTCGAACAGTTGAAAAACGAGTCGAGCGCCTTCACCAAAATACGAGATTATTCAAGAAGTTCGCCGAACTTTCCAGATGACAACAGTTGTGTATATAAAGGAAAGATTTTTTATTTGGCAGTCAGTCATAAGAAGATCGGGAAACGCGGTTTACTTGTAACGAAACGTGACATAAATACATTTGTACAGCTATTTAATAAATTAGTAATTAGTTATCGTGAGTTTTAATAAATTAGAATATAGACAATAAATTAGAATAAAGACAAATAAATTAGAACTATATAAATATACAACAGTGGTGTCAGAAGTGGGATAATGGAGGCAAGTACATGTTGGTAGGAATGGATTACTTCACTAAGTGGGTCGAGATTTACGCACTTCCAGACCAGAAGGCGGCCACCGTTGCAGATAAGTTGATCCAAGAATATATCAGCCGATTTGGAGTGCCTTTGGAGATCCATAGTGACCAAGGCAGGAACTTCGAAAGCGATTTATTCCAAGGAATATGTGATAGACTAGGTATGAAGAAAACAAGAACTACGGCTTATCATCCGCAATCGGATGGTATGGTAGAACGAATGAATAGAACAGTTGGCAAGTATTTGACAAAGATGGTGTCCGATCATCAGCGAGACTGGGACCAATATCTCCGTTCTTCACAATGGCCTACAGATCTGCTGTTAATGAATCAACAGGCCAGACACCAGCCAGAGTCCTATTCGGACGCGAGATGCGACTACCTTGTGATCTAGAGTTTGGGTGTCGACCTGGAGAAGATGTAGCAGGTGAAGATTATGTGATCGAATTACGAAGAAGAATGGACGATGTACACGAGTTGGTCCGTTCCCATCTCCAGATCGCTAGTGACCGAATGAAGAAACGGTACGATACGCAAGCCGAAAAGGGGTGTTTTAAGAAGAACGACAAAGTCTGGCTTTATAATCCCAAAAAGCGAAAAGGTTGTTCCCCCAAGTTGCAACAGTTTTGGGAAGGTCCATACCTCATTATGGAAAAGATCAATGATGTCATTTATCGAATAAGCAAGATTCCGAGGGAAAGCCGATGATAGTACACCATAACCGGCTGGCGTCTTTCGAGGGTGACCACGACGTAGATGAAGAAGTGGAAGTAAACCAAGTCCAAGATGTGTCTGACCTCACGTTTGAGGAATTCATGGGTGCCTATGGAGGTACCGGTAAAGCAAGACATGGTGTTACCACTGAAGAAAGGCAAGATCTACTCGCGCTTCCCGATGACTACTCACTGGCCCTTACCATCCCGGCCAGTATCAAAGACGCACCAGGGTTGGCATCCGTCTTTCGAAGGAAGTTTGGTCGAGTTGCAGAACTTCAATGCCAAGTGCCAGCTCCTGGTAAAACCTTGAAACTCCAAGATGCATCACGTTACCTTTTCTACCTGGTAACAAAAGACACTGCCCGTGACCAACCTACCTACCGAGATGTATGGGAAGCCTTACTTCAGTTGAGAGAGCACGTACTAGAGTCCGACGTGCAAAAGTTAGCCATGCCAAAGTTAGAGTGCCACCAATTAGATTGGAGGGTTATTCGAAGTATGGTGGAGGAGATCTTTAGAGACACCGAAGTCCAGGTGTTAGTCTGTTGCAATCCGCATAGTTACTGGTGCGGAGAGAAAACCGTCCCTTGTCATTTTTATAAAACTGGAAGTTGTAAAAGAGGGTCCAGTTGCCGATACCAGCATACCGTTTCAGTTCCAGTCCCGACAAGGTTCCAGGAGGAACCATCTTTTAAGAGGGGGGCAATGTTACGATAATTATGGCGTTTATAACTATCAATATATTATGACTAATTCTGTTTTCTGTTCCAGTAAATTCGAAGTTGTTTACAGAAACCTTTAGACCCTAATTTTATGAGTAATCCACGTCTCGAGGCTTTTCGAACAGTTGAAAAACGAGTCGAGCGCCTTCACCAAAATACGAGATTATTCAAGAAGTTCGCCGAACTTTCCAGATGACAACAGTTGTGTATATAAAGGAAAGATTTTTTATTTGGCAGTCAGTCATAAGAAGATCGGGAAACGCGGTTTACTTGTAACGAAACGTGACATAAATACATTTGTACAGCTATTTAATAAATTAGTAATTAGTTATCGTGAGTTTTAATAAATTAGAATATAGACAATAAATTAGAATAAAGACAAATAAAGTAGAACTATATAAAATACAACAATATTTAAGAAGCATTACAGAAAAAAAATGAAGATATTAGCTTGAATAATTTTTGAAAATTTCATTTACTTATTTTTAATTATATATATATATATATTTATATATATATATATAATATATATATATAAAAGAAAAAAATATTCAGGTTTCCTTAAAGATAGAAAGGATAGGATAGGGATAAAGAAATGGAAATCTTAAATATTAACAAAAAAATTGAAATAAATCGGACATATTACACGTGGAGAAAGATACAACTTTCTCCAACTGATTATACAGGGAAAGATCCAAGGAAAAAGAAGCATAGGGATATGTAGAATATCATGGCTGTGCAACCTGAAAGAATGTTTTGAATGTACATCAAGTGAACTTTTCAGAGCAGCCGTTTCTAAAGTCAGAATATCTACGATGATTGCTGACCTCCATCGCGGAGATCGCACTTGAAGAAAAAGAAGAAAGATGGAAATTTAGAATCACTCGATTATAAGAAAGTTTTATTTTAATTTCTAACTATTTGTTGATAAGAAGCTTGTCAATATTAATATAAGAGATTATTTTGAGCATATTTTAATACTTACTGCAGTCAACATTCGATTTGTAATCACAATATTGTTTTTCTTGGTTCCACCATAGATCTGGTGGACATTCCATTATATTTGCCTTTCCAGCATAACACTCAATATACTCGGAGCAATTAGCTGGATCTGGATAGTAAGTTGCTTCATTTCCCGGTAGAGGACATTCAACAGCTAGTACAGCAGCTACAACAAAATAAAAAATATGTTGTCATGACAAAGTAATTTTAGGGATAACTAAAAACAGATTATATGAGCCGTTGAAAGCCAGAGTGGTAGAAGTCACAAAATTCCATTTTTGCCCAAATATCGACAAAAGCTTTATTGTACAGGAATCTATTTTCACACAAAATATGAAATAATTATGTTTGCCATTGTACCTAGATATTGCACAACTAGTTTACCTATTTAACGAAATGGTAATAGCATTGAAAGGCAATACAAGTCTGTAGATGCGTGACATATACCACTGTGGCGTTTAACAGATTTTAGTAGCGTGTTTGAAATCATTTTATTTTGAGAGCGACAATATCTGAAACATGAGTTCTAGTGAATCTGAAATAGAACCTTGAATATGAACCGGACAGATTGTATAATTCGAAATCATCATTATCTTCAGGTACAAATATTTATTGTTTACATTTAACAAAATACATAACCTCTAAATTATTTTAGATGAGAAACAAAATATTTTATCTGATGAGGCATCAGGTTCGCAAAGTCAGCAAAAAGTGGTACTTAATAAAAGGAAACACGTTGGAAAAAAGCGCTTTAGAGAACCCGAAAAACATTTCAAAGTAATTCGTAAGAGAAAGAGGAATACAGGACGTAAATATTACAGTACATCTGGCAAAAAAGTGCCACAAAAAGCATTTTCCAATACAAATTATAATTGCAGAAAAAAATGTTTTAACCGAATTAATGAACAGGAGAGAAAAACAGTATTTGAAAACTTTTGGAAAATGGGCGATTTTTCTGCACAAAATGCATTTGTTTCTGGTTTAGTTAAACCAAGTGCCATTAAACATCGACGTCCTCGTGATCAAAGTAAAAATAATATTAGAAGTACCACAAATATGTATTTTATAAATACTTTAAGTATTTCACACAATGTTTGTAAACAGTACTTTTTGCAAACGTTTCAAATTTCGAATGATCGACTTGAAAGAGAAATTCAACGTTCATGTGTTTCATCGCCTGCAGAAGTTTAACGAGGTAGGCATAAACCAAGAAATAAAATTCCTGAAGAACATGTTCAATATTTACGTGAACATACTGACAGTTTCCCCATGTACCACTCCCATTACACCCGAAGTCATAATCCGAATAGAAAATACCTCGATGTCAGTCTGAACATAAGAATTATGTTCAATCTTTATAAGAAAAATGCTCAACAGAACATATAAGTCCAGTATCGGCAGGAATGTACCGAAATATATTCCATCGTGATTTTAATCTACCCTTTCATAGTCTGTTTAAAGACATATGTGTGAAGTGTGATACATTTAAGGCAAAACTAGCGTGTATCACCAATAAACAGGAAAAGTCTGATCTAAAAACACAGCATGCGTTGCATCTGCTGAAGGCTGAAAAAGCAAGAACAAGTCAAGCTAATGACAAGCAATTGGCTATTGTAAATAGAGGAAAAATTTACTGTTTTATGTTCGCCCTAGAAAAGGCTTTGCCTTTTCCGATATTAAGCTGTTTCATTGCGTATTATAAAAGGAACATGTACGTATACAATTTAGGACTACACGAGTTGGCCGAAAAAAAAGTCTTTCATGTATGTTTGGGATGAGATCACTGCTTCCAGGATATCACAAGAAATCGGATAATGCATACGAAAACATGTTATGATATATGCAAATGTAGCAAAGCATATTATTGCTTACAGTGATGCTTGCGGCAGTCAAAATCTCAACTTCAAGCAGTGTTTGTTCTGGTTAAAATTAATGGCAGTTACAAATATTGAAGTAGTAGATCATAAGTTTATGGTGTCGGTCCATTGTCACATGTCGCGGCTAGGAGAAGTACGGTCAGTGTCGTGGTAATTTGACTATGAGGTGGTCTAACGAAGTTGTGTTGGAAGTTTTATTATTTTATAATTTACCCAACTTTTAACGGCGTACAACAGAGTTAACCCTCGATACTGACCATCGGAATGGTTCGACTACATTTTGGGATAGGTCGAGTGCATTTATCAAAAATCAAATAATTACTAATTTTACAGGAACGTGGGGTGCCAATCGTTGCTTCTTTTCTGATCGTTAATATCGATTTTCTGTTTCTTTTTGCGGACGTAAACCAGCGAAGGGCGCTATTCCACGATCTGATTCCGTCTTTAGCCACCATTGCTACGTTGTCAAAATTCTAGTATCAAAACTTGTGAAAGCAGAAGTGACTTTGCATCAGTCTGAATATTAATTCTTTATTTTGAAAATATAATCATGTTATTGAAAGGGCGTAACCGCAACAATATTACTAATTGTAGTTCTTTAACCGTATCAAAATTGTATAAGAGATCAAAATTTTTATGGTTATGTATGCGATCTAAATATTCTTTTAATAGTTGAAAAAATACTTACTACCAGCGGTTAGTCCAATAAAGCATAATGTAAGGAAATCTGAAAAATATAGGTACACATTAGGAATTAACGTTTATACTCAATTGATTGTTGTTGAAACCAAAACACGATCAACTACTACCCTTTCATGTTGTGTTTTTACATTTTATATATGTACCAATGAATAAATAAGCTCTTTTAAACTTAAGTACTACCGACCACGCTCACCATATCTTTAACCAAAATCATAAGGAAGTAAGAGTGAGGTGGTGCCAAGAATGGAACGAGTGGAATCAGAAATGGCATCGGGTTGTACATATTAAAAATGTAATTTAATGTTATGTGGAACGTGAGATATTAGGACTTACGGTCCGGATATCTTATGAGAGAACTTAGGGTTTGAGGTGCCATAATACCTAGAAGTAGGTTCTGTCTAGTATTTCTGGGAAGATACATGAACGTCCAAAGTTACACTCAGAACTTCTGGCTGTGAATTCGTTACAGTAAACTGGAGAGTTTACGGTTTTTCCGTGAAGCTAACGTAACCGTGTTTCCAAGACTTGCAACAATATCAGACCTTTTCAACAAATTATATGATAGAGATCAGTGGAGGAACTTGGCTTAGATCTATATCTGAATGATGATGAATGAATATAGGTTAAAAAGGAAGGTGTAATATTGACATTATCTGTATAAAAGTGGCCACGAACAAAGCAGATACATAAAATCTAATAGATATTATCAAATTTAATACTTCAAGATGGTTACTACAAAATAAACTTTAATTTAAATTGTCTAAACTATCTAAAGTGGTAGTGATAGAAATATATATAACTGCAATTGACAATTTAAAAATATAACAAAAATGATGCGCAATTTATAGATTAGAGCACTAAAAATATAATTGTCATTCTTTTTAAAATGTGTTATTCATTATTATTATTCATACACAGGATCTTCAATGAAGAACAAAATAATATATTGGAAGATAACACAGAAAACTCAATAAACTAGGAAGAACTAGAAGGAGCAATAAAACGTTGAGACAGGGAAAAGCAGATAAGAACAGGTTGACGTATGGAGTGGATAGAGTAACAGCAGAAATTATAAAAAACATGGGAAAAATGGAACACAAATATTACTAAAAATAATGAATAAAGTATGGAAAAATGAAGACATCCCGGTAGATTGGAAAGTATTACTAATAGTGCTCATATAGAAAAAAGGAGAGGGGAAAATGTAATAACTAAGCAGGATTGACATTGCTATGTACAGTTGCGGTCACGGAATAGTTTACACCTTACTTTTTATATTGTAATACTGTAAAATTGCAGTGTCGTACGGATTTGATAAATGTCAAAGTCAAAAAATTTCAAAACGTCAATGCTTTCGCGAGTGTTCAACAATAAAATAAAAGTATATTAAACTCTTCCAAAATGGTTAGAATACATTTGAATTATGCGCAAAAAGCAAGAGCAATTGCCAAACTCGAAGAAGGTTGGTCACTAAGGCAAGTTGCTGCTGATTTGAACGTGAGTCATATGTGCATATGGAAGATTAAACAAAGATGGGATAATTTTCACTCTATAGCACGGTTGGGCGGTTCAGGAGGGCAGAAGATTTCCACAGATCAACAGGATGAGATGTTAGTAGATTATTTGAGAGAATCTCCTTTTGCCACAGCTCAAAAGGCAAGAGAAGAGGCAGCGTTTCCAGGCAGTATTCGCACTGCACGTCGAAGAATTAAAGCAAGTGGACTGCTAAATTGTGTAGCTGCACGGAAACCTTTTTTGACTGAGGATCACAAGAGGAGACGAGTTGAATTTTGTAATGAATTTATAAACCGCGATGAGAATTTTTGGTCTAGGGTTGTATTTTCCGATGAAAAAGTATTTCAGTCGTATAATAATGGTCGAATAAGAGTTTATAGGCCGAGAAATCATAGGTATGATGAACAGTATACGCATCATTTAAGAAATAGTGGAGGATTCTCTGTCAACGTATGGGGATGGATAAGTGCCGAAGGCCCGGGCGTTTGTTATCATGTAGAGGAGAAGTTAACAGGATTATATTACAAACATATTATTGAGCACACAATGTTGCCATCGGTGATCCAGAGATTCCCCAACAACGACTTTATCTTCCAACATGACAATTGCCCGGTGCATACGAGTAGAATTGTTCGAGAATGGCTAGAAGAAACTGATGTTAATGTTCTTCCGTGGCCTTCCCGTAGTGCAGACTTTAACCCCGTCGAAAATGTGTGGGCAGAGTTAACAAAGAAACTAAATGAAAGAAACCTTAGACCACGGAATAGAATTGAATTATGGGAAGCAATTGAGCAGGCATGGGAAGAGCTTGTTAACTATAACATGAGGGGATTGGTGCTATCTATGAACAGAAGACTGCAAAATTGTATTGACAAGAATGGGGCTTCCACCAAATATTAATTATTATTTATCATTGTTTATCGTTATTTAATATAAAATAGATTTAAAATAAAATGCATATTAAAAAAAAAGACTTCTTTATTTTCGTTATTAAGATCATAATCCATTTTATTCAAAAAACTGTTTTCTATATTTTTCATTTTGTAAAATATTTTGATATTTTAATTTTAATCTACCTATTCTAGCTAGTACACCACTGGCAACGTCACTTTGACGTAAAAGGTGCGTTTAAACGAAGTAAAAATTTAAAAAATGGGCTCCTAGATACGTGAACCTGTAAACTATTCCGTGACCGCAACTGTACAAAACCTGTACATGTATGAAACTCATGAAAAAATAATAAACAAAAGATTAAGAATAGTGACAGAATATACATTAGAGGAAGCACAAAGTGGATTTAGAAGTGGTAGGTGTATATACGATCATATATTTACTTTAACCCAGATAACACAAAAAGTACTGCAAGACAAAAGGAAAATATACATTGCATTACTTGATATAAAAAAGCTTTGATAAAGTAAAAAGACAGAAACTATAGAACAAAAATTAGAGAAAGGAGAATCGATAACATGTTACTAAGAATGATACAAAAAATACGTTTCCATAAATGGAGGTTTAAGACAGGGAGGAGCACTTCTAGTTCCAATCTCTCTCTCTCTCTCTCTCTCTCTCTCCCTCTCTCTCCATCTCTCTCCAATGGCGCTACAGACCAAATCGGGCCTTGGCCTCCTCCAAACTATGCCTCCAACCTTGTTGGTCCCGCGCCGATCTTCTCCAAGTTCTCACGTGTAGCAAAAGTTACGCGTCTGCTGCCACTTCACCCTCCCATCTTTTCCGTGGCCTTCCTTTTGGTCTTGCGCCCTGCATTTTACTATCTAGGGCTCTTTTCGGCAATCTTTCTGTCTCCATTCTTACTACATGACCAGCCCAGCGAAGTCTCTGAAGTTTAACGAATTCTGAGATCGGTGTCTCTTTGAACAGTTGGTAGAGTTCATGGTTGTACCTGGATCTCCATATTCCGTTTTCGTTAATAGGTCCAAATATCTTTCTTAGGACTTTTCTTTCGAAGACTTCCAGTTTTCTTTTTGTCTCTTCTGTCATCACCCATGTCTCGCATGCATAACATACTATTGGTCTGATAATAGTTTTGTAGACCCTGATTTTCGATCTCCGGTGTGTGTTTTTGGAGCGGAACACATGATCGAGTGAAAAATAAGCTTTGTTTCCCTTTACTATTCCTCTTTGGATTTCTGGTTCTTCTGTTCCATCCGTGTTTAATGCAACTCCTAAATATGTGAAACTTTCTACCGTTTCAATATCGTCCTCTAATTCAACTGTACGTTTGTTTCCCCTAGCTCTTGCCTGTGTTAACTTTTTTGTCTTTTGAATAATTATTTCTAGTTCCAATACTATTTCTAATATTTATGGACGAAATTATTAGGAAACACACAACAAGGAGTAAAGAGCTGAATCGTTTCAACTAGGATATAGAAATCTGCAAAGATAACAAATCTCGGAAGGAGTCTTGCTGACGATTTGGTGCTAATTGCAAAAACTGAAAAAGAACTTCAGAATAATTTGGAAATATGGAAAGAAGTACTCACTAAAAACACTATAAAGATAAATATTAACAAAACAAAAGTTATGCAGACAGGGAAAAAAAGAGAAGAAATTAATATAGAAATTGAAGGAACTTACATATGTAGGAATAATAGAAGAAACAGGATCTCTAGAAGCAGAAATCAACAGCAGAATAGAGATACAACTGTATCATACAATGAACAAAAAATTGATATGCAGAAAAGAAATATCACGGAATATAAAAATGAAAGTTTTCAAAGCAGTTTATAGATCTGTTCTGACTTTTAGCAGTGAATAATTGGTTCTAATGGAACAGCAAAAGAGTAAGATACAGGCTATAGAGATGAAGTTTTAAGAAGTGTCAAAGACGCTAACAAAATGGATAGAATAAGGAACGCAGATATAAGGAACGAAATAAAAGTACAATCCACATTGGAGTTTATAAAATAGAGACAGCTGGGTTGGTGGCCACAAGAGTATAGGAAGCAAAAATAGTGAAAAACAAAAAAGAGGAAGACCAAGATAGACATGGGATAAAATAATTTGAAATATATTAGAAAGAATAAGTGTGACATGGACAAACGCAAAGATATTGACACGAAACCGCAAAGAATAGAAGAAATTTGTTGAGAAGTAAATTAAGACACCATTACATATATAGTAAAAAGGTTTTTGCTTAAATATATAAGTTCTTGGATCTATATTCCACATTTATCACAGAAATTTCAGATGAATCAGATGGTTTTTTCATGATACAAGAAATCATTTCGAATAACTTCTACAATGAAAATAATAACTTTTTAATTTAATTTTTAAATTACTTTTGTGTGTTGTCTTAAGATATTTGCAAATAGTAAAATAAATAAAAATAAACAAATAATTCATGAAATAATTCTTTTCCCAATACAATTTAAAATATCTCCAAAACTATTAAGTATAGGTATGCAGATACTTGCGACAAATTAAACTACATTAAGTTTATGATGGTGATACAAAATACAGGGGGTGATGTATTTAAGAATACTGAGCTAATAATGAATATAATATTTTTGAGCATATATATACATCGACGATATTTATGTTAAATTTTACTTACAGTTCATTTTATTGTGGCAAGCAATCAAATTTTCACGTGCAAAACAAAGCTACCACTTAGTTAAACTAAAAATTAAGCAGGAGTGTGGTATTTATACTAAAATACCTACTTCTAAAAACGAGTAAAAGCCTTTTCAAAAGATTATCAATAGTACTTAAACACCGGAAAAAAAATAATATGCATTTTAATCTAATCGTCAGCAGAGTTTTTCTGTTTATTAGTATATCTGAAGTGTATATTTCCGAGCACCTATTATGGTATTTATTAAAATAGTTTCGAAGAATTGAACATCCAGATAATCTCTCAAAGCCTAACAGGGTTACGTACAAAGTACACAGAGAAAGTAACAACAAAATATAACAATATGAAGAAATAAAAATATCGGGAACGGCAGAATTTACAAAACAGTCATCAGACCAATAATGACATACGCGGCAGAAATACGACCTGACCAGCGAGAACAAAGGATGTTAGAAACAGAGTAGAAACAAAACAGATTGATGGAAACACTATGGACAGATTAAGTATGTAATGACGTAGTTGCAAGGTGAACGACTGGATTAGAAATAGAAGACTAGAATGGAACGATCACATAAGCCGAATGACAACAAATAGAGTAGTAAAGAGGCAAGAGACGGTTCCAAAATAGAAAGACGATCAGTAGAAAGACCACGAAAACGATGGAACAAGAACTTACTGGAGGCACATTTAAAAACAGACAGAGTCATGTCTACGTAAAAAAAAGAAAAAGACAAAGAAGAAAATATAACAAGTAAACGATATAAGTTAAACGCGACGTTCTTCGTTCGGGTACATACATAAATGTAGAATAAAAAGGTAAAGGGAAGATTCTAAAAAGAAGACAGTAGTTAATTTTTCAATATGAAAGTCATTAGCCTACTAGAAACATTTCCAAAACTTTAAGAGTTTGTCTTTATAAAGATAGCTTTACATCTAAGCCATGCAAGTCTCATGCTATGCAAGTCCGTCTTGCATGGCATATCTCTTGCCTAGCATGATCTGTTTACTTCTTCTTTCTTCTTCTTCGGCTTTTCCCATTATGAGTTCGCCGTTTTCGTCCTCCACAGCATTCTATTCTCCCAGTCACTTTCTCTGAGGTCTCTATCTATCATAGCATTTCCTACGTATGTTTTCCATCTTGTAGCATGTCTTTTCGGCGGGTCCCAGTTTAATATTCTTTTCGGCCACCTATGCGTATGCCGGGCGCAAGGCCAAAAGGAAGGCCACGGAAAAGATGGGAGGGTGAAGTGGCAGCAGAAGCGTAACTTTTGCTACACGTGAGAACTTGGAGAAAACCGGCGCGGGACCGACAAGGTTGGAGGCATAGTTTGGAGGAGGTCAAGGCCTGATTTGGGCTGTAGCGCCATTGGAGAGAGAGATTGGAACTAGAAGTGCTCCTTCCTGTCTTAAACATCCATTTATTGTAATCGTATTTTTTGTATCATTCTTAGTAATATGTTATCCATTCTCCTTTCTCTAATTTTTGTTCTATAGTTTTTGTCTTTGTACTTTGTCGAAAGCTTTTTTTTATATGAAGTAATGCAATGTATATTTTCCTTTTCCCTTGCAGTACTTTTTGTGTTATCTGTGTTAAAGTAAATATATGATCGTATATACACCCACCACTTCTAAATCCACTTTGTGCTTCCTCTAATGTATATTCTGTCACTATTCTTAATCTTTTGTTTATTATTTTTTCATGAGTTTCATACATGTACATAGCAATGTCAATCCTGCTTAGTTATTACATTTTCCCCTCTCCTTTTTTCTATATGAGCACTATTAGTAATACTTTCCAATCTACTGGGATGTCTTCATTTTTCCATACTTTATTCATTATTTTTAGTAATATTTGTGTTCTATTTTTCCCATGTTTTTTATAATTTCTGCTGTTACTCTATCCACTCCATACGTCAAACTGTTCTTATCTGCTTTTCCCTGTCTCAACGTTTTATTGCTCCTTCTAGATCTTCCTAGTTTATTGAGTTTTCTGTGTTATCTTCCAATATATTATTTTGTTCGTCATTGAAGATCCTGTGTATGAATAATAATAATGAATAACACATTTTTAAAAAGAATGACAATTATATTTTTAGTGGAATTATATTTTTAGTAGAATTTCAATAGGAAGATGATCAGTAGGAAGACCACGAAAACGATGGAACAACGTACTGGCGGCGCATTGGAAAACATTGGAAAAAAGAGTCATGTCTACATAAAAAAAAGAAGAAGAAGAAGACCCTCTCTTATCTGCTGTGAGTGCTGTTAAGAACGATGGTACAAGCGTAAAACGAGCTGCTGGAATGTTTGCCATTAATCGTCCATTAAGTAAATACCACGTTAATTGAATCATTAATCTTAAATGTAAAGATGTTAATCTGCTTTACTTGTACCCAAAGACGAGGAGCAACTCATAGTACATGCATTAACCAAATTAGCAGACTGGGGATTTATATTTGATCGAATGCAAATAAAATTTTGTGTACAATATTACCTAAACCGTACTAACAAAAAATCCTTTTAAAAATGGATTGCCGGAAAAAAATTGGATTGCTGGTAACATATTTGTTTTAAATTTAAGGTGGATTTAATAATTAACAAGTATTTTTTTAAACTATGTTTGCAGGAAGGACCTATTAACTTGTACCTTACCAAGAATCGCGCTGAAGCCTGTTCTGATGAAGTGTTTTCAGCTAAGGGCGACTTTTATCGACACCTAAAAAACACTATTGAAAACAATGGTTTAGAAAATAAACCACAAAATATATTCAACTGTGTCGACTTTTCAAAGAGACTGATTTATAGGGTCAGGTATTTATCGTTTATATGACGGATAATGATGTAACACAAATGTGATCGGCGCACACGTTCTTTCCAGATCTACAACAAGAAGGAGTTGCTTCAATTTTTTCAGAGAAGTTACAACTTCAGGTTAATGGCGACTTTCAGTCAGACGATGTAGCATCTACCAGTATGTTTACTATACAGAAATATATTGAAACGATAAGACTACCAAAGAGAATTGAAATACTTCTTCTTCTTCTTTAAGTTCCATCTTCTATCGAAGGTTGGAAATCATCATGGCTATGCGGACTCTGTTGACTGCCGCTCTAAAAAGTTCTGCACTACTGCATTCAAACCATTCCCTTAAGTTCTTAAGCCAGGATATTCTTCGTCTTCCCACATTTCGCTTTCCTCGGATTTTGCCCTGCATAATAAGTTGTAATAATGCGTATTTTTGCCCTCTCATCACATGTCCCAAGTACTCAAGTTTTCGTCTTTTAATAGTTAATATTATTTCCGCCTCATTTCCTATCCTTCTAGTTACTTCCATGTTTGACATTCTTTGAATCCATGATATTCGTAGGATTCTTCTGTAACACCAAAATTCAAAGGCGGCCAACTTATTCAGATGAACTTGTTTTAGTGTCCAAGCTTCCAGACCATAAAGAAGAGTAGAGAACACGTAACATCGAAGCATTCTCAGGCGTAGTTCTAACCTTATATCCCGACAACAAAGAAACTTTTTAAGTTTAATAAATGATGCACGTGCTATTTCAATACGTGTCTTAATTTCTTTGGTTTGGTCTACATCTGATGTTATCCACGGTTCTAAGTATTTATAGTTATTAAAACTCTCAATTGCAGTATCTTCAATAGTCAATTGGATATTTGCATGTGCAGATTTAGTCATGATCATGCATTTAGTTTTCTTTAAATTTATCTTCAGTCCGTACTCATGACAGCGTTCATTAAGGCATTGCATTACGTTCTGTAAATCATTGTTGTTATCCATAATTATTACTGTATCGTCTGCAAAACGTAAGTTATTGCGTATATTGAAATACTATTATAAAAGAATACCTCAATCAACTATGGGAGCTTATCGTCTATGCTTTGCCTAGCTCAGTCTCTCAAGTGTGAATCCGTCTTGTCTTAAACTTATAATTAAACAATGAAAATCCAGTTGGTAACGAATAAAACAATGAATTACCTAATTATATTTATTTAGAATAAAACAAAATATTTAGTTTGCACAAACAAGCCTTGCCTAAAGCTTTACAATAAACAAATTTAAAACTAATATTTATGGCTTCATATGGTGGGCAGGGTTAGTTGTTGATGGCTCCTGATTGTGGTTAAATGGTCTTAAAGACAGCTGCAGTCTTAGTTAGTTGGATATGTGGTTAATTCATCATTTAATTTAAGAAATTATCTCATAATTTATTCCATAAATTAATTCAGAAACCCAAGAGATTTCTGTAGACCTAAAATGAACCTTATTCCATATTTCCTTCTTTTATATATCCCACCATGTTTAAAAGCTGATTGACCGAAGTTAGTGGGGAGTTCTACAAAGAAGTATAGCACAAAAACCATACAATATATATCTTGGATGGAATTAGTTCTTCTGTCAACATAGAACACATTATTTAGTCTACCAGACAGAAAGAGAGAGGGCACCAACTATTTTTTGAAGAAAAAATAGTTAAAAGGAAACTTAAGGTTAAGGAAATGATAAATTCATAAAGAAATTAAAATAAAATAATTATTTAAATATAAATACGTTTGTATCGTTACAATATGCCACCGAAAAAACCTTAGAACTTTCATTATTATCAGCACTAAACATGCAAGGAAAAAGAACAGAAACACTAAAACGGAATGAAGTTCGAAGAAAATATGCTGAATGTCTTACTAGCGCTGAGGAATTCGTTTAGAAAGCAATGCAAGAAGTTAGAAAAAAAAAAACAATAAAGAGTCGATAAAGACGAAAAAGAAAAAACTGTACCAAGTTCTGAGAGTGAAGTAAGTTTACGAATGGATGACGATTCAGTTTTAGATACGCCTCTGTTGGAAGATAAAAATGACATTTCCAATATAGTGAGAAAAACGAAAGAACACAATTCAGTCACAGTTGATAAGCGTAGGAATGAAATCCATCATTAGAAAATAGAAATTGTTTTCGAAGACATTGTAATGGTAGTTATTTTCCCGAGAAAAAAAAGAAAAATGTTTTGTATATCCTACTGTTGCTGACGAAGCCATAGTCTTGCTAAAAAATATAGTAAGGGTCCTGCCAAATCCTATAACTCGCTGTGGAATCTTCTTTTTCTTCTTCCATTTCGTCTAGCCATTCACGTCCACATCTGAACATAAGCCTCTTCAAGTCTTCCTTTCCATTGTTTTTTATTGTACGCTACTTGTAGCCAATTTTTCCCGGCAGTCCTTTTCAGATCATCTGTCCATCTCATAGGAGGTCTGCCTCTGGGTCTTTTGTGTAGGTATAGTCTCCAGGTTAAAATTGATCTGTGCCATTTGTTTAGATCGCTCCTAGCTACATGTCCAGCGTATTCCCATTTCAACTTTAATGATTTTTGCACCACATCGGTGACTTTGGTTTTCTGTCTTATCCATGTGTTTGTTTCCTTGTCCTTAAGTGATATACCTAGTATTGCTGTTTCCATCGCGTGTTGAGTGACTTTAAGTATATTCATATTCTTTTTTGTGATTGTCCATGTTTGTGCCGCATAAGTTAATATCGGGATAATGCATGCATCTTTCTTCTACTTTTTATTTCTTCAGTTTGAATTTCCCTATTTAGGATTTTTTTTCACTCGGTGTGGAATGCACGTGTTTAATTTAGATTTTGCGTTTTCTAATTCAAAAGAAGCGACTACATAAATAAATAAATTTTTTAAGTCAAAAACAGTACATAAATAACTTATTGTATGTCAACGTTACTCGATCATTAGTAAATATTGGCTTTTAACGTAGTTAATACAGGGTATCAATGTTTTCTTAGAGTGTTGGTAACATTGACACATTTACAAAAATCAAAATTTGAATCAAAATTTTGAAACTTACAATCAAACTTTTACACACGATTTACTTCTAATACAGCAACCTAACAATACACGTAATTTCAATTTTCTAAGTATAGTCATATGCGAAAAGAAAAATATTTTATAAATATGTGTCAATGTTACCTGGATCTACTATATGTTAAAAGACCTTAAATAAACAGGGTTTTAATCATCATCAACACTGGCTCAACAACCCTTTTTGGGTCTTAGTTTGTTCCAGGATTCTTCTCCATTCTGATCTGTTTTGTGCTTTTTCCTCCATTTTTATTTTTAAGATTGTTTTATCATCATTTTGTGTTTTATCATACTGGCACTTGTTTGCTTATTTTGTTTGGTATTTTTGCCTGTTTTCATTTTTTCCATATTTCTCATCTAACGCAGCCCTTCTATTTTAATGAATGTTATGTGATATATTTTAATTTCTTTAATGCCTTTGTATATTTTTTAATGGGTACAAAAAGTTACCAACGGTGACTTAATTCAGCTCATAAGTAAACAAGTATTACTAAGGATAATCAAAGAGAGGAAAACACAATATTTGAGTCATGTGTTAAGAGGTGAAAAATATGACTTACTCCAATCACACTGGAAGGTAAAGTATAACTAGAAGATTATTTGAAAGGCACCAGAACTCGTGACTAAAAGATCTGACGAGATGGCTTGACCAGTCATCCGCAGAATTAGTTTTCAAAGTTATAATTGTCGTGCGGATCCCAATCTTCGAATGGAGAGGGCACAATAAAATGAAAGAAGATCCATATGTAATTCGTTGAAATTGTTGCCTATGAATATCAGAGCCTCTGCATACTTTAGACGATTTAATCGTTGTCTCCCATATTTTAGATTTTTAAATACATCTTCTAAAGAACATCTAGAGTAAGTAATAATCATCGAGCAATAAGACAAAAGAGGGAATGTAAAGGTAGAAGGGGTAAACATATTGATAGACAGGAAGTGCCATCTTGAGAGGCCACTTTAAACAAGGAAAGACAGTCTCTTTCCTTGTTTAAAAGTCAAATTTAGTTTGGTTATGTTATTGTTTGTCCCAACTGTCACATGAAATTTTATTTATATTGAAGTTTTTTTACCAATTATGTCACTTTTTAGACTATTATCGTTAATATTTAATTAAAACTTCCTTGTCTGAAAAATATTTTACAGGTATTGTTAACAAGTGTTGGAAAATTTAAATTTAGCGCCTTTGCATTTCCGGATATGTCCGCCATCAGAGGCCACTTTTTTGGTCTCCTTTTCATAACGATTAGATTCCCTCTTTTATCTTTTTGCTCGATGGTAATAATATGAGCAGGTTAAGCAATATATATCTAGAATCTATTCTACAATTTGAGATATACGCAACTAATAGTAATAATATACAGCGTGACCCAAAAGTCTGGAAATGGCTAATTATCTCGTAAATTACTAGACATAAGTATACAAAATTTGGGATACGCCTATTTTGGGATACGGAGATTCCATATTTGGTATTTGCAATGTTGCCAGATTTTCAGTTTCTCTTATATTACTAGTAACTTTGGTTTTTCAAATCCATCACCCTGTATATTCAGTCATTGTTGGAATCTCCTATTAAATACGAGTTCAACCATATGTAACACTTATGATTTTATGTAGTCTGGAAGGTCTTGAATACATAAAACAGAAGTCTGGCAACGCCTAAATTGTTTCAATACATTTTTTAACACTAACTATTTTCAAATACATTAAAACGTAACAATTGATAGTTTAGAATATTTTTTAACATAATAGTTACGTTATTAAGTGTTCAAAATGTGCTCCATTTGTGAGTTGAAATTATTTGAGATTCATCGATAATTCATTGCCTTAGCTATGTAAGACTTGCTGGTTAAGTTTTTTAAACTGAAATTTTCAAGTATCTCTAATAAAAATAATCTTTAGGATTGAGATCGGGTGAACGTGGAGGCCATTCAATTCTACCTTGTCTACCAATTTATCGTCCGGAAAATATCTCATCTAAATAACGCCGAACATTTACACCAACTATGTATCTGACGTTAAATTTCTTTCGATAAAAAATGGCCCAATTAAATAAGTACCTACTATAACTGACCATACATTTAATTATTGTGGTCTTTGGTCATTTTTTAATTTCACACGAGTTCAGCTATTCAATACGAGTTCAACCATATGTTCACTTGATTTTATCTAGTCTGAAAGATCTTAAATACATAAAACAGTGCAAAATATGTAGATTTTAATAAATTTAAATATTTAAATGGAGAATGCTGTGATTTTGACATTTGTTCACCATTTAAATTATGAACTAAAATTGACAGTAGTTGTGGTTCAAAAAGTTCTGCAATTTAAATTGCTTCTCTAAAATGCCGTTCTCTAAACCATTCTCCTATTCATAAGACGACGGTACAAAAAACTGTAAGGCGATTTGAGGAATCTGGAGAAGTAAAAGTTAGATACCGATCAGGTTGACCGAAACGAGTTATCAATGACAACAAAACTTCAGATATAAGCAAAGTTTTGTTGAAGATCCACATATATCCCCAGGCAGGGTTGCACAAGTACATAATGTAGGTCATTCTTCAGTCTTACGTTTATTACGTAAAAATAAATTTAAATCATACAAAATTAACTTATTGCAAGAATTAAGTGAAGATGACTTTGGTCGTAGATTAGAGTTTACTGAGGTAATGATGGATAAAATTGAAAATTATTAAAATTTCGTTAACAGAATATGTTTTTCCGATGAAGCAACTTTTACACTGTGTGGAAGTATAAATCGACACAATTTAAGGTACTGGTGTGACGTAAATTCACACTGAAGACTGAATGCGTGAAAACCATACTCAAAGACCACAAAAATTAAATGTATCGTCAGATAGTTGTAAATTTAACGTCAGATAGTCGGTGTAAATGGCGATATTTAGATGAGATATTTCCTGGACGATAAATTGGTAGACAAGGTAGAATTGAATGGCCTCCACGTTCACCCGATTTCAATCCTAAAGATTATTTTTATTAGGGATACTTGAAAAATTCAGTTTACAAAACTTAACCAGCAAGTCTTGCACAGCTAAGGCAACGAATTATCCATGAATCTCGAATAATTTCTAGACAATCATGGAGAAATGTGGTAGACGCCTTCTACCATCGATTAGGGTGCTGTCAACTTACAAATTGAGCACATTTTGAACACTTAATAACGTAACTACTATGTTAAAAAATGTTCTAAACTATCAATTGTTACGTTTTAATGTATTTGAAAATAGTATTAAAAAATTTATTGAAACAATTTACGCGTTGCCAGACTTCGGTTTTATGTATTTATGATCTTTCAGATTACATAAAATCATAAGTGTTACATATGGTTGAACTCGTATTGAATAGGAGATTCCAATAATGACTGAATATACAGGGTGATGTATTTGAAAAACCAAAAATACTAATAATATAAGAAAAACGGCAAATCTGGCAACATTGTAAATATCAAATATCGAATCTCCGTATCCCAAAATAGGTGTACCTCAAATTTTGTACAATTATGATTAGCTATTTTACGAGATAATTAGCCGTTTCCAGACTTTTGGGCCACTCTGTACATATATGAAAATGCAACTATGATAGTACAACTATGTAGATGAAAATACAAATCCCATTCCTAATAACAGAGGAGTTAGACAACGTGACGTAGTCCAAAGCTTTTTAATATAGGCCTAAAGGAATCTTCAAAACTACAAATTGTTCAAGAAATGGTATCAACGAAGGTAAACTACCTCTGATTCATGAAGAATGCAATATATGTTATCATCTAAACAAATACGTGAAGACTGCATCCAGTAGTGGACGTTCAAAGGTATGATAATGATGATCAAAGCTCTGCTTAATGGAATAATTTTTGTTTGTTTCCAATAGTGACTTAATAAATATCCTAAAAGAATGTGTATTATAAAATATGAATTGCACAAATTTTAAATAGAAAAATTTCAAATGAAAAACTACTATCAATATAAAAATAACATAATTTTATTTTATAAAATTTTTAATTTTATTACTTTGTTATCGGTAATTTATCTTCTCAAAAAAATCATGATACTATCATGAAGTGGATAGTATAATAGAATGCAATGTTAGTATAATACGTAAAAACAGTGCAGGTGCAAATTTGTAGAATATATTTGGATAGATCTCAATCAATGAAACATTGATTAGATAAAAATATAAAACGGAAACGTAAAAGAAATTGTAAAACCAGATAAACCGAAGATAAAAGCCGTACATTAGACAGGTTTATAGATTATTTTTTGACAAAATCAACGAAAAGATATCCGACATACAATATTTCTTTACACTTCGACGACGTCCTCGGAGATTGGAATCTACTAAAAATATACATGTATCAGGCCCTAGAGGCCCTTGCCTTCGATAGTCTTAATTAGTTTTGTATACTTTTTACCGTCCTTCACTTGTACTTTCCAGTTTCTTGTTCCCATTTCTTCTATGTCAGTCCCAACGGCCTTAAACCACTCCCTTCGTGGTATCCCCTTCCTTTCTTCCCTTGTTCTCCTGCTTTTAGGACTCTTAGGACGTTTCTTTCTTTTGACATTCGTAAAACATGTTCTAACCATCTTTCTCTCTGTGCTCTGATCTTCTGCGTTATTTTAGGTCTCTTATAAATCTCTATTAACTCCTGGTTTGTTCTTCTGTGCTATTCCCCATTAGCCTCCTTTATGCCACCAAAAACTTTTTTCAAGATTTCTCTCTACCAAATCTTTAATTTTTTTCTTCTATTTGATTCATTGTCCAAGTTTTACATGCATACAATACTGATGGTCTCTATTCTACTATTGAACGTGTCAGAAGTCATCTGCGAAACCTATACATTGCTGTCTTTTGTTAAGAATCGTGCCGCTTGGTTCCTCTAGTTATTTTTTCTAGTACTTAGTTAAATAAGACTATTAGGGGATCTCCCTGTTTTAATACTCTACTAGTGTAATTTTAACTAATCGTATCAGTTTCTCTGATATTCGTAGTGATCTCATTGCTTCATATAATCCGTTTCGTGATAAAAATAGATAGTCCTGTTTAAAATCAATAAAGAGCATGCAAACCTAGGTTTTGTTCATAAATGTTGCTTTGTTAAGTTAACTTAATCGAATTTAACTAATTTAATCAAATGTTGTTCTTGACTGTCTGAAACCAGCCTTTTTTTTACATTTAAAGAGAAGAATGAAAATCTGCATACGGACACCTGTGACTCATATAGGTAGTGTTGGGTTCCTAATACCCTAACGAAGCTGTACCAGGATGAGATTCCTGAGGGATTTAGACCTTTGACACTTCGTCCCGTCACCACTTCGAGACGGTCGGCGTCCAACTAAAAACCTCCCATTTTTTCTTCCGCACATTCATCGGGGAAATCACACCCACACGAACTACCAAAGACCCTCAACCCCCTACCTTAGCGAGGCTGCTATCTCTCTCTCGTCGTCTGTCTCTTATTCACTTCTTAATCGGCCTGCGATAATCCGAACCCCACCAAGGTGCTACTCTCTTGCTTTAAAATTCTGTTTCGAGTTCCCTCTTCTTTCGTTCTTTTGAAAAGAGCAGCTCCCTGATAAATTTGTGAATCCGTGTCCACCACTACTCATTCTTCATCATTTTTTTCAGCATTTCCACACGTTTAAACTATTTCTCGCCCTTGTCAAGTACCGGCGAAGGACCAAGCACTCTCTTCTCAGTTGCGCTATCTCGACACACCACCAGTAAGGCCTTCTACCCGTACGCCCACTCCCAATTTTACTTATACGCATCGCGGCTCTCATAACCTGCTCGAAGCATTCTACAAGATGTAAGACGTCGAGCCCCAAGTACCTCCCATCTAATACTCTCATCATATACATTCCAATCCACCTGATATCTCCGGCACCTTGACAGGCAAGGTTTGGGTCTACCCCCAACGTCATACGTCTTGCCAATCGAGAAGCCGATGAATTGATGCTCTGTGTCGGTATACTCCGCAGTACTACCTAGTCCTTGATACATCGGGCGGTTAACCCCGAGTGTCAATGATCGGCGAGCCCCATTCCGTAGATTTTGCGTTGAAGTCGCCGAGCACCACGCACTCGTTACCCAGTTGCTCACCTCTTCCATAATTGCATTTAATAAGCTATTCTCGTACTCACTTACCACTATATTCGGTACAATACAGCAGCAGATTCAGTCTCTACATTCTCACCGATATATAGCCCATATGGGCGTCAATCCCATACACTCTTCCTGCTACAAACCAGGCCTGATTCCTGACCAACATAGGGTTTGATTCCGCCGCCACTATCAGATCATCTCTTCTCAGCGGTGGAAGTCAGAAAAAAATCGTGTGATAGTCTCGCCCTGCCCACATTGATCTGGAGAATCCTCTGCTTAGCACCGCAATTCGTTACCATGTCGAGAGGAGTATACGCGCCTCTTTAGGCCCCACTTCCGGAGCAACGTCTGGCTTCGTCGACCAGGTATCTGAACTTAGGCCAGTCTCTCGACCCACTCAAATGACCTTTTACATTGCACTTCATGCAACACTTCATCTTGGCCGTGCATTCCTTGAGAATGTGATCTTCTTGGCCACATCCCCAGCATCCCTTGCGCTCTTCTTCCTCACATTTATTCCTGGTATGTTTTGACAACTTGACACTATAGCATCTTCTTCTTCTTTATGTGCCGTCTTCTACCGAAGGTTGGCGACCATCATACGATAGGTTTCTCTGTTTTGTGCCGCATGAATTATGTTCGCAGCTACTGGTATTTGAAACCATTCTCTCAAGTTTCTCAGCCAGGATTTCTTCTTTCTGGCCAAACCTCTTCTACCTTCAATCTTGCCTTCCACGATAAGCTGTAGCAGACTGTACTTATCATTACGGAACACATGGCCCAGGTATGACGCTTTCCTCATTTTAACAGTTGTTAACAATTCCACCTCTTTACCCATTCGTCTTAATAGCTCTGTGTTGGTCACTCTGTCTGTCCAAGGTATTCTCAGTATGCGTCGATACAGCCACATTTCTAGAGCCGCTAACTTCTTTATAATTGCTGCTGTTAACGTCCACCCTTCTACGCCGTAAAGTAGCGTAGAGAGTACGTAGCATTTCGTGGCGCGCCATCGGAGGTTAATGCTTAGGTTGCGGTTGCTTAAGAGCTTTCTCATTTTGATGAATTTGGATCTTGCTATTTCAATTCGGATCTTAATCTCTACTTCTGGGTCCCACTTGTCATTTACTGTATATCCCAGATATTTAAATCGGTGTACTCTTTCAATACGTTCGTCTTCAATATGCAGGTCGATATGTTGAAATTTTTTTTTACTGATCACCATAAATTTAGTTTTCTTTCTAAAGATCTTCAGTCCAAATCGGCTGCCAGTTGTATTAACTCTATGTAGCATCATCTGTAAATCTTCGATGTTATCGGCCAGTATAATAGTATCATCTGCATATCGAAAATTACTTATTGGTACGCCATTAATCTTGGTACGCCATTAATCTTGGTACGCCATTGGTACTATAGCATCGCAGGATAGGAACTTTCTGCCTTACAAGGCATGCTACAAAAGCCAACCTTCAGTCGTTCCTTTTTTAGCAAATAACAGAAATACGATTGAAAGTAACACCCCTCCAGTTTCATATGTTGCTGCTGCCAGATCTATACCTAAAACTACGTACCCAAAGAAAGAACAGGCTATAGTGTTTCATATAACTCATAACACTCTTAAATTATTTGATTATGTCAAATCAATTGGAAATGTTTTTGGACCGAAAAACATCAGCTTTGCTTCCAGAATCTCGAACAACGGATTGTGCATTTAGCTAAACAGTATCGAATTTGTGACCTCACATTTATTACTCATAAATAATCCTACTGTTCACGTAGGAGACGTAGACCACATTATAAGAAGACTACTTACACCACTAAATGTCTAGTTTTATCAATTTATCTCCATCTATTCCACATGAGCCTATCGAGTCAGCACTCGATTAATGGCTCGAGCAAAGATTATGGCCTACAGGTTGCTTCACTCATCGCGTTCCTGAGGGCAGGAATTTCAGGGGACGAATATACAGCCGCGTCTTCTAATATGGAGACTGAAAACATACAACTACATACAGATTTACAGTCGTGTTCTAAAAATATCATCCAAATGTCTTGGCAAGATCACTGGAATAAAATTCTTTCCAAGCTTCGTGATATCCATACCAGCATTAAAAGTTTGAGCTTGTAATGTAATGTAATAAAATTTTACCTTTGTCAGTGACCTATGCTGCGAAACATGTAAAGCTAAATAAATATATATATATATATATATATTTTATATATAATATTATCACGATATATTACATAGTACTCATTTTTCAAAGTAAAACACTTGCACGTCACGATTTATACAAAGTGACGTCACTTGTATTTGAAATATTCCAGAACATCAACCTTAGAGTTCAAATTTTTCTAACAGCTAATAATACGAAACCCATACGGAACTGCTCGTTCTTTCATAGGCGTCAACATGGTGTAATAATCAGAAAAATGTAATCATCATTATATTGGAAATTTTAGAATTATATTGATTAAATAACCAAAAACATTTGTTATTATTAATAATATAAATTTTATGAAATAAATCTTTAAGTCTAATATTTCACAAAATAATAATTTTAATTAAATATATTAGACAATTGTACGCAACTGATACGGAAATACTTCAAATTTTATTGACAGTTAGCGTCAGTCAGCGTGTGGCAAAAGTGTATAAAGTGTTGCCGCTTTTTTAGGGTAGGAATATTGTTTATGTTTTAATTTCTTACACAATTTGATCATAATAAAATATATAATAATAAATTGTATTTATAAATACATATTAAATTTAGATCAATACCTTTAAAAACTAATTATTGTTGTGTATTGTGATTGTGATATGCCAAAACAAATAATAGTCTGTAGAAAGCCGATAAGCTTTCATATAAGACAGAGTATTTTGAACAAGAAATAATGGCGGGACGTTTTTACTATTAAATCCCTAAAAGAGGTAAGTTTAACATTTAGAATATATAATTTTGTATTAAAATGTTTTCTTATGCATTTTAATGTATTGCAGTAGTCTTAAAACTAAGTGTATTTACTGTTAATATAATAGTTTGACAAATAGTTGACATTTTAAAAATTCCTTACTTACTAACTATTCTGATGCTTTGACAACGCTGTGGGGTTCTGACGACGTAAATCTTGAATGACGTGCAAGCTTTTTTATATGAAAAATGCCATATATTGTGTCAGCCTCAACATTTTTACTCTTTGATAAAAATTTCTAACTTTTTTCTGAACATAGTTGTCTTCTATTATTTTTAGTTATTTTCCACTCATTTTCTCTTCTTTTGTCTACATAATCGTTTAGCTTCGCTCCTTTTGGTTTTATAATGCTCTTTATTTTTTTCTGCATTACTTTAATATTTTCTATTTTTCGTTATTCTTTTATTTCGTATCTCTTTTATTTTTCTGCTTTCTCAACGCTAAGGTCTGCGGCTTCTAGCATGGCTGTTTGACAAATATTAGAAAAAACAAAGAAATATAATATAGACCGCCACTACAAGTTTTTGGACGTAGAAAATAATAAAAAATTATAAAAAGTCGATGATATTACCAAAGCCCTAACAGATATTAGGACTGAGAAGGAGGATGCTCGACTTTAAAATTCCAAAAATATTCGTAGAATTAAGCTCCAAGAGTATCTACCTTAACCATTTAAAACTAACAGATGAGCTACCATGCATGCCTTTCAACTTGGCATTAGAGAAAGTTATGGGAGATTCAGGAAAAATTTAAATGGTGTGATATCCACCAATAATCTACAAGTGATAATTGGAAAAACCCGAGATGCAGTTAAAGCTATGACACGAATCAAAAATACCGTAGAAAACACTGGACTTGTGGTTAATACACAGAAAACTAAATATATGCCGACATCGTCAAGAATTCAACAAAACAACTTAGATAGAGATAGAGATACAATTTATAAAATCTTCGAAACAATAAAAGAATTCTGTTATTCGGAGTAGTGGTGATGTGCAAAAACATTTACTTTATAAGAATTCATATACTTAATTTAATTTTAATTTTTAATAATAATTTATGACAATATCATGGGCGCCGCCAGAATTATTTTCAGGGGGTTCATCTGCTTTTCAGGGAGTGCATTTGCATCTACGCACACTATTAACCAATATCAATTATACAACTATACATATATAGCTATGTACTTTCTTTTCGGACAGTAGGATGCAACTGCACCTTCTTACAGTCCGCTGCCGGCGCCCATGCACAATACATAAGTAACAATAACTTTATTAAAAACGTTAGTATTTTATATTAGCCCCCAAGCTGGCTCAGCAATACATAAATTATTTGGGTAATAAACGTACAGAAATACGAGGTTAAATATTTATTTTTTTATAATTTAACTCTATACAAAATAAATTTTTGACGAAAAGATGTTGACTTCCTAAAAACACTAAATACAAATTTAAAAACTCGCTGGTGTTACTTTACAATCAACTTTACTAGGATAATCGCAAGTAAGCTCGTCTTGATCCCACAAAGTACCAGGTGCGCATGTAAATTGAATTGCCTCTCCTCTTAGACATTCGTAATATTTAGCACAATCATCTTCATCTGGTAACAGGGTTCCGTCATCTTTTCCAACACAAATTGGATCTACAAACAAGATAAATTTTTTTTAATGTGTGTCTCTTTAATAATGTATTTCAAGGGAAAATAGAACTTTATTATAAGAATATTTTTTGATTTTGAATAGTGGAAGTTAATAAAAAGAGCAAATCTAAAACAACTTCAGGCTACGAAACAGACACTTAGAATTTGTAGTGAAATATATAAGGCATCCGAAGTGAATATTTTGAAATCTTCTTCTTCGTGCAGTCTCGATTAGTGGATGTTGGCAACAATTTCGGCGAACTGTGTGAGATTTTGTGATGTTATTCTTCAATCATGGGTATTATTCAGTCAGGAACACTGCCTCTCTCTCTCTATCTTAGAGAGATAGACTACATTTCTTTCTTTCTTACTTAGTTACTTTCTTACACTACACTACTTTCTTACTACACGACCAGCCCATCGAAGTCTCCAAAGTTAAATTAAAATAAAAAATTTTAAGATCGGTGCCTTTTTGAACACTTGGTAGAGTTCATGGTTGTACCTGGACCTCCATAGTCCGTTTTCGTTAATAAAATAAAATATCTTCGTTAGGACTTTTTTATCGAAGACTTCAAGCGTTTTTTTGTGTCTTCTGTAATCACCCATATCTCGCATCCATAAAAGACTATTGGTCTGATAATAGTTTTGTAGACCTTTATTCTACAGTGTGTGTTTTCAGAGCGGAACACATAGGCATGTGAAAAATAAACTTTGTTTTCCTTTACTACTCTTCTTTGAATGTCTGGTTCTTATGTTACATCCCTGTTTAATGCAACTTCCAAATATGCAAAACTTTCTACAGTTTCAATATCGTCCTCTAATTAAACTGTGCGTCTGTTTCTCCTAGCTCTTGCCTTATGTTTTTTTGGCTTTTGAATATTTATTTCTAGTCTGGTCTATTTTGCATCTGTTTTTAATTTTGAATATATTTCGGCCGTCTTTTCTGTTCTGCGAGACGTACTGCTGATGTCATCGGTATAGGCGGCAATCTTTATTGATTTATTTGTTAGATTACATCTTCCTATATTCAGCTGTCTTATCATAAATTCGAGAGTTAGGTTGAATAGTGTCGGTGCCAGTCCGTCACCTTATTCCTTTGAGTATTAAAAAGTCCTCATTGACCTCATTTTGTAATCTGAAAGATGCTGTTAACGAGTCCATTGTTGCTTTTACTAGTCGGATGTATTTTTGGGTGATGTTGAAGCTATGCAATTTTTGATATAACTTGTGTCTATTAATTGAGTCGTAGGCCTGTGAATAGCTGATCAGTTATAGATCTTTCTTGTCGGAAATCGGTTTGATATTCCCCGACAATTTTTTCAGTTAGTTATTGGAGTCGTTTGTTTGGTATGTAAGTAAAAACTTTGTACGCTTTTACTTTGTACATTTTTTATTGATTGGACTATAATCCCGGTTTTCCAGTTACTACGCATCTTTTTATAATTCCAAATCTTTTTCAGGAGCATACACATTATTTGTCATACTAGGTGTTCACCACCTAATTTATACAGCTCAGAGAGGACGTTGTCAATACCTGGAGTCTTTTCATTCTTTTGTGCTTGTATTGCTTGTTTTACCTCTTCCATCGTCGGGGTTCTATATTTTCGATGTCTCTCTCAAGGTGATGCAATTTCATATACTCTTAATTTTCTTACGTCCCTAAAAGAGTTTTAAACTTTTGGATCACTGTTTATTTGACTTTCTTAAAATCTGCATAGATCTGTTCGGATTTTGTATCATTTTCTTACATTAAGTTCATATCTATACGCTTTTCTTATATTGTTGCTTTGAAGATTTTCTTCCTCTTTTGTATATATTACCGTTTTCGTATTTTCTTTTCTTTGTTTGGCATATTTTATCAGCTCTTTGCCTTGCATCTTCGTAGCTTGCTTTTCTTTCTCTGGTTCTTGTTTCCATATATTTCTTGTGTTATTTGTTTCTTTTTTGTATGGCCTTTTTACAATCGTCAGCGTACCATTCTCTTTTTGTTTTTTCTTTTTTTTTGACTATGATTTTTCTTGCTGTGTTAATTACTTTTGTTTTGATTTCTTCCTAATGTCCTTCGATGCCTAGACTGCCTGCATTTGTCAGTGTTTGTGTTATTTCTCTCTCATAGTTCTGTTTGATATAATTTTGTCTCAATTTTTGTACATCTAGTTATTTTGTTGTTTGTTCCTGTCTATCCCCCTGTTTTTTGACTTCTGCATCTGTATTTTTTCTGTACTAGGAGATGGTCAGATCCGCAGTATGCTTCTTTTTGGCTCTTCACATCTTGTATGTTTGTTCTGGCCCCTTTGTCTATTAAGACCTGCAATTTGGTTGTCTGTTGCTATACCAGGCACAATCTATGTTGCTTTGTATACATCAAGATGTGGGAAAAAAGTCGAGCATATGATCACGTTTTTTTTTTACTGGAAAAGTTGATAAGTAATTCTCCATTTTTATTGGTGTTTTGATGGAGTAAATGTTTACCAATGGTTCATAAGAAAAGTTGTTCTTTGCTTGTATTACTTTTTACAATTAATTGGTGGGCGGCATATCTTTTATTGGTTAGTTATTTAGTAATAATATGTAATTGTCTAAGCAAGATTTTCTGTCCATTTCCTTTTGCATTTTTTTGCTGCGTTCTTGACAACTTTATTTGCTTCTTTATAACTTTCTCTAACTCGTTCCTTCTCTGCTTCTGTTCTGGAATTTAGTAGTTCTAAAGTGTTTACGGCGTTTTAATTCTTTCTTTACGCCCAAAATGTTTTAAATGGTTTTCACAAGGGCATTGCTAATCAAAGCATTGTATTTAACGTTTGTGTAAAGACTGATTGTTATGTACAAGGTTCATAAGATAAATGCATCTCTAAACTCTATCTAATCACCATAATTTTCACCAACTTGTGGTAAATTTATGGAAGGGTATCTAATATTTAAATTTGTATTATTATTGTCATTACCGGTACACCAAGAACACGATGTTGTTTTCAGTTTGATTTAAATATTCCAGGTTGATTATTGTAAATACATTGTACACAAGCTTTTTAGTTGTACAAGGTCAAAGTATACAGGTTTAAATTACCCGTGGTCGTTGTAGTTTAATTCTTTTTAATCATAGGTTTTGATTTATAAATGTAATTAATTAAATTCATCAAATGATGTCTCGAATCTATCTTATCTTAATTATGTTATTGTACTCTCGCCTAAATTTGACACATTTATCTGATTAAAATATTGATGTAACCTGGTTAATTTGATGATTTTTTAAGATTTTATTTGCTTTTGTTTACAAAATGATAAAACAGTAATCAATTTCGATGAAAATGATGATATACTTATATTCTATATTTTACTATTGTATGATAATAAATAAATTGAAAGTTATTTTAAACTTAAGTTAAAGAGTATGAAGAATACGCTACTGAATGCTAAGCTAGGAAATGTATGACTTTTACAAAGAATATTATCGTACTTTGGATGTATTTCTATATATAAAGTATATAGTATAATATAATATAAATATTATACATATATATTGATGTATAAATTAATATCATTTTATATAGCATATCGTTAACAAATACAAAACGATCATAAAAATGATAATTTTGCTGCATGTCCATTGATTAAATTACAATAACCTACAAATTCTGCTGTATGGACAATGGCTACCAAGTCGACGGTTGGATCCATCAAACGATCTCGTAGTGAATTACTGCCTTTCAAAAAATATAATTCATCACTTTAAGACATTTAAACCTTGCGCTACAATACCGTTTCAAGAAATATGCATCGATGAAAAACAGTTGTACATGTCCTTACATTGTGATGACTCGACTTTTGGTATAAACTAAGTCAGAAATTTACTATGATGACATTATACTTAAGGTACTGAGAAAAACAAATATAAGTATCCACGCATGTTTAGAACAATTTTCAATAATGACAATGTAATTAAGCTTATGTTAACACTCTAATGCAGTAATTATTAACTTACAGGTGTACATAGTATGAATGTATCTCAGTAAAATAACTTAACGCAGCTTAATTTGAAAATTATTGATTAAATGACAAAACTATAAGCATAAATTTGTGCGTAATGCCAGTATGATTACATATGTACGTATTCAGTGAACAGTTTCACGATAAATTTGCCCTCGTAACAAGATAAAGGTGCGATGGTGATTGAATTAATTGTAATAATACTTAAGTTCATTGTATAGGCGGTCTTTGAATACATTGTAAACCGTTTCATTCCATATTTGACAATGCAATGGTTTATAATTTTGCTGTTCTTTGGACGTAATTTTGGAGAAATAATCGTATTTCATCACTTGATTCATATGTCGCATACCGATTTTATATTGTTATAAATATATTCATAATGTCTTCTACATCAAAACTTTCTAATCTAATCTCTGCGACTAAACAATAGTACACATTAAATTGAGTGCAGTAACAGTAAATTTTAGGTCAATCTTATTTCTTTAACATTAACGCCTCAATATACAATAAATTACATTTATTTGTTAGATTATTAAAACACATAAATTAAGATAATTTAATAATTTACATCGATCTTAGATTTAATTTTTACGTAATTACTTATGTATTTAAATAAATAATTAAAATTTTTTTGGTACGCCTCTGCAAAATTGATAAGTGGAATATGATTTCGTTGAAAAGTTATCGTTAAGGGCTTCGTTAAGTGCGATGTTGCCAAGTAATCACCTTCAATTAAAAATTGTTTTAGTATAATGGTTATTCTTAGAGATGACGCAACGTTTATGCATAATAATTCATGGCCCCACATCCACATCATTCTTCAACAGATAGTTGTTTGTAAAAAATCTTGACGAGGTTCAAATCACACGATTTATTTGACCAGCTTGCAATTCAGATTTAAATTCCATTGAACATTTTTGGGATAAATGGTTAAATCTTTAAGGAGACATATGCCGGCTCTCACAAATTCTAGAGAGATTTACACTTTACATATTCTCTGTAACTTGGTCCTCTGTAAACAGTCTAAATTAATACTCTAGTCTTATTGAGGACAGGGATATCAAAGTATTTCTATTCTTAACACAAATGTGTTTTGCAACATTCCAAGAATTATAAAAGACCAAAACAAAAGGTATTAAAATAAACATTATACAAAGTCGGCTAAAATGCAGCATCTAATAAATTAATATAATACCAGCTAGTTTTCTGAATTTAGTTTTTTCGTATGAATTTTCAAAATATTATTTGCTTGATTCGTAAACGTTTAAGAAACAGTTAGTTACTTTAACAAAATTTTACTTACTTGGGGTAGTAGAAGGTCCTGGTGTGGTAGCTATAAGAAAAGGTACAATTATTAATAATAATACTTTAATTCGTTGTAAGTGTAAACGTTTATTATTATTATACTATCCAATAGATCTTGAATCTAAAATCAAAAACCAACAACCAACAGGGAAATAGGGTGATGGAAAAAACTCAAATAATCAAGGAAATACAAACGTTTTATGAGAATCTGTATACATCTGCTATACAGAACCCCGGAACAAACGGGAGAACAAAAAATAGAACAATTCTAAACGTTGGCTCGGAAACTCTCCCTAAAATAACTTCTTCGGAAATTAGACATGCCTTATAGCAAATGAAAAATAAAAAAGCTCCTAGTTACGATCGTACTATAACGTCTGAAATGTTAAAAATGAGCGGCAACATCGTTGTAGAGGTTGTGGAAGTTTTGTTGAATAAGTGTCTAACAGAAAAAAATACCCAGTCTGTGGGAAAACTCCGAAATAATGCTTTTACACAAAAAAGGAGATACTACTAATATTAAAAACTACAGACTTATAATTTTGTTGTCACACTTATACTAATTGTTAACACGAATAATAACCAATCGCATAACACAAAAACTTGATTTATATCAACCGGTTGAACAGGCGGGATTTAGAAAAGGGTTTGGTACTAATGATCACTTACAAACCATCAGAACATTGGTAGAAAAAACCACAGAATATAATGTACCTCTACATATGTCATTTATTGGCTTTCACAAGGTTTCGATAGTATTGAAACTTGGTCCTTTTTGTCAGCTCTGAGGGATGCTCGAATAGACTCATGGTTACACTTATTAAAAACATTTATGAACAGGCCACATTCCACATCAAAATCAATGAAGACGAAAAAACTGAAAAAATAAATCTTGGTAAAGGTATTAGACAAGGTGATACTATTTTACCAAAGCTTTTTACCTTAGCGTGAATAATCAACAATAGATCAACTATTCACGCTGAGACAACTTCTAGAAAAGGGATGGGAGTATAACAGACCCATACACAATCTTTTCATAGACTTTAGACAGGCATATGATAGCGTAGAAAGAAGCCAAGTATGGAATGCCATGGCGGAGTTCTCAATACCAAAGAAACTCATTCGGATGACCAAAGTCTGCATGGAGGGTGGAATATCTAAAGTACGTGTAAATAATAAACTGTCTGGCAGCTTTAAAATCAACAATGGACTTAAACAGAGTGATGCGTTATCTCCACTACTTTTTAACCTTGTATTAGAGAAAGCCATGAGGTCGGCCGAAATAAAAACAGAATTGCTATCGGTTCAAGGTCCCAAGCTATTACTCGCATATGCAGATGACATAGATCTCGTTGGAGACTCCATCCTATCCACGAAAGACATTTTCAACAAGGTGGAAGGAGCAACAAGTGAAGTAGGGCTGAAGATTAATGAAGAGAAGACGAAATATATGTGTATAAATAGAACGACACGAAGAGATAGAATAGGACAAAATGTCACGGTCAACACCTTCAATTTCGAAAGAGTACAACGTTTTAAGTATTTGGGGGCCGTAATCACAGCTGACAACGATGTCACTGAAGAAATAAAAGACAGAATCCAATCTGCAAACCGCTGTCTATTTGCACTGGATAAGCTCATAAAATCAAAAAATCTCACAAGAAGTTCAAAGATCAAAATCTATAAATCCATCGTCAGACCTGTAATAACATACGGATGCGAAACGTGGACCATGACCAAAGCAAACGAAGAAAAGCTCAGACGCTTTGAACGAAAAATACTTAGAAAAATTTTCGGACCTCACCATGACATCACCACAAACCAGTATAAGATCAGAACCAATATCGAATTAAAAGCACTCTACAACGACGCCGATATTGTACAAGAAATTAAATCACAGCGACTAAGATGGGCAGGCCACGTGCACAGACTGCATAACGAAAGACTTGTAAAACTGGTATGGGAGGAGATTCCCACAGGCAAAAGACCACTCGGACGTCCCAGAATGCGATGGAGAGATAACATCCAAGCAGATCTCCGGAAAATGAACATTCCATTTGACCCTAGGTTGATGGAAGACCGAACAAATTGGAAAAAAGTTGTACAGTCAGACAAGACCCACCCAGGGTTGTAGCGCTACGTGATGATGATGATGATGATTTTTTTCTTAGCATTGGAAAATGTATTCAAATAGCTCGACTGGGAGCAAAAAGGTCTAAGCGTTGATGGTGTAGGTTTAAGACATTTAAGGTTTGCGGGCAACATAGTATTATTTAGTACAGATATCAAGGAACTGGAGCAAATGCTCAAGGAATTAAATCAGTAGTCAAATAAGGTCTTAAAGTGAATCTTCAGGAAACAAAAATAATGAGTAATTTACAAAGTAATGTTGTTATTGACAACGTCAGTCTTGAAAATGTAGACTACTATATATATATCTTAGACATACCAATAAAATCGACAAAGAAAACCAAATAGCCGAAATAAAAAGACGCATACAATTGTCTTGGGTAGCTTTCGGCAAGTTAAGCATTATCTTGAAGAATAAAGATATGCCAATGTGTCTAAAACGTAGAGTTTATGACAAATGTATCTTGTCTTTAACTAGATATGGACTGGAGACCATAGCCTTTACAAAGAAAACCTTAGAGAAGCTTAGTATAACCCAAAGAGCGATGGAGAAGGCCATGGTAGGGATTAGTTTGAGAGACAGGATACGAAATATCGACATTCGTTAAAAAACAAAGATTACTAATGTCACAGAACGTATAGATAGGCACAAGTGGCAATGGGTCGGGTATGTTGTCCGTGATAATCCTGAAAAATGGACACAGGGATTAACAAACTTAAGACCAATAGAGAACAGGCGAGGAGTAGGCAGACCACAGAAGAGGTGAGCAGACAATATTGTTTGGTATTTGCATGGAAGTTGAAGGTTATTACACTCGATCTGCTTTATCCACACACTTTTTGCTCTTATTTTACAATGAATCCCTATTTGAACATTTAAATGGAAAACAGTAATACTTACTTGTTACTGGAGCACGACCTAAAAGAAAAATTAATTAATTAAGTAATGTTTATAACACAACGCACAAAAATAGTATTTTTTTAATAAATCGCGCATAATGAATAAATTAATTTTGTCAGAATATATTGTATTAAAAATAACTAACAACAAACTTAAGAAATAAATCATTCAAAAATATTATAACTTTACAATTTGTTGTAACAAAAAACGTATTTCATGATTTGTGACTCATACCAGCAAGATATTTGGAAACAAATTAAGATGCCACAAAAAGGAGTTTTTAAAAAATGCAAAAAAACGCATTTATTTCAACTTTTCCTAAACTAAAATACTTTGCCTAAAACAGTACAACATTTATATAAACAATACCAAGATTTAACAGTGCCACTTGCACGGCCTACGGTGAATTAGAAAAACAACTTCTGAAATATAGTATCTTTATTACGACTATCCTATTTCAGTCGTTGTAGTCATGAGAAATCCTGAGACTTGACAAAGAGAACCAAAGTGCGGAAATTACTAGAAGAGCAAGACTAGCATGGGCATGGGCAGGATTTGGAAAACTTAGTTGGATACTTAAGAACCGCAAAATACCCCAATACTTGAGGATCAAAGTGTTCAACCAATGCATCCTTCCTATCATGACATATGGATGTCAAACCTAGACCCTAACCAAAGCAAACATGAATAAACTAGCCACAACAGAAAGAACAACGACTGTCAGATAAAAAGAGGAACGACTGGGTAGGATCCAAAACAAAAGTCGAGGACATAACAATAAAAATTGCAAAACTTAAATGGAGCTTCGCGGGCCACACTGCTAGACAGAAAGACCAACGTTGGAATACTACAATACAACATTGGAGACCTTACGAAAGTAAACGACCAAGAGGAAGACCACAGATGAGATAGCTTGATGACATTAGAAGAATAGCCGGAACAAATTGGAAATATGTTGCTCAGGATAGAGACCGATGGAAGGAGTTGGGAGATGCCTATGTCCAAACAGGGACGACAGAAGGCTAAGAAGAAGAAGAAGAGTCATGAGAAAGGGTTTGGATAATTTGCCTTTGAAAGATTAGGAACAAGCTTTTTCAGCATCTTTATTGATGTATAGTGTAATGTTATACGAAATTTTTCTTGAAATAATTATTTTATTACAATATCTTTCGTTATTCATCTATTAGTTTTATCTTTTATTTTAATATTTTTATTCCTAAAATAGTTGGCTAGCATTAAAATTTTACTTTTGACTAAATATTCTAATCCCTTCTATCTTCAGACCCCACTATGTTTTATGCCGTGAAATATAGATTTCTATAAAATAATATATGGTTAAATGCTCGCATATATGAACTTTACAAATAAAAGGAAGATAGCGAGCACAGTTTTTTTATTAAATCTTGCTCAAGTAATTTCGCTCTGACAGCATCTTCAGGAGCATTTCGTCAAACATTTTTGTTTATCCAGCACATTATTGAATATAAACATTTAAATACATTTTCACAAAAACGAACAATAGATAAAGGACAAAAAGGTTAAAAAATTGTTTTGATACTACATTGTGAGCAACGACAAGAGACATAATGACCTGACCATTCTGTCAATCGCACGGCGTCTCAGGAGAAGTCAATCTACAGTTTTAAATATTTTAAAAAGTTATCACGAGACAGGATATTTTGTACGAAGACCTGGTTAAGGATGCCCAAGGTGTACAACTGCAATTGATGACTATTTTTTGGTTCTTAATTCTACACGAAATTACTAATTGCCATCGATGAACATCAGAAATGAGCTACTAAATGTTAGACAAGTTAATGTGAGTTTAAAGACAGTTAGACGAAGATTAAAAAAAGAAAACTTTAAGCCTAAACACCCTTCTAAAGTTCCACGTCTTCTTCAAAATCATAAAGCTCGACATATAGAATTTGCACAACTAGAAAATGTTCTTTTCACTGATTAGACCAGAATCCTATTATGGAAGCCAGACGGTCGAAACCATGTCTATAGAAGAGTTGGAGAACGATTCGTCATCTACAATCTTGCCCAGACCATTAGTTTTGGAGGTGCTGGCATAATGCTTTGGGGAGGTATTAGTTGGGAGGGATGCACTGCACTTTTGGAAGTGTTTTGACGGATGTGTGATTCACGGACTCTTATGTTCAAAACATCCTATAAAATCATGTTTTGTCATAAGTCGGTTTTCATTGAATACGACAGATTCATTTTAATGTACGATAATGCTCAGCCACATGCTGCTGCCATAGTAATCAAATTTTCTTGATGGTATACAAATTCGAACATTGGATTGGATTTAGAATAGACTCAAATAAAATGGACCACATATGGAATACAATACACGAACAATAAACGACTTGATTGACCAGAATTTATTAAAAAAACAATTAAAAGAAAATTCCAAAATATTCGATATTTTTGTATTTTATATATTTGATATATATTATTTTAATTGCCGTATTGTCAGATTCCAGTAAGAGCCTAAGAAGGTATCCATTGAATTCTGACAGGCAATGGTGGGGGAAATCTTTTTAGGATTAAATCTTTTATTAAAATTAAATCTTCTTGTCGTCTCGAAATAAGATACCCTGGCATCTTTCGGCCGAGTAGGATACTGAGCCATAAGTTTCTAGGGTAGTGCCGGATTAACCGTGTTCCGGCTAAAACCTTAACCACCGTTCGACAGAGAGGATGTCTTGCCACTTAATAAACAACTAAAATAAAAAACTAAAAATTTATAAATAACCGTACCTATTACCATAAATCAAAAAATGTTTTCTTCCCGCTCCTTTTTCTTCATCATCCCAGAAATCAGTTCCTTCTCTCCTCTCAACATTATGTTTAAATTGTTTCTTTCATGCAGCCCGAAACCTATTCGTCTCTCAAAATCTCCGTCTCATTTGCCCATCTCCGGCAGTTAAAAATGTGAGTGGAAGCGTCCGGTACACCAAAAACAGTACAGTCTGCCGAGGCAGATTTGCCTATTCTATTTGTGAAGGTTCCAAAACTACCATGTTTAGTCAGAAACTGCGTTAGGAAGTAGTCTAGATTCCTGAACTTCCCACCACGGTCTCAGATCGGGAATAAGCTCCTTCGTCCACCTTGCCTTTTCACTATCATTCGCCCATTCTCTCTGCCACTGTACTATCGTTCTTTCTTCTTTACCTATACTTCTTTTCTTCTATACTTCTTTCTCTCTTATTCTTATATATATTTACATCCATCCTCCTCTCATACATCCTCGCTCGCTCTTTACACAACAAAATGATCGGTATCACCGCTCCAATTACATATAGAGCCTCATTTGAGACTGTCCTATATGCGCTAGATACCCTGAAGAGCATTCGCCATTACGAAGTCTCCATCAACCTAGAGCATTTCGCAGTCTTTAGTACACTACACCACACAGGGGCAGCGTAGGTTACCACCGACTGAAACACTCTATTTAGCACCTTTCTTTTGGTGCTTCCTGGGCCTTCAATGTTTGGCATCAGCCGTATCAATACCTCCAGATTTCGGTTCGCCTTCTCTACTGTCTTTATATTTGATATTTAGGTGAAGGTTAAACATATCGTTTTGCGGCATAGCATCCCCATTTCTGTACTTTTTTTCCCATCTAAATATTATTAGCTTTTCTAAGTACCTTTTCTATTTATTTATCAGTTTCCTGGTATCTTCTTCGACTACTTCTGCGTCGTTTATTGTTTCTGATCCAGGTATATTGTTTTTCAGATATTCTTGTACCTCTCGTTTTGTGTCGATGTCTCTTAATTGTTGAAAGTCGTATTACGCAACTTGGTTGTGATCCGACTTAATGCTTACGATGGGGTATGTTTTACCGATGCTACTCAATTTCCTAACTGATTATTTCTCACAATACCATTAGTGGTTCCAACTTTATTCTTCCATTTATTCCATTTTAGACTTTAGTTGCATCTTGACAAAACATAATATCAACTGCTGTGGTAACTGCTTGATATTCTTCAGGCATTGCATAGAGTAACTGTGATACAACTTCACTATCTTATACTTGACTTCCAGCAAACCATGACAAATATGTTTAACATATTTAAAGACCCTGTTGTGTATTTCAATGACCTTAGTTTCCGCTGCAGTTGAACCTGTGTCGAAATTCCTTTCTCTTGGTAAGTATTTTCCAATATACCTATAAATATTCTCTTTGCTGAAGTATTTAATTTAAGCATTTCCAGTATATTGTCATGCAAACGTTGCACAATTAGATTTCGGATTTTCACGTTATTTTTCTTATATAGTTCTCGGGCGACATCGCCTACAGGTTTATCTTGGGATAGTATAGCTAAGACACAAGCGTGTTTCAGTAACAATTTTACTGTGAATAACCAGTTGGAGAAATTATTTCCATCAAAATGTTTGATGTTTGCAACATTTGCTTCCTCCATTTTTGTCGTTTAGTTCCGTACCACGTTTTCCGTAAACACTTTTGTTTTTTAATTACTACTATGTAAGCTTCTTAAGAGACAAGAGACAACGGAGGAAATCGAGATCAAGAAAGGCGTAAGACAGGGTGGTATACTCTCACCGACCTTATTCAATCTATACTCCGAAGACATTATAAACACAGCACTTTCGGATCAAAATATAGGTATTAAGATAAATGGCATCCGAATAAACAACTTGAGATATGCCGATGACACGGTACTAATCGCAGAAACTTGGGAAGATCTTCAAATACTAATTAACAAAATAGTAGAATGCAGTGAAGAACACGGATTATCACTTAACATAAGCAAAACAAAAATAATGCTAATATCTAAATCACCACAAAACTTCCCTGACATAACCGTGCATGATCAAAGAATCGAACGTGTAAGAAGATATAATTACCTGGGAACTGTTATCAACGAAAATAATGACTGCTCTGAAGAAATCAGAACCAGAATAGAGAAAGCTAGAGCCACATTTACTAAATTGAAAAAGGTGTTCTGCGGAAGAGATCTAAGTCTAAAACTTAAAATTCGCCTTTTGAGATGTTACGTTATGTCAGTTCTCCTCTACGGGATGGAAACATGGACATTGAAAAAGATCGATACCAAAAAGATAGAAGCATTTGAGTTGTGGATGTATCGTAGAATATTAAAAATACCCTGGACAGAGAAAGTAACAAATGTGGAGGTTTTGCGGAGAGTGCGGAAAGAGAAAGAGCTGATACTTACTGTTAAAAAGCGCAAACTACAATATTTGGGACATGTTATGAGGGGAGATAAATACCAGTTGCTGCAATTGATTATACAGGGAAAGATAATGGGAAAGAGATCTATAGGAAGAAGAAGGCATTCATGGTTGAAAAACTTGAGAGAATGGTACAATTGCACCAATTACCAACTGTTTAGATCTGCAGCATCAAAAATACGCATAGCTTTGATGATAGCCAAACTTCGGAACGAAGACGGCACTTGAAGAAGAAGAAGCTTCTTAAATTTTTACAAATCTAGGACCATAACCTTTGGAGATTCGTTATGGAAAGTGCTTATAAATGGAATACTCAGCGATACGTTGACAAAAATAAACGTTTTTATTTTAGCACAAATTTCTGATTACAATCTCTCTAGGTTCTACTTGTTGACGTTGACAGTAATGCTACTAATAATATACAATATAGAATTGTAATACTAACAGTTTATGTGAACAATTCTTGATAAAAAAATGATATTTGATGTTGATATAAGTAAAAGAACATAGTACAGATTATTCTAAAAAACGCTGATTGTCAAGTTTATGATAAGAGGAAGAGAGAAAGGTTAAATTAGGCATAGTTCAAGGCGATGGTGAAACGAAATCTCTCAAGGGGATTTATTGATATGAGCCAATATAAAAACATAAAGAAATATGTCCCAGTATTATTGAAAAACGGAATAATGATTAGTATAATAAACCTTTTATAATGTATTTTTTTGGGTAGACCACAGAAAAATAATGAGTTTAGTCTGACCTGAATTACAGTTTACATGTCGAATATATCAAACATTTGTTAGTTAAAATTATCTAATAATTTTTAAATTTTTGTGTTCCAGGTACAGATGTATTGTACATTATAATATTTATTAATCAAAATACTTACTGCAGTCAACTTCACTAGGAAAATCACAATAGTTTTTAATATGATTCCATAACAGATTGGTAGGACAAGTTTCAAGATATCTGAGTCCGTGGTCACATTCATAATATTGCGAGCAATTACCAGGAACATAATCGTAGGTAATTACGTCAGAGGGATAAGGGCAATGAGGATCTGGAGTAAAATCTAAAAAATATAATTAATTTTATAGATTTGTTGTTGTTTGTTTGTGTTTAAATGACTGCGGACACTAAATCCATTCGACAATCTTACAATTTGAGGTGTAGTGTGTGTGTGTGTGTAGAGTAATTGTCTTGATACTTAGCAAAGTCGACGTCATTGTCTTTGCTAAGAGACGCTAATTGTATCCGAACGTCTGCGGTCCCTCCGGTGTGTACCGATCACACAAGGATAGAAATTATTTTCATTTATTAATTTTTTTAATAAACGAAAATTTCCACCCAGGTGGGATTCGAACTCACGACCTTTAGATTTAAAGGCAGGCGCTCTTACCACTGAGCCACAGAGGGGGTTTAAATTTTATAGATAAAGAGTTTAAATTAATTAATTTAAATGAATGCTATGTGTGAAAGTGTGAAATGGTTATATGGACATTTTTTCTACATATTTGGTTCTTGAAAAGCTCTTGAAAGTACCTACCAAACTGGTACGATGTACATATCTCAAATCAAGTCTCTTTTAGCCTAAGATAGCCGATGAAAGCGAGAATTAAATAAGTAGATAGTATTTTTATTAGTACTATTCATTACATTAATGTAGAGAATATTGTTCTGAAGCTATTTACTTGTGGCATTTCACAACAATTTTAGTTAAAAATATGTTTAATTAGCTGTTTAAATTTACACTTCGAAAATCGTTCTCAAAATATAAATTAAACAAATTTTGTTTCTGTTAATTGGAAATACAAATTAATTCTTCTGTTAACTTATTGTTAATTGGAGACCAATTCCAATGGTAACTTAAACAGCGTAATTTGTAACAACATATAATGTAAATCAAATGTAAATTTATATCATTTAAAGGGTTGGACCCATATATTTTGGTGGTTCATAGTATGTATACCTCGTTTGCACTGATGATGGAGTTAATAATCCGAAAACGTTTTGCAATATCTTTGTGATAGCCCGTTTGGGCATTTTATTATATACCTTTTATAAAGGATTTTAAATAAATTTTTTGTGATATATGGTATACAGCCAGCTACAGGAACTTAGTTTCCTAGTGGAAACTTATGGTATAATCTTTTCTTTTCTGTTACCGCATTTTCGACGTCTTCATTCCACCAAAGATTGTTATTAATTTTATTTTGTTTGATTCCTAAGACCTCCTGTGGTGTTTAATGAATACTTGATATTATGTTCTCATATATACATTTGGTATTTGTTAGTGTTTCGTCAAGTTTTGAGTCCATTCGAGTCTTATATAGTGTACGGGTGCTCTCATGAATTAAACTAGACAGATTGTATTGAGGAAGATCAATTCTTTCTAAAAGTTGTTCGTCTGGGCTTGATGAGACACTGCCCTTTAATCTATATGGGAAAACAATTTTTGCCCTGACCAAGTGGTGATCTGATCAGCATACTGCTCCTCTCATAGCTCTAATATCTCTAATGAGTATTTGTGAATTTTGTTTAACTATCACGTAATCTATTATAGACTTAAGATTCCTTGTTTCTTGAAACCATGTATATTTGTGTATGTTTTTGTGACATTAATATCCGTTAGTTATTTTGAGTCTATTACTTTCACAGAGATTGATAAGTCTTTCCCCGTTATCATTTACGACGTCTTCTCCATAAGGTCCAATTACATTGTTGTGGCGCTTGTTTCCTGTTCTTCCATTAAAATCGCCTAATAAAAATATTTCTCGGTTATTTCCAACTCTAGTAATAACTTCGTTTAATTTTGCAAAGAATTCGTCTTTTGTGGTTACACTCTCATCCTCTGAGGGGCATAGATTGCTAGTATTGTTGTTTTTTTTTATGGTGTAGGGTCATATTTACTTGCAGGATATTTTCATCTATTGCAGTCCATCTGGTAATTTTCCTTTTAAATTTTTTGTTAATAATTACGGATACTCCTCTCTTAGCTCTTTCTTCATTTGGTACGCCGCTATACAGGTGTATGTAGTCTCCTATCATTATTGATCCAACGCCCTTCTTCTTTGTTTCAGTGAGGGTCACTATGTTGAGGCCAAGTTGTTTTACTTCTTTGATGATCTCTTCAGTTTTACCCATTATTCCTTGTACATTCCATGTACCTATCATCATGGTCCTTTTTCGTAGCCGTTTTTTTTTCGACTATTTAAATAAACTGTAAAAAATTCTTTATGTTTACCTGTTGGTCGAGTAGGATCTGGTGCCCTTGTACGTGGAGCCTCTGAAACAGATAAATTAGATAAATTAGATAAAGAAAAAATACTACTCTACTCAGTCTTTTCTTCTAGGACCTAATACTAGTAACCTATTTGTTAAAAAGATTCTTACATATGCTTTCAAAGGAAAAAAAAACTAAGTAAAACACTTATAAATATGACGATTGTTTTATAAACTACATACATATTTAAAAAATGAAGACGTAATTCACAATTTAAGTATATCTATTTCCGTCAAAAATTGTGGCATTACTCTATTTCTAAACATTATAAAGAGATATAGTACTTATAATTAGTTATCTGAATATTCTTATAGTTATAGTTAAACGTCTTATTTATTTAAATCAAGAACAGGCAGGTGATATAAAAAGTTATGTTTTTATTGAGTTTTATGGAAGTGAGAAATTGAAGAAATATAGATTGCTCATAGTCTAGGCGGGATCTGTTTTGGATTGGAAATTTTCAAAGGAAAGCTATTTTTTTGCTGGAATCCCTTCAGGATGTCCCCATTATCGATAATCACGATATGCGCCAGTCGCAAACCCTGTGCTAAATTTTTTATTAAACAAAATCTGAAAACAATTGAAAATTTCTCATTTTTTTGCACCTATTTTCATTTATAATTCGGAAAATATTGATCCTAGAGAAAAAATTATAGGTAGTTAAAAGTTTCGTTATTAAATTTTACACAATATTTTGTTAGCTAAAAATTGAAAATTTAATGGTTATTGTTGAAAAAAAAGCAATAATTGGAAAAAAAGTACAAAAAAATGAAGTTAATCCTTTAAATGTTTTCGACTTTCTAAACTTGACTTACAAGTTCCATATTCCGCCTAGAAAAACTTTTTAATATGTTTAAAACGTGTGCTAAATTTTCTTAAGATCGGTCGGATAAGTTTTGCATAATAATTTTGCAATCCAGTCTACTGGAAAAAAATCGAAAATTTTCAAATTCATAGTAGGCCCTAAATAAGGCCCTCAGATAGTTGCATTTTTTTTTACATATAAAGGAAGTCTCAAACTTTCAAACGCTTTTTGTAAAATTTAAATCGGTTTACTAGGAGACCCTAGAAATTTTTTTAAAGTTATAAACATTTTTCAGGCTTATAAACAAATTAAATAACTTTACGAGCTTTAAACATATCAATTTTAAAATGTATACACTTAAAGAACATCAAAAAAGAACATTATTGAAGGTCAAAGTTGGTATACATTTGCCGTGTAACCATAAGTGATAGAGTGCTCGTTTTTAAACAAATACCCTCGTCTTGCCAAATACTTTTTATATGAAAAGTTTTACGTTATGCGCTTCATGGCAAAATCCATAAAAAAGACAAATAAAAAACCGTTTTCGCGTAAAATGTCGCTCGGAATGCATGAGAGGTGGTGGTGAGGGACATTCACTTCAAATGTGAATCGGCGAGTATCAAGTAGGGGACCATCAGTTTGTTTAATTTTGGGTTTTGAAATATAAACAAAAGTAAAGTTCTCCAAAATCTGTAAGGGCTTGTAAAGTAAATTGTTACTTTTAGTAAACAAATATGTATTTATAAATTGTTAATAAATAATTTGAATTGTTAAAACGAAGGAATTTTTTTTTTGTAAAAATCAAACATTTTAAAATATTTAACATTAAAAATAATTTATTTCTGCAGTTTTATCATAATAATGACATTATTTGATTTGAGAATATATTTTGATTCGAAAGTGACGTGTATATTGTATATTGACGTGATACTGCTGTGTAATGCTCGAAATTGTTTTTTTTTGAGCTTGCAATTTATACATTGAAGTAAATTGTTACTTTTAGTAAACAAATATGTATTTATAAATTGTTAATAAATAATTTAAATTGTTACAACAAAGGCGAATGAAACAAAAATTTTCTTTTCATAAATAATAATATAATAGCGTTGAACATAATATGATCAAACCACTGAAAAACCCCGAAATTAAACAAACTGATGGTCCCCTACTTGATACTCGCCGATTCACATTTGAAGTGAATGTCCCTCACCACCACCTCTCATGCATTCCGAGCGACATTTTACGCGAAAACGGTTTTTTATTTGTCTTTTTTATGGATTTTGCCATGAAGCGCATAACGTAAAACTTTTCATATAAAAAGTATTTGGCAAGACGAGGGTATTTGTTTAAAAACGAGCCCTCTATCACTTATGGTTACACGGCAAATGTATACCAACTTTGACCTTCAATATCTCGGTAACCAGTAAGCCGAATGTATCTTTTTGTTTTTTAAAAGAAGCGTCTTTTAATGTTCTTTAAGTGTATACATTTTAAAATTGATATGTTTAAAGCTCGTAAAGTTATTTAATTTGTTTATAAGCCTAAAAAATGTTTATAACTTTAAAAAAATTTATAGGCTTTCCTAGTAAACCGATTTGAATTTTACAAAAAGCGTTTGAAAGTGTGAGACTTTCTTTATGTGTTAAAAAATTGCAACTATCTGAGGGCCTTATTTAGGGCCTACTATGAGTTTGAAAATTTGCGATTTTTTTCCAGTAGGCTGGATTGCAAAATTATTATGCAAAACCTGTCCTACCGATCTTAATAAAATTTACCACACGTTTTAAACATATTAAAAAGTTTGTCTAGGCGGAATATGGAACTTGTAAGTCTTGTTTAGAAAGTCGAAAACATTTAAAGGAATAACTTCATTTTTTTGTACTTTTTTTTTCAATTATTGCTATTTTTTCAACAATAACCATTAAATTTTCAATTTCTAGCTAACAAAATATTGTGTAAAATTTAATAACGAAACTGTTAACCACCTATAATTTTTTCTCTAAGATCAATATTTTTCGAATTATAAATGAAAATAGGAACAAAAAAATGAGAAATTTTCAATTGTTTTCAGATTTTGTTAAATAAAAAATTTAGCACAGGGTTTGCGACTGGCGCATATCGTGATTATCGATACTGGGCATATCCTGAAGTGATTCCAGCAAAAAAATAGCTTCCCTCGAAAATTTCCATTATGGTCTGAATTTCTACAGATGCCGCCTAGTCTATCAGTTAACGATTCTATATCAAACAGTAACACCTCTGTACGGCCGCTTAAAGATAGTCCGCTTCACTACTTGATCGACCCCCTTCAAAATTTGTTAAAGGTTTTACGTTTCAAAAAGAACATCCGTTGCCATCTAAGCAGGCGTTTTTCGATAAACTAAGTGTTAACTCGTCGGTTAAAGCACATTTCAGCAATCTTGAACATTTCATTTCACATATCCTCGAGTGAATCTGAACCTAGATATACAGTGTACTTGGTCAGTTGAGGAACATAATCAGCTACTCTACAACTGCATCTTCTTCTTCTTCCTTCTTTATTATGGGCGAATCTCCTGTTTAAACTTCATCCACCTGCATCAATGTTCAGATTGTCGCTCCACCTTTTTCGGGGTCGGTCTATACTTCCACATCCCGTTGGTGATTTCTTCAAGGGATTTTTACTATTTTTCTTTCTTCCAGTCTGCTAATATGGTAATTTTACTCTTTTTTACTGTATAATGATGTCTTATATTTATTTGGTAATCTTAATTTTAAAAAAATTTAAGAGGAAACTAAAACAATCCTTAAATAAGTACGAATTAACTTACCTGTTGGAGCTGAGGGATCGATTTCTGAAAATGGAAAGTGTATAATTAACAGTTTTCAACAAAGAATTGTCATGGTTTTTAAGTTTTTTTCAAATTTCTAATCGTTAATTAGAAGTTGGTTATGAGAATTAGTTTTTTGGGTATCTACATAAACAAGTAATAACTAAACCACACAGATTATACCTACTGACAATATAATATGGATATCAAATCAGGTTAAAAGTTGTAAATCAGATGTAAAATCAAATGATAAAGTAAAATCATTATAATTGTGTCCTAAAAAGCAGAGATAACTAACGATATATTGACAAACATATAAAATGCAATAAAAAATAAATGCTAACATTTGTTGTTGATAGATTTACCCATCTATCAACGAGATAGCTGGGTAAATCTTAAAGCAGAAGGCCATAACTCAGATATTATGCAAAGAATTGGCTGATTCAAGAGTAATACTATACTATAAATCCTCAATTTAGAAGAGTGATTTCATCGTTTAAACGCCGAATATCCTCAAATTTAAATGTACACAGCGGCCCTTTGAAAACTACCCGTTTTCTCATTTGGAATTTGCGTTTTCTCATAAGAAATTACAGAGTATATAAAGTAGTATATTTATTTGTGTTTCTCTATAGAAGACTTGACCAGGAGTTGTCGTACAGTATAGCCAATTCTTGTTCACAAGTAGTAATTATTTTAAATTATTTTACTTTCAATAGTAAAAATTAAGCACAAAATTGTAATGAAATAAATTTTTTTTCTATGTCTCGTTTCGTTACATATTTAAATTTATAAAATAAAAATCGATATTTTAAAACATTATTTTTCAATCGTTTGACAACTTTGGAATTAGCGAGGGAACTTCGATCTACAATTCCTACCCACAGATAGCCGCTAAAATCGTTTTTGATATTTTATGGCCGAGCAAGTGCCGATCAAGAAATCAACAATCGTTCATTTACCTTGGTGTTTCTAAGGGTAGTGAATTTTTAGTTATATTCTGTTATTATTTAATTTGAGTTTTATTGGAGTTTTGGTTTATAGTGAAGTTTTAGTTATATTCTGTGATTTTTTGATTTGAGTTTTATTGGAGTTTTGGTTTATAGTGATTTTTAGTTATATTCTTTGATTATTGAAATACAATGGGCGAAAAACAGAGTTGTTCCAAGAGAAGATAGCAAAATTCTGATGTTGATTCCAAAAATGAAAAGCAGCAAAAGAGACGGAAAATGTTAACGTCCGAAGAAAAGGTAATGATACGAAACGTTTATGAAGGAATTGTCGACAGAAAATGGCCAAGCGGTCAAAATTTGTAGCAGTTTAACAAAAGTATCCGTTAGCTGTATTTATCGTGTACTTAAAAATACATCGGAAAATTAAAAGCAAGAAAAAGGTAAAACTAGAGGTAGGAAAAGCATTGATTTGGATGAGACAAGGAATTATATACGTCGAAAAATTCATTAATTTTATTTTTGGAGTGAAATTCCAACACTGAAAAAAATTTCTCAAGAGCTCGAAAACAATGACTCCTTACCCAAGATATCTCGTAGAGTCTTTAGAAAAGTCTATTAGAAAAAAATGAAATTATTCTGCAGAGAAGAATATATTTAGAAGAAATCCGCAAAATTCGCAGCACTGGACGCAAAATATATTATTTGGATAAAATCTGGATTAACGAAGGTCATACAGTTAGAAAAGTTTGGCAAGATTTAAATGTCAAAAGTAAACGCGAAGCATTTATAGAAGGCTGGTCTACAGGATTAAAAGCTCCATCAGGAAAAGGACGGCGTTTAATCATCACCCATATGGGAAGTGATACAGGGTTCCTTAATGATCATCATCATCATCAACTAGCCTCTAACGTCCACTGCTGAACATAGGCCTCTCGCATGCTTTTCCACTTAGTCCGATTTTGCGCCATCTGAATCCAATTTGTAGTCACTCTTTTTATGTCATCTGTCCATCTGGTTGGGGGTCGACCTCTATTTCTGTAAGCTTGTATTCGGGTTCTCCATTCCAAAATTCTTTTTGTCCACCGGTCATCAACTGATCTTGCTACATGACCTGCCCAGTTCCACTTTAGTGTTGTTATCCTTTCAATAACGTCTGCTACTCCTGATCTTTTGCGTATAGTAGCATTGGGTATTCTATCACGTAGAGAAATCCCTAACATAATTCTCTCCATTGCTCTTTCCACAACTTGTAGTTTACTCACTGTTGTTCTTGTGAGCGTTAGGGTTTCTGCGCCGTAGGTCATCACTGGCAAAATACATTGATTAAATACTTTTCTTTTCAGACACATTGGAATCTTAGACCTAGAAATATCCTTCATCCTTCCAAATGCAGCCCAAGCGAGGTTTATTCTTCTTTTCAGCTCGATTGTTTGGTTGTCTCGACTTATTCTGATCTCATGGCCCAAGTATTTATAGGAGTCAACTGGCTCAATATCTTTGTCTTCTACTGAGATGTTTTTGTTGTGGACTAAATTTGTCATAAATTGTGTTTTTGAAAAATTTATTGTAAGACCAACTCTTTTTGTGGCGGTATGGAGTTCTTGGAGCATTATCTGTGCCTGATCAAAGCTGTCTGCAATAAGAACGATATCATCTGCAAATTTAAGGTTATTTAAAAATTTTCCATCTACATTGATGCCCTTTTCGTTCCAATCTATTGTTTTACAAGCGTATTCTAGCAAAGTTGTAAATAATTTAGGAGACATGTTGTCTCCTTGCCGAACGCCTCTTTCAATACGAAAAGTCCCAGTATCTTCATTAAGTCTTACACAGGCTGTAGCATGTTGATAGATGTATCTGATGAGAGATATGTATCGGTGATCTATTCTACATTGTGTTAGAGCTTGGAGCATTTCACTTTGATTGACCGTATCAAATGCTTTTTCAAAGTCGACAAAGACAAGTATCAGGGGTCTATTATATTTAATGGTTTTTTCAATCAACGACTTAATGGTTTGCCGTATCCAGCTCTAAATCCTGCTTGCTCGCAAGGTTGATAGAAGTCTAGTTTTGATGCCAACCTATTAGTTATTATCTTCATAAACAACTTATAAACGTGAGATAACAAGCTAATAGGTCTATAGTTCTTTAGCTCTGATCTCCCTTTTTGTGATAACAGCTTTATTCCACTGAGATGGTGTAACCTCGTTTGAAAGGCATAAGTTATATAATTGCGTCAATGCTTTCAATACTGTCTTTCCTCCTGCTTTAACTGCCTCAATAACGATTTGATCATCACCAGCTGCTTTATTGTTTTTCATTCTATTTAATGACTTTAAGACTTCTTCGATTGTTATTTCTGGGATATCCTCTGAACCCACATTCTGGACTTTTCTCAACTTGGTGCCGTCTTTCTTCCCCCTTTCTCTATATAATTCTGTGTAAAATTCTTCAACTACCTTAATTATCTTATCTTTATCTGTTACCACTTTTCCATTTCGATCTGCGAGCTTAACAATGTTCTTCTTACCTAGAGCTTGACATCTCTTCAGCACCTTTAAACTTTTATTTTTCTCGACAACCGTTGTAATCTTTTTTGTGTTATATTGTCGTAAGTCCTTTCTCACTGCTTTATTAATATCTTTATTAAGTTGTTGTAGTACGCGTGCATTCGTATCGTTTTTGTTCTTAAGTTCTCTTCGTGCCTCCATAAGTCTTTTTGTTTCTTGACTGAGCTTTTCCTCCTTATCTCTCCTAGAATTTGTATTGAACTTTTTCTCTGCGTTCTTAATAGCTTTTATTAAGTAATCATTTAAGGTTTTGATATCCATAACGTCTATATTTGTTGTCTCTAGACATCTCAGAATTTCCTCTTCGAAGGACATGGTGTTTTCGATTGGATCCATTCTATTGGGTGTGTTTTTGTTATCATTTTGTATCTTTGTTTTTGGAGATTTAGCACGATCTTCGCTCTTACCATTCTATGATCACTTCCCACTGAACAGCTATTAAGAACTGTTACATCATGGATCATGTCTTTGTTGTTGGTTAAGACAAAATCAATTTCATTTTTGGTTACTCCATCTGGACTTGCCCAGGTTCATTTTCTTTGGGGACTTTTTTTGAAAAAGCTATTCATTGTTAAGAGGCCATTTCGTACCAAGAAACCCAAAAACATTTCGCCCCTTTCATTTCTTTGTCCGAATCCATAGGGACCTATTGCTACTTCGGTCCCGTCTAGTTTACATCCCAACTTAGCATTAAAGTCACCCATTACTAGGTTGTGTGTAGTAGGCGCTAGTTTTACAGCATTTTCTAGGTCTTCATAAAAGGTTTCCACTTCCTCGTCCGAGTGTGTAGATGTAGGTGTATAGGCTTGAATTATTTTAAGGCTGGTTTTTTTATTAAGCTTCAGTATGCAGAGTATTATTCTTGGGTTGATACCTTTAAGTTGTTGGATATTTTTAGTGTGTCTCTTATGTGTAAGAAGTCCAACTCCTCCTATTTTTTCTTTGTTTCCCATATAGAAAAGTTGATGCCCTGATTTAAGAGCTATACAGTTTTCTTCTTCACGTCTTGCTTCACAGAGACCTATAACGTCCCATTTTATGTGTTTTAACTCTTCTTCTAATTCCAGTAATTTTTCTTCAGATGACAGTGTTCTTACATTGTACGTGGCGATATACATTTGTCGTCGTCCGTGGTAGCCTGATCTGACCCGGGGATTATTCGCACCCTCTGTTTGCTGTCTTTCTTGATCGCTACCTTGACCAAGGAGCAGCTCAGTGCCGGGGACTGAGGGCCGTGTTTTTGTCGTGTCAAACATGCTTGGATTTTAGCCAGACTCTACCGCGCTGGCCAGTGCGAGTTGGTAGAGGGTAGGATGAAGGTATGAGTTTTAAAAGGGGGGATAGGAAAAGGGTATGAGGACCTCGTTCCCTCAGGCAAGGAAGAAGGGAGAACCAGAAGCTAGCATAAGGCAGGGTCACTAATCCCTGTAGCAGCCTGTCTTCTACTGGGATTGTAGAAGAGTGCTACCTGCCACCTATATGATGATGGTTTAATGATGGTTTGCTTCAATTTGAGTAAACAAAAACAGATGATTATCATGAAGAAATGACTTCCGAAGTATTTGAGTGCTGGTTTAAGAGAATCTTACCAAAATTGGAACCTGCGTCTGTGATTGTTAAGGACAATGCGCCATATCATAGCCGCAGACTAGAACAATTACCGACGACGGCATGGCGGAAAGAGAAAAATTCAAGAATGGCTTACAGAAAAGGGATTGCAAACGAAGAATCAATGCTCAAAATTCAGCTACTTGACATTGCACGGTTAAGGAAAAGTGAATATCTTGAATATGCTGTGGATGAAACTGCAAAAGATTATGGTATTAAAGCTCTGCGTCTACTATATTATCATTGCGAACTTAATCCCATTGAACTTCTCTGGGCGCAAATAAAAGGAGAAGTAGCAGACATTAACAAAACGTTCAAATTAAACGAAGTTAAGGAACTTTTGATTCAAGCAATCCTCCATGTAACTCCAGAGAAATGGGCTAAATGTATAGGCCACATAATTAAAGAAGAACATCGTATGTAGGAACTTGACTCTCATATCGAAGTTTTACTAGAGCCAATTATATTTATACCAGGTGAAGATAATGGCAGCGATAGCAGCACTGCATCTTCAGATTTAGACAGCGAATAATATTTTCTAATAGTTTAGTATATTCACATTATACATCAGCATAAAAAACCAAAAATAAAGAAAAATAAACAAGAACAACATAGTAAGTGTGTACATAGTGTTTGTATTTAAATAAAATAGTACAATGTTTTGTTACATCAAAAATTATTTTTAGTTTGTTTTTATAGAATTTTATTTTGGTTTATAGGATTTTATTTTGTTTTGTTTTATACTTTTTAGGTGTTTTGTTCATTTTATTTAGTGGGACAATGTGGCTCTTGGCGAACACCCATTTAAAAAAAGTAACTCGCCACAAGACATACCTCTGGGGTGGTGTGGAAACTGTCTTAAAATTTGTTTTAAAAAAATTTCATTGTGTAACTCTTTATGGACGGGTCACGTCAAAAGACGATTTAGCGTAACTTCCGCGATAGCCGGAATGCATCAGTAAGCTTTCTGCAAAATTACTTGTTTTTTATAGCTTTTTGTTTGTGACATTCTGTATTTTTGGGAGACCGTAGGTAATAAGCCACAAAATATTTATTCATATGTTTAATTTACTGACGTTTCGATCTCTATATAAAGAGACCGTTTTCAAATATAAAAATGATAGTTATATTTATTTTTTTATAGCTTTTTGGTTGTGGCATTTCAAGAGAAAATGGAAATAATCCACAATATATTTTTACATGTTTAATTCACTGTTTCTTCTGTATTCCAGAGACCGTTTTCATAGTTAGAAAAAAATAGAAAATAAATAATATAATATTATATGAATACATTATAATAAAAACAAAAAATAAAAATAAATATAACTATCATTTATATCTCTGAACAAGGTCTGAAAAAGAGATTGAAACGTCAGTAAAAACCTGTAAATAAATATATTGTGACTTATTTCGAACAAACAATATTTAAAAATATAATATAATTAACATTGAAATAAAAGTGAGTGTACGCCACTGAAATTTCATACGTCTTTCCTCACTTCACCGCCTTCAAAAGATGACATCACTCTTCCAAATAGTGGAATTATAGTATAGGTGACCATAATTTATTATGCAAAATAGAAGATAACATGATTTACCTAAATAGAAGTTTAAAGTCATTTAATGATTAGATAGTTTTATTTTAACCCTTTCGATCACCCTGTAGAAATACGTCTACATCAACTCCTAAATTAGTTTATATATATTTAGGAACAACAACACCAGTTTTAACCGTTATTATGAGTCCTCTAGATTCTACAGGTTAATTATAAAATACGTGCTGCCCTCTATGTGACAGTTGTAAAATTATATAAAATTTACAAATAAAGTGTTTAAAGCTATTAACAAAATTTTGGCAATTTCTGCACTGATACAGATAACACTGATCAAAAATATGTCTGAATTTGTAGTGCTTCATTTGTTAGACAAAACTAATCTCTTTTGAGATCAAACATTTATAAAAATTATGATAATATATTCACCTACAAGCACAACATTATAATCTAACATATTCATAATTCGTGACTGAAAGGGTTAAGTTTTAATTCATTTATAGAATAGAATGAAGTAAGTGATTCATATTAGAGGTTATTTTAAGCATATTTTAATACCTACTGCAGTCAACATTCTCTTTAAAGTCACAATATTGTTTCTCTTGGTTCCACCATAAACCTGATGGACATTCCATGATAATTCCCTTTCCAACATAACACTCAATATATTCAGCACAATTAACTGGATCTGGCCAGTAGGTTGCTTCATTTCCCGGTAGAGGACACTTAAACTCGGCTTGTACCGCAGCTATAATACATTAAAATAAACATCTTACAAATAATAAATAACTGAGCATTGTAGAAATAACAAGTCCAAGCATAATAAATAAGTCTAGCATAATAAATAAGTATAACAAATGCTAAACAAACACCTAATACAATAATTTAGGTAAAGCGCAGATAGCACCACCATACTTTCAAAATATTTTCAAATATACCAGACCACACACATTGACTGGGTAGAACAAAATTATCTTTTTTTAATGAAAACATTTTTACATTTTTGGCCTCTTCTCGATATTCTCGTTTTTGCAATAAAACACTTAAAATAATTCCTCCTTACAAAGTGTTTTATTACAAATATTCTAAAATAATTATAGCTCATTGTTTTAACACCTTGTGTGCTGTAATTATGAAATTACTCTTTCAGAAATTATCAGCCTTATAAGCTGTAGGGCTCATTTAAAATGAAGTAGGCTGATGACATTTGTTTATGTTGCAACTGCCAGATCAATGACTTTGTTTTCTCAATGATGAAAGTAATCTTTTGAACAATGTCACGCTGTTATAAAAATTATCCATAAATAAGGTGTGATCAACATTGAGCTTCGAATTCGTCAAACGTAGAACTACTTTTTCTGTATGATTTTTCCCCAATTGCTGCATCACTTGCTCCATTATAAACTGACAGAGGTTGAATCATTCCTGTGCATTCTGTTAAAATGTATGATTTGATCATATATTTGTGACGTTGGCCCTTGAGAAACGTCTCAATTAGTTGTAGGTTTATACCCGATTTATTTAATTATTCTTTTTTTGTTTTGTATCACCGACCCAGTTAAATATTGCAAATTTAACCTTCGATCATCACCTACAATTGCGATAACTGCCAAAAATATCCAATTTATCAAATACCTTTAGAGAACTTTGAACCCTCAATTAAGGTAACTAACAAACCAACTGGTGACGACAAACGAAGAAATAAATATTCAGGAGAAAGAGGTAAAGGAAGCATTAAGGAGATTAAAAAATGGAAAATCACCAGGAGAGGACAGAATACCGAACGAACTCCTAAAGTAAGGAAGACCAGATCTGACCAAACAACTATTAAAACTAATCCAAAAAATAATAGAACAAAACAGAATTCCTTAAGAATGGAAATCAAGCATCCTAATACCTCTTTTTAAAAAGGGAGACAAAACGGACCCGGAAAATTACAGAGGAATTAATGTATTAAACACAAAACTAAAATAAACAATAAAATGGGTAACAAATAAATTGAATAAAATTATAAAACTATCAGAAGAACAACAAGGTTTTGTCTTTAAGATTATGCACCGACGCTGTATTTAGAATAAGGCAAGTGCAAGAGACATCACTAGAATACAACAAACCGGCATATCTATGTTTCGTGATCTTACAGAGGCATTTGACCATGTCAAATTGAAAGACATTATCCACTTACTGTATGCAAGAGAGATACCTCTAGGAATACTCAAAACGATCGAAAATATCTACCAAAACAACACAATAAAAGTAAAAGTAGAAGAAACATGTTAATTTCTCCAAAAAAAGACAAAATGCATGGTTACAACAGCAAATTTATTAAGATGTAAATTGGAGCTGGAAGGATAGATACTAGAACAAGTGATGAAGTTTAAATATATAGGCATCACATTATCTAGCTACGGAAAGCTCGGAACCGAAGTGGAATATCAAATGAATAGAGCAAACAGAGCCGCAGGTTGCCCACTATTTTAGAATAAAATCTAAAACCTTTATTGATTTATTATTTAATAAGAAAATTTGGCCACCTCGCGTAAACATTAAATGGTCTATAAATTCCCCATATTCCGAACTAACGCCTTCATCTGAGTCAAATATGAGTCCAAAGAACATCAGAAGGCCTATTAGATTGGAACATTAAATTACCATTTCAAGCAACAACAAAAATGATGCAAAAAACACGAAAATACTCACAGACAAGCAGGCCATCGAGATTTGCAAATTTAAGAAGCCTTTTCATTTCCATATTCATTTTATTAGGAAAGATAATTTGGAACCGGCGATAAATCTAGATCCTTTGACCCCACCAAGAATTAGATAAACCGATAATTCGAATAGTCTATATCTCCTAGCAAGATTAAAGGAACCGGATATCTTAAAAGTCATTAAGCTACATCTTGCTTTTCTAGATGACCAACCTGCTTCAGTATGTTATAGTGGATTTAGCGAAACAAGCGTTAAACTCTTTTTGGCTTTTAAAGTACTTCCAACTAAGACTGAAGACCGAAAAATCCTTCTAAAATTTATTGTTGTTTATAGAATTGGTCCAACTAAGGTGGAAACTGATCCTAATGCTTTTAGGTCCTTTTTCAACTCGGAAATAATTATTCGAAAAACGAAATTTTAAAACAATACGACGCGCGACGCCGACGTGCTCTGTGGGACTAGAAACATCCAATTATTTTAGTATGACAATTTTTGCATGTTTCTGATAAATATTCGTTCTATAAGATATGAAACAGCTTATAAAGTTAACGAGTCTTTTTTTTGTAGAAAAATATACCACAATTGCTAGGTAAGATCGTCCAAGTTCAGCTCATGGTGGCACCCTAATTCTTTCTACAAATAATGATTTCTCTCCTATAACAAAATACGACTTTCTGTTGAGGGACGCCTTCCTTAATTTTTCCTTAATTTATAATAATAGTCTTAATCTTTAGATTCTTTGTATTTATAGGTCACCTGACTCTTCCACGGAACTATTTTTTCAGAAGCTGATAAATTTGTTAGAAGACCTGGCCAATAAAGGTAGAAAAATTTTATGCGGTGACTTCAATATCAATTCTTCTTCAGTGCCTTATCCGGTCCGGGTGTTGGCGATCATCAAGTCCATCATGGTTTTATTGATTGCTCTGCAAAACAGCTCCGCGAAGTTCATCCCAAACCATTGTCAGAGGTTTTTTAACCACGAGATATGACGGCGCCCCTGTCCTAATCTGCCAAATACTTTACCCTGTATAACGAGTTGAAGAATTCGATATTTTTCTTAGTTCCGTATCACGTTCCCCAGGTACTAAAGCTTACGTTGTTACACTAAATTAAGCACTTCTTTTTCCTTTTTCATGCGCTGTAGGATCTTAATGTTGGTAACATGGTCCACATACAATATTTTTAGTATCCTGATGTAGATTCACATCTGGAAGGCTTTACTCCGCTTTTCTGTGGCTTGCGTCAGTGTCCAGGCTTCAACTCTATATAGTAACACTGGAAGAATGTAGCATCTCACAATACGCATCTTGGTTCCCAAACTGAGATCACTACAGCATAGCAAGGATCTCACTTGATAAATATAGACCGTGCCATTTCAATTCTGGATCTAATCTCTAGAGCGTAGTCCCATTGTGAGTTGGGGGTAATTCCGAGGTAAGTGAATCTGTCGACTCTCTGAATCTCTTCGCTACCTGCCATTAGTGCCCCGGATCTAAATTTGCACGGCTGACAACCATGAATTTAGTTTTCTTAATATTAAGGTCTAGTGCGTATGTTACGCTCACATTTCTCACTCGGTCTGGTAAGGCTTGTAGATTATTTAGGCTGGTTGATAGTAACACAGTGTCATCGGCGTAGTCGATATTATTGATGTATTCACCGTTTACTCGAATTCCTATCTCTAGGTTTGTGAGGGCTTCAGTAAAAATCTTCTCAGAGTATATATTGAAAAGCGTCGGCGAGAGCACACAGCCTTGCGTTACTCCTCGCATGATCTTCACTTGATAGGTCAGCACGCTTGACACGCATTGACACGCTTAACAGCTTTAACTTGAGCACGCTGGTTCCAGTATAAATTCATGATTATCCGAATATCCTTCTCATTCAATGCTAATCTTTGTAGGAAAGCGAATATCTTCTGGTGCTGACATCTGTCAAATGCCTTGGCGTAGTCAATAAAACAAATATAGACATTACAACTGACATATTGCGAGAATTATTAAGAGACTTATAAAAGCCCGACTTTGTCCCTTCTCCTTAAAAACAACATTTTATCACAAAATCCGTTCGGATTTTTATCTAATAAATGTACCAGTGATGCTATGTTTTCTATGCTATATTAGGTTTACCAAGAACTAAACAATAACTTTACACTGCAACTGTTTTTATGACTATCCAAAGCTTTTGATTGTGTAAATCACATGTTGATAAAAAAAACTAAATTTTTACAAAATTTGAGGTATTTCTTTAAATTGGTTTCAATCTTATTTAAGGAATAGGAAACAACTGGTTAGAGCAAATAGTACTAACTCTAATCACAAAAGCATTCTATGTGGAGTACCACAAGGTTAAGTATTGGGTCCTCTTTTGTTTTTCTTTATAAATGACATCACTAATTTAAACATCGATGAAAAATTTGTTCTCTTTTCTGATAACATCAGTATCACCTGGAGCAACTCTAATAGGGCCCCTAGGGTCCTGTTATGTGCAATATTCACTGATAGTCGAGTTGTCGGAGTAGAACGTGTTTTAATTGCTAATACAATTTAAAAAACCATCAAATTTTATTTTCTAAATAATATTATATATAATAATTTCTAAATAATTGCAAATATCTGGTAATTTTTATAATAAACTTAATTTAAAGAATTTTCAAATTTTTAAATTAGTTAATTATAATGACCCAAGAGAAATAACATCTTTTTGAAAGATCTAAGACTCAAATCTTTTATTGAGAGGCAAATAATACTTACATGCTGCAAGAGCAAAGAAGCATGCTGACAGGAGATCTGAAAAAAAAAATAAATTAATGTATTCAGTTTACTTCGTAATGCTGTATTCTTCGTGATCTAGCTCGTAGCGTCGCAATATAATCTCATCGGGGCTTGTCATTCAGTCAGTCTGTTTTAAAATTTACTTTTTATAATGACCGCTGGTGCTATCGTCGCATTCGTTTGAATGGACCATCTATACCATTCTATACCATCAAACTGTTGCTCTTTAAGCGGCATTTTTAGTTCTGGAAACACAAAAAGAGGTGAAAGGATGCTATGTCGGGACTCTACAAAGCCTGGTGTGGTTATGTAACATTAAGTTTTTCCAAAAACAAAATTGTTATACAAGATTCGAAGAATGCACTGATGCATTATCGGAAACTGTTTCATTCTTACTATATCACGCTATCTTAAAAGTTCAAAGTTGAATTTCTTTCTTGATCTTACTTTTTGGAGCATATTCAGGATGCATAACATCTTTATAACAAAAAAAAAAAAAATAAGTGAGTCATTCACAAATTCATAGTGAGAATTTATGAAACATGTTTTCGGAATTCCAAGATTGTTTTATAGTGTGCAGTTTCTTCTGCGTAAAATCAAGATGCGTGTAGTGAGGTGCTATATTCTTCCATATGGAGTTGAAGCCTGGACACTGACACAAGCCACAAAGAAGCGAATTAGAGCCTTCGATATGTACTCGAGAAAAGACGATACTAAAAATATAGTATGTGGATCATATTACCAACGTACACCATATGAGAAAAGAAAAAGAAGTGCTTAATTTAGCGAATCAACGTAAGCTTCAGTACCTCGGGCACGTGATCCGGAACGAAGAAAAATGTCGAATTCTTCAACTCGTTATGTAGGGTAAAGTATTTGCCAGGAGAGAACCGGACGCCGTCGTATCTCGTGGTTAAAAAAACCTCAGACAATAGTTTGGGATGACCTCAGTCAACAAAACGAGGATAGCCTTGATGATCGCCAACATCCGGACCGGATAAGGCATTGAAGAAAAATAAAGTAAATCGAAACTTATTCCAAATGGGCTGCTCACGACTCTGTCATTTTCGGCGTGATAACAAAATGCAACTAAATATTTAAAGTTTACAATTCATTTTCATTTAACTTTGTTTGCCATTTACGACTTTTTTTAAGTTATTACTAAGAGAAAAAATTAAACATTTATCATTACCTAACTGATAAGGGGCAAATTATAAAAAAACTATGCCAAATAATTTATATTATCGTATTTATATTTAAAGTCAAGTATCAAATCGTGTATCTGTCACATATTAAAAATGGCGAAAATTTCATATATGAATATAAAAAGTTTTGATTTATCGATGTCATATATATCTGCATATCGTAATGCAATCAAAGTGATACTAACAATCGGTGTTATCTTGTTTTTAATAACCTTGGAATAATAGCGTTATCTATATATTTAATCAGCTGTAGATATTATTCGGCTAGGAGCCTCTTTTTCTTTCTTTTTCAATTTAGATTGGTGTTATTTTGGTACATACATACATAATCCAGTATGCACATTACCGTTAAGGATGTGGAGATTTTGATTAGTCCTGTTTTACATCTATTACGATCCAGTGCTAAATGTTCCGCTTTTTGTTAATTTACTCCTTGTTTTTCACGACCCTTTTTGATTATATCTATTCATGTTTGTATTCTTGTTTAGTAAAGCAGACAAACTGATCATACTTGGTGATTTTAATATAAATTTTAAAATTAAATTTGACTCCTCTTTTGATATTCAAAATCTGTTATACCTTTTGATGTAAATGTAACTATACATTTATCATTTTGATCTAAATGTAACTATAATCACATGTCAGTCCAGTAATTGCATCGACAACATTATGGCAAATTTTTCTAAAAATATCAAGCTCAATTTACTTTATTAACTCAACATAAACGTTGTTGACACTAATCAAACATTTCAACGGTTTATTACTTGTTCTGGTTTACAGAAGCATAAACGTGCACTAGCTATTACAAATATGGACTTTTTCTATGATACCAATAATGATAACTGATTTTTTGAAGTTCTTTCTAACCGAAACTTATAACAACTTAATATAAAGCATTTTCCACTAAAAAAGTATGACAAACTGCGACAAAAAAACACCCGTGCAATGGTTTACTAATGAATTAAGGTCTTAAAGATCTAATGTTTCTCTTATTAAACACATTGAAGATGCTACTATGGGTCCCAATATGTTCAAAATATATTAACACCAAAAGGTTGAATATAATCGGCAATTACAATATGCTAAAAAGTCAGCTTACTGTGATTTTATTACTAATTATTATAATAAACCTAGAGACTGCTGGATAATAATAAATTTCGAAAGAAACAATATAAGATCTAGTTCGGTAGAACCTGATATACCTACAGAAAAAGTAAATTAATTTTTTAGTACAATTGCACACAAATTTCTCAAATAATAAAGTCTCTTAATAATTCCAACTATAGAGAAGTTCACGAAATAAATAGGAAGGTTTTTAAAAATATTTACCAAATAGTTTTAACACCTTCCACTCATCTTATTAACTTAATTCTATCAACTGCAGTATTTTCGGAAGTACTAAATTAGTCAAAAGTACTACCTCTCTATAAAAAAGGTGATTCCTCAAAAACTGATAACTACGGACCCATAAGCATTGTTTCTACTTCTGGGAAAATTGAATAATAAGGTTATCAAACACTAATCCTATTTTGAGTCCAAAATATGTAAATAATACGTAATTTAGCAACTCACAATATGGATTCAGAAGTGCTTATTCTACTAGTAAAGCGGTATATATAATGTTGTGAACGAGGTGATTGAGGGGCATGAACCAGGCAAACGCATAGCAATTTCTCGTTCCGACTTGTCGAAGGCTTTTGGCTGGGTGACACGACATTTTGCTCCACAAATTGAATTACTATGTAGTCCGAGGTATCCCTCTTAAGCTTATAACTTCTTACCCTATGTGGCAGACACCAGGAGGTAGTGTCTAAAAGTCATCTCTTCGATTTTCTATCTGTAAAACATGGAGCCCACAAGGTTCGGTTTTAGGACCTCTTATGTTTATTATTTATGTCAAATATTTGCCTAAATTCATATATCCGTACAAATCCGTATAATTCGCTGATGATATGACATACGTTATACCAGGAAAAAGTATTGATGATTTAAAAATATCTTATGAGGAAGTTTCTACCAAATCTAGCACATGGTTTGCTGTAAACAGACTGAAACTTAACTTAGATAAAACGCAAAACTTGGTTGTATGATTGCGTCATTCAGATAAAAATTGTCTTTTTTTTTATTTCAGATTCGGATTCCTGATTAACAAATAAGTACCTTTAAAATGGAACAGTTTTTTCGAATTATTGATAGATGGCGTTAGATCGGAAAAACGAATTATAGTGATATCCTAGGAAAATTATTAAAACGGTTTAATATCTCGAAAAATATACTTCTACATTTAAAATCAAAAAACACTTGTTTAATAATTTTCAACAATCTATGGAATGGTAATAAACACGACCCCTCACAACCCCTCTCTGGGGGTGAGGCGGGGGACAACTTTGAAATCTTAAATAAAAAACCTCATTTTTTATGGTAGGTTAGGATTCTACGCAAAAAAGTACACAAGTTTTATCTGAATAATCACATACATTGATTAATAACTTTTTAGGAATGTTTTGTAGCAATAAAAAATGGGGGGTTTATTTAAGATCTATTTAAGATTTCAAAGTTGTACCACGCTTACCCTCAGAGGGTGAGGGTGCGGTGTTGTGTTTAGTGCTATTCGATAGATCTCTGAAAAAATTGTATGTTTTTTGTTTTTTCAATTGAAAGTGTATTTCTCGAGATATTAAACCGACCATTAAACCATTTCCATAATTTTCCTAGATAATCACGATAAATCGTTTTTTTTTTTCGGTTCTTACGTCCTCTATCAACAATTCGAAAACAATTTCTCTTATAAAAGGTACTTACTCCAAAGAAGAAAGAATCCAAATGTGGAATAAAAAATGGAAGTTTCTATTTGAAATTTCAAAGTTGCCCCTCCATTCCGTAAGGGGTGTCTACCCGGCAATACCACAATAACCTCCCATAATGGTCCCATCTTTCATACCACTATTTTGAGTATGCCATGACAAATTTTGATCTTTGGGCGTTGAGGCTATAATGTTAGTAGTTTATCATATACAATGTGCCAATAATTAGTTTATTTTTTAGGACATTTTCCAGAAACTATGTATAATTCTTAACAGCAGCAACAAAAGTATTGGTTCTTTAAATAAAACAAAGTTTAAATAAGGAGTCTAAATTAAGATCTCTGTAATTCTGGGTGACGTTATAACTAAATATGCTAATTAATAGATGCACAAGACAATCCACATGTAGGCTCTAGAAGATTATTCTATAGCTTTATTCTAAAATTTAAGCAAAGGTTGGCATATAGCCAAGAAATGAGAGGATCGCAATTTGGACATCTTATTTAAACTGTTTTTTAGTTAAATAACCAATAGTTTTAATTTTGTTGTTAAAAATTCAACATAGTTTCTTTAAACCATCCAGTTATTAATTTGACTTTAAACTCTTTATATTTCAATAACTACTAACTTTAGGAGAATAGTGATTCAAACTGCCGTTCATTGATTTTCATCATCTATCTAGTTTTGCAAAAAAGGTACATTAAAAAAAAACAAATGGTAACGTCGTCATAATTGTTATTATCCAAAATAAAAGCAAAATAAAATTCAAAAACCAACCTCTCTCAGCATTTCTTTCTAATATGTTACATTTTTAAAATATTGAGGGTGGGTCCCTTTAAAACGACCTTTGATATATATATATATATATATATATATATATATATATATATATATATATATATTATCATAACTAAATATATCTACATAAACTTATCTAAAAAACTTTAAAAAACAAATAAATATAACTCTATAATGATGTACGCATATGTTTTACTTACATTTCATTTTGATTTTTTTATATCCAGTACAACAATGTATAGCCAGCCCACTTATGTTGTGAAAAAAATGAAAAAAATACAGTATTTATAATCTTAATGCTTATCTGATTTTGTATCGTTCTTCCATCAAGCAATATAGGCGCCTATTTAGTATTATCTTAAAATATTGACAATAAAAATATGATTTTCGTTGAACAAGTTACTGCTAAGAAATTACGTTTGAATTGTTACTAATCTTAATTATTATAAAGTAATTCAAATAACATTCTTAAGATACTTTAAAAGTTACGAGTTTTGTATATGTTACTCTAAATAATCGTATTTTAGAAGGAAAAATTAGACTTAAAAGAGAAGTGTAAAGTATAATTATTTTAGGATATATATATATATATATAATATATATATATATATATATATATATATATATATATATATATACTATACAGGGTGATTGATTAGTGTGAGAAACTCAGTAGATCTGTTATAGTAAAAATTACTAAAAAAAGTTATTAACAAAAATTGTAGGCACCTTTAAACTCCACATTTTAAAATTAGTTACAATCTTACAGGGTGTTCCATAAGATGGTGGCATACCAAACTTATGTTTTTTTTAAATGGAACAACCTATATTTTATTTTAAATTTAAAATCGGCTTCACTTCCACATCACAACAATGTAAAGTTTTATTATGTTATACCGGGTATCTAAAAAGTTATAACCAATATTACCTGAAAATCGTATCAAGTTTAACTCCCTGTGCAATTAAAAAGGAGTATAGGAACATTGATCTATTGCAACCATAGTTTTTAAATAATTGTTTAAAAATTATAAAAACATATTCGTTTCCATATTATTCGTTAAATCAAATACAGGGTAAGTCAAAATGCAAATACATTATTTTCTTGGTAATTTTAAATAGAACACCCTGTAATGAAATCGTAGGCTTCCACGGCCAGAGTCAGAATTATAGTTTATTCGTCTTCTGGGTTTGGACCGTGTCATTTGTGAGTGACCCAAAAGTGGGTTCATCTCTAGATGTGGGTTCATCTCGAGATGACCCACTTTTGGGTCACTCACAAATGACACGGTCCAAACTCGGAAGACGAATAAACTATAGAACACCCTGTATTTTATATCACTATCAAAAAGTAATAATATCGTACTTCAAATTTTATAAAGTACTCCCTATACCTAAAGTTATCAGTTTTCTAGATATTATTGTTTTTTCATCAAAGTATTAATTTGGTAGATATTTTAACGTTTACCAACTCACAATATGTATAATTATTGTGAGTTGGTTATGATTGATTTGTCAAAAACTGACAGTTTGACATTATTGTTTAATTAATTTAGTAACGAAATAACGACACAGAAAAGAAAACAATTTATTTAAAATAAAATTTATAAAAAATAACCGACGGAAAATAAAAAAAAATATATAACAACACATAGAAAAATTAAAAACAACAGTAAGTTTAACTTATCTTACTTAAGTAAGGTGTTCAAAATGACCTCCCAAAACATCTATGCATGCTTGAAAACGGTCATTGAAAGAGTTAGTTACATTACTAAGCATTTGTAAAGAAATATTTTGAAATGCAATTCGGATTCTATTTTTCATATCATCCCTTGTTGTTGGGGGTATTTTATATACTTCGTTCTTAACGTAACCCCAAAAAAATGAGTCCATTTTATTGAATTCTGGTGACCTTGGGGGCCACCTTACCGGTCCATCCCTTCCGATCCATCTTTCCCCAAACTGATTATTAAGTTCACCACGTACTAATTCGTTGTGGTGCGCAGGAGCACCGTCATGTAGAAACCACATTTTTTCACGTATATTAAGTGGAACCTCTTCTAATAATATCGGTAACTGATTTACGATAAAATCTAAATAAATCTCACCATTTAAATTATCTTCAAAAAATATGGTCCTACTACATGGTTACCGACGATACCTCCCCACACATTTAGAGACCATCTTGTTTGACTATGTGTTGCTATGTGGTATGGATTACTTGTTGAGTAGTAGTAAAAGTTATGCCTATTAAAAGAACCGTTTCGATGGAATGTAGCTTCATCACCAAATAGGACATAATCAAAAAAATCTTTCTGCTCATTAATTTTTTCTAAAGGCCCATTCACAAAATACTATTCGTTTCTGAAAATCATCATTAATTAATTCTTGGTGCTTTTGAATATGATAAGGGTGCATCTTGTTTTTAGATAGAATGTTTTGAACAGAGTAGTAACTAAGTTCTTGTTCATTGGAAATAGTCCTTATGCTTGTGTGTGGGTTTTCTGTAACCGCCATCAACACACTCATTTCGTTTTCCTCTGTCACACTAGTTTTTAAAATCAAAGACCGATATTTTTTGTACACACTTATGACAAGTAGAAAGAAAATGTAAAAAAGTATTTTTGAAGTGTGTATATTTTAGGCAATTCCTAGCTGAGCGCTTTCGGCTTTACAAAGCCATCATCAGAGCTATGCTACAATAAAATGTTCTTATAAGTACTAATTGGTAAAGATTATAATTTTTAACTTACGTCAATTTTTAAATACCACTACAAAGGAGAGATCTCATTTCCTTATATTTCAAAATTATGATTTTTTTAGTTGTTGAAATTCTTAAAACATATAAAAAACATATAAAAAGCCGACACTGGACTTCACAAACACGTTAAAAAAATTGAAAAATTTTTTTTGTCATGGTACGGGTGTAAGAACCCGACCATTGATTGATGTGAGGAGGTAGACAGAATAGAACTAATGAAATCAAATGTCGGTCCTTTTAAACGATTTTTCAAAAGTGACAGTTGACAAATGTCATATATAGGAAATAGAGATTGTTTTTTAAATTCTTACAAAATTATTTAATAGTTTGGAATTACTAATAGTCATCAAAGACTTTCTAAAAATTAAGTTTTTAAATTAAATTTTATGTGTTCATCACATCATACAGAATGACATTAGTTTGTAAATTCACTCAAGTCATTGCTCAAGGTCAATGTATGTTCAATCTGACAGCCATCCTTAAGAAACAAGGGCTCAAATTGTTCAACAATAATATAAAGAAGAAACATGGTATTAATGTTACGTTATCTGATACTTAAGTGTATTGAGAATTGTATCTCTTGATGGAAATTTGTAAGAAATTTGCATAAAAATTTTTTTAAGAATGTATTTTCATGTTTCAATTAAGAATAACTGTCAAATGAATTACAAAATGTTGTAAATTTCTAATAAAGTTTAAAATTTGTTTAAAAATATAAAAGTATGAAAAAATATATAATAAGATTGCATGAGGTCACCCTTCTTCCTCTAAAGTCTCCCATAATAATTTAAAAAGAGGTTTATAATTGCAATTGAGGTTGATTTGTGTGTTTAAGCAACAATCAGGGTTTAGTTTCATTTCTTTGGATATCTCAAGATCTTCCAAGAGATTCATGAGTCTAAAGTTTTTATTGGGAATGTTGTGTAAAATTTTACTGTTTTCAGAAGGAGAAAAGGAATGATTATTAAATTTAATGTGATATCCAAAGTTTGATTTTTCTGGGTTATTGAGGTGTTCTTTGATTCTTTGATTCAGAGTTCTCAATGTTCTTCCTACATAGTCAGAACAATGAGAACTCTGAATCAAAGAATCAAAGAACACCTCAATAACCCAGAAAAATCAAACTTTGGATATCACATTAAATTTAATAATCATTCCTTTTCTCCTTCTGAAAACAGTAAAATTTTACACAACATTCCCAATAAAAACTTTAGACTCATGAATCTCTTGGAAGATCTTGAGATATCCAAAGAAATGAAACTAAACCCTGATTGTTGCTTAAACACACAAATCAACCTCAATTGCAATTATAAACCTCTTTTTAAATTATTATGGGAGACTTTAGAGGAAGAAGGGTGACCTCATGCAATCTTATTATATATTTTTTCATACTTTTATATTTTTAAACAAATTTTAAACTTTATTAGAAATTTACAACATTTTGTAATTCATTTGACAGTTATTCTTAATTGAAACATGAAAATACATTCTTAAAAAAATTTTTTATGCAAATTTCTTACAAATTTCCATCAAGAGATACAATTCTCAATACACTTAAGTATCAGATAACGTAACATTAATACCATGTTTCTTCTTTATATTATTGTTGAACAATTTGAGCCCTTGTTTCTTAAGGATGGCTGTCAGATTGAACATACATTGACCTTGAGCAATGACTTGAGTGAATTTACAAACTAATGTCATTCTGTATGATGTGATGAACACATAAAATTTAATTTAAAAACTTAATTTTTAGAAAGTCTTTGATGACTATTAGTAATTCCAAACTATTAAATAATTTTGTAAGAATTTAAAAAACAATCTCTATTTCCTATATATGACATTTGTCAACTGTCACTTTTGAAAAATCGTTTAAAAGGACCGACATTTGATTTCATTAGTTCTATTCTGTCTACCTCCTCACATCAATCAATGGTCGGGTTCTTACACCCGTACCATGACAAAAAATTTTTTTCAATTTTTTTAACGTGTTTGTGAAGTCCAGTGTCGGCTTTTTATATGTTTTTTATATGTTTTAAGAATTTCAACAACTAAAAAAATCATAATTTTGAAATATAAGGAAATGAGATCTCTCCTTTGTAGTGGTATTTAAAAAATTGACGTAAGTTAAAAATTATAATCTTTACCAATTAGTACTTATAAGAACATTTTATTGTAGCATAGCTCTGATGATGGCTTTGTAAAGCCGAAAGCGCTCAGCTAGGAATTGCCTAAAATATACACACTTCAAAAATACTTTTTTACATTTTCTTTCTACATTAGTTTTTGTTCGTTCATGTTTTTCATAATTCACTGAACCAGTGCGGTTAAATCGATCTTTCAATTTTTCAAATGTATCTTGTCTAGGTTGTCGCCTATCTGGAAACCGTTCTTGATAAATTCTAGCTGATAGTAATGAATTTTTATTGCATTCCCCCAATATCCAGATCATATCTACCATTTCATCAGTAGTAAAATTCATTATTGCTAATTTAAATTGAATCAATTACTGAATTACTAAATAATAATTGTTGCTAATTTACGGTGTACTCCAATACTGAATTAATAAATATTAATGTCAAACTGTCAGTTTTTGACAAATCAATCATGGCCAACTCACAATATTTATTGGTAAACGTTAAAATATCTACCAAATTAATACTTTGATGGAAAAATAAAAATATCTTTAAAACTAATAACTTTAGGTATAGGGAAGTACGATATTAGTTCTTTTCGATAATGATATAAAATACAGGGTGTTCTATTTAAAATTACCAAGAAAATATTGTACTTGCATTTTGACTTACCCTGTATTTATTATAGTTTATTCGTCTTCCGGGTTTGGACCGTGTCATTTGTGAGTGACCCACAAGTGGGTTCATCTCGACGTTTCGCTACAATTGTATGTAGCTTCTTCAGGAGAACAAAAAAAGAAAAAAGAAAGAAAGAAGAAAACAAAGAACAGGAAGATGGGTAGTTAGCAACGGTAACTCAGTTACTCAACGCAACCAGAGGCGAATACTAACTACCAAGATGGGCATTTGGTCACAGTAACTCAACTACTCAACGCAGCCAGAGGTGAAAACCAAATGCCAGGACAGGGATTCACGTCCAACAGCTCAGAACACTAACGCGTCGAGAGGCGGGGAGTGAATCCGACGATTACTCCGCTACCGCTCTATTAATAGTCGCGGTGCCTGTCGTGTCGGGACGTATCGGCACACTTCGTGGCGCGAACGTCAAGAAGCGCGCGCTGGCCAATCATGTGGCTGCATCGTAGTGGCGGGACCGGACGGCGGTTCTAGACTGAGATTCCAGATGGGAGACAAGTAGTATCCTTCCTCTCGATTGATATTATGGGGATTTTTTCGGATCTCTAGAGATTCGCGGATTTTCCTGGAATAAAAGAAGGGGCTTTTAGAAATAATATGGGTTTTTTCGAACAATATGGAATGACCGGTTTCTTGGCAGTGTTCTGCAACTGCAGAATGGGAGAAAAGACCTGATCGAATGCATCTTTGATGCTCTTGAATCCGAGTTTTGACGGAACGACCAGTTTCGCCAATATACACATGTCCACATGAACAAGGAATAGAATAGACACCACAGGAAGATTGGGGCGGTAATGGGTCCCCAGGAGAGGGTAGATATTGTGAGATTCTCTTGGGTGGTCGAAAAGTAGTCCTGATACCTTCTTTGCGAAGAATTTTGCCAATCCTATCAGTGACATTTCGAATATACGGAAGAAAAGCCACAGGAGTATTACCCGAAGATTCTGAATTTGTCGTCCTAGGGTGTAAAGGGGGATGTAGATGTCGGTGTGTAATATTTTGAATTGTGGACTTGGAGTAACCGTTGGCGACAAGGGTTTTTTGCAGATGGCCAAGTTCTTCTCTAAGGTTGTCGGGTTCAGAAATCGAAATGGCCCGATGGATGAGAGAGTTGATCACAGAATTCTTTTGGGCAGGATGGTGGTGTGATGGTGAGAAACTGGTCGTTCCGTCAAAACTCGGATTCAAGAGCATCAAAGATGCATTCGATCAGGTCTTTTCTCCCATTCTGCAGTTGCAGAACACTGCCAAGAAACCGGTCATTCCATATTGTTCGAAAAAAACCCATATTATTTCTAAAAGCCCCTTCTTTTATTCCAGGAAAATCCGCGAATCTCTAGAGATCCGAAAAAATCCCCATAATATCAATCGAGAGGAAGGATACTACTTGTCTCCCATCTGGAATCTCAGTCTAGAACCGCCGTCCGGTCCCGCCACTACGATACAGCCACATGATTGGCCAGCGCGCGCTTCTTGACGTTCGCGCCACGAAGTGTGCCGATACGTCCCGACACGACAGGCACCGCGACTATAAATAGAGCGGGTAGCGGAGTAATCGTCGGATTCACTCCCCGCCTCTCGACGCGTTAGTGTTCTGAGCTGTTGGACGTGAATCCCTGTCCTGGCATTTGGTTTTCACCTCTGGCTGCGTTGAGTAGTTGAGTTACTGTGACCAAATGCCCATCTTGGTAGTTAGTATTCGCCTCTGGTTGCGTTGAGTAACTGAGTTACCGTTGCTAACTACCCATCTTCCTGTTCTTTGTTTTCTTCTTTCTTTCTTTTTTCTTTTTTGTTCTCCTGAAGAAGCTACATACAATTGTAGCGAAACGTCGAGATGAACCCACTTGTGGGTCACTCACAAATGACACGGTCCAAACCCGGAAGACGAATAAACTATAATTCTGACTCTGGCCGTGGAAGCCTACGATTTCATTTACCCTGTATTTGTTTTAACGAATAATATGAAAATGAATATGTTTTATAGTTTTTAACAATTATTAAAAAACTATGGTTGCAATAGATCCATGTTTCTACAATCCTTTTTAATTATACAGGGAGTTAAACTTGATACGATTTTCAGGTAATATTGGTTATAACTTTTTAAATACCGGTATAACATAATAAAACTTTACATTGTTGTAATGTGAAAGTGCAGCAGATTTCAAATTTAAAAATAAAATACAGGGTGTTTTATTAAAAAAAACATAAGTTTGGTCTGCCACCATCTTGACCATCTGCCACACCCTGTAGGATTGTAACTAATTTTAAAATATGGAGTTTAAAGCTGCCTACAATTTTTGTTAATAACTTTTTTTTGCAATTTTTACTATAACAGATCTACTGAGCTTCCTCACACTAATCAATCACCCTGTATATATATGTTAATTACTATTTAACTGAGAATAAGCCATAATTAAAGATAAAAAAACGTTTATTGACGTTTCAATTTCCACTTCGGAAATTGTTCTCAAAAATACGATAAAGTGGAAACAAAATACTGTAAAAAAATAACTCACTACGTAAATCTAGATTGGTTAATTGAAACTGCTAATTTAAATAACTCGATTAACATTAAGTTCTTAAATGTTCTAGAGCAAAAAATAGCTAAACTTAGAATATGTTTTAAATACATTGACAGAAGCACAAAAGAATGGAACCTCTGGTTCTTTGCACATATCTTTGTTTAAGCTCCACGATTCAACACCATAAAAAAGGACAGAAATTACGTAGTATCACAGCATTCTTACTTTTGTATCAAGAGAAAGGTTCTGACTCTTAAAGAAGGCTTCCATCCGATTGAAGGCGGATTTAGCTTTTCCGATGCGTGCTCTAATTTTCTTGGTTGTTGATCCATTCTTGATTAATTATGGTGTCGAGGTAGTTGTAGTGCGTCACTCTTTCTACAGGGGATTGGTTGACCTTTTGTTATCCTTTTCTTGCTAATTATCATAAGCTTTGTCTTCTTAACGTTTATATTGAGTCCATATTGGTGACTGTAATAGGTGATTTTGTTCATAAGAACTTGTAGGTTTTCTAAGTTCTCCACAAATACTATGGTGTCATCTGCATATCTGATGTTGTTTAGCGGGTAATCATTTAGTAGAATACCGTTTTTAGTTTCGTGCAATTTTTTGCAATTTTTACTATAACAGATCTACTGAGCTTCCTCACACTAATCAATCACCCTGTATATATATGTTAATTACTATTTAACTGAGAATAAGCCATAATTAAAGATAAAAAAACGTTTATTGACGTTTCAATTTCCACTTCGGAAATTGTTCTCAAAAATACGATAAAGTGGAAACAAAATACTGTAAAAAAATAACTCACTACGTAAATCTAGATTGGTTAATTGAAACTGCTAATTTAAATAACTCGATTAACATTAAGTTCTTAAATGTTCTAGAGCAAAAAATAGCTAAACTTAGAATATGTTTTAAATACATTGACAGAAGCACAAAAGAATGGAACAAGGATATGAAAAAACAAAAAAGGAAGCAACCATTGTGATGTACTTAAGGTGCTATGAATGAATTACAAAGAAAAAATAGTAGGTATACATTTTACTTGAAAAATCTATTTTTGATCTTTTTTTTTAAACTATGATCACTTTTGCTTATAGATACCATTTCTACAAGTTCTTTTGAAGTTATTACCTTCATCGCACAGAATTTTAATGCTATGAAAATCCATGATATCGTCAATCACATGCTCTTCCAAAGCACAAGAAAGTTTCTTAATTCTGCAGTCGCTTTTGTGGGAAATAAGACGATTAGACAAATTCCTCCCAGTTTCACAATATATACAGTCTCACACTGAGTATAATGATTAATGATGTACATTTTTTAAATTTTCTTATCTGTAGGATATTTGGTCTTAGTATATAGAGATGTAATGGTTTGATGTTTTTTGTTGCTATTTTTACATTGTCAATATCCTTTAAAATTATTGTAACAATAAATCACTGAAAACATTTTTTTTCAAAAACTTCTACAAAATTTATTATAAACTCTTATTACTACAGCTGTTTTGGCTGATTGCCTATCTCAAGTGATCTATTTTTGGCATGCGTTTACACTTTACAGTCTTTAATGAAATAGATTGAGGAGGGCAGAACTATTTGTCTCAAGTTGGTCATTCAGAATTATATCTGTGTTTTTTTAATTTGTTAATTTCCATAGATTCTAAAAAAGATAGCTAAGAGAATTTTAAATTCGTAATTAAAAGAATGATTATGATCTAGAAGGTGAAGTGCGTATGTAGAATCTGTTTTTCTATTATTGAAAGCCCTTTTATGTTCTGCTATTCGTTTACTAAAATTTCTGCCAGTTTGACCGATGTAAGTTTTTGGGCAGTCGCCATATTTAAGTTTGTGTACACCACTGTGTAAGTGCTTTTTATTTTGGCTCTTGTTGTTTTTAATATATTAAGAAACTGAATTTATAATAATTTGAACACACATTTTTTAAAGATCCTCTAATTCCCTTCTGAGTACTTGTTAAACCGGGGCAACATTTCGGTTTGTGAAAATCTTCGTCATTAGCCCGGAGCGAGAAAATTTAAATTTTCTGGATTGTGCTATTTGTTTTAAAGTAATGTAAACAAGTGAATTAAATAAAAATATATTCTTTTATTAGAATTAAAATATATAGAAATATATTCTTTTATTTATACGGGCACAGTGCTCCGTGAGTCGAAAACTATTGTCTAACCTCATTTGATGACTTAGTACGAGTAAAAAAATACATACTAATAATGAAACTTAGTCACTTCAGTTTTTTTTTAAGTTTTATAGAGTTGCAGTACAGGCAGCATTGTCTAGAGCAAGACGAGCTGCAATACTACCAAATGTACTGGCACAAGTATGCAAGCTAACATAACAAGAAAGAAAGAAGAAGAACATCTTTATCGTTTGAAAGTAGAACAACTGGTTTAATAATTGACTTAATTGTATTGTGTAAAAGTTTTAAATATTTATATTTCATATATTTTAGTTTTTTTTACCATGAACCGATCATTTTTTTTTTGAACCTATTCTCTATCCTTCCATTGTTGGATATAGGTCTCCCCCAGTTCTCTCCATCTTTCCCTATCTTGAGCTGTTCTCTGCCATGTGGGACCTCCTTGTGTTTCCTGATGTCATCTTTCCACCTCATCTGTGGTCTGCCTCTTGATCTCTTTGCATTGTATGGACGCCACTTTCCGATGGCATTGTTCCATCGTCCGTCTTGGATACGTTCATTGTGTCCAGCCCATTTCCATTTCAGTTTTGCTGCTTGTTCTATCGCGTCTACTGTCTTTGTTCTGGTTCTGATCCACTGGTTACGTTTTCTATCTCTAAGTGATACACCCAACATTTGTCTCTCCTTCGCTCTTTGTGCCTTCCTTATCCTATCCAAATTGGCCTGTGTAAATGTCCATGTCTGTGCACCGTAGGTGAGCACCGGTATGATACAGGAGTTATATACCTTGCTTCGTAAGTATAGAGGGATTGTTTGATTTTTTAGAACGTAAGAAAGTTTGCCGAACGCTGCCCATTCAATTCTTACTCGTCTCGATATTTTGGCTGTTTGATTTTCTCTATTAGCTCTGATTGCTTGTCCTAGATAGATATAGTCATTTATCTGTTCTATTTTTTCTGTTTTTATTTTTTATTGCCTCTTGGTCTTCCGTGTTTGTCATTACTTTTGTTTTGTTGAAGTTAATTTTTAGGCCTTTTTGCAGTGATTTTTCATGCAGTTCATTCAGCATTAATTCCAGTTCTTGTCGTTCCGAGGAGATCAGGAGTATGTCATCCGCATATCTAAGGTGATTTAGGTATTTTCCGTTAATACATATTCCTCTGTTTTCCCAATCTGTTGATTTTATTATGTCTTCGAGGGTCAAGGTAAACAGTTTAGGTGAAATTATATCGCCTTGTCGGACTCCTCGTTTAACTTTTATATTATCCGTTATTAATTCGTCGTTCAGAATTACGGTCATGGTTGCGTTTTGGTAAATATCATGTATCAATTGTCGGTATCTTGAATCTATTCTACTATTGACCAGAGCTTCTTCAACCGCCCAGTGTTCAATGCTGTCGAAAGCCTTTTCATAATCTACGAATGCTAAGTACAGCGGAAGGTTGTATTCATTGGTTTTCTCAATTAAGATTTTAAGCGTATGTAGATGGTCGATTGTGCTGTATCCTTTTCTGAATCCGGCCTGTTCCACTGGTTGGTAGTTATCAAGTTTATAGGTTAGTCGGTTGTTTATTATTCTTGTGAAGGTTTTATATAGTTGTGACAAAAGGGAAATAGGACGGTAGTTGTTTAGGTCTGTTCGGTGTCCTTTCTTATGTATTAAGATTGTGTTGGCATTTCTCCATTGTTTGGGTATTTTACCTTCAAACAGACATTTGTTGAACAGTATTTTTAGCATTTTCTTTATCGTGTCTCCTCCTTCTTTTAGCAGTTCCGCCAGTATTTTGTCCTCACCGGCCGCTTTATTTCTTTTTATGTCGTTTATGGATTTTTCGATTTCATCTTCAGTTATTTCTGGTAATACCTCTGAGCCAACATTTTGTATTTTCCTCGTGAGATTCTGTTTAGATGATAGTGGTGGGTCATTTTTAGAACTGTATAGGTCTGTGTAATATCTTTCTGTGATTTTTACTATTTCTCCTAGATCTCTTTCTTCATTGTTCTCAGCTTTAAGCATGATTAGTTTTTTTTTCCGATATTTGTCTTCATTGTTTTTAAACTTTTGTTCTTCTCTATGATTTTCTTAATGCGGTCTTCTTGGTATTTCTTTAAATCTTCCTTTATCTGTTTTCTTATTGTTTTATTCAGTTCGGTATACTCCACTGTATTTCTTTTGTTATCGTTTAGTAGTTGTCGTCGTTTTTTGGCATATCTTGTGATTTAGCGCTAATTTTTTGTTGTTTTCGCTTTTGTTTATTAGCAATCTTCAGGCCAGCTTCTAGTAGTTCTGTTGTTATTTTATCGTTTAATTCGTCTAGTTGCAGACCCTTTAGCTGTGATATGTCACTTCTTTTTAGCTGGTTTATGTATTTTAGTTTATTTGGTATATATTAATCTAAAATCAGTATTCATTAAGTCCGTTAGTGTTACTTATATTTTAAGGGGAATATTTTTTACCCAAAACCAAATCCTAACCCGGAGCATTCTTCGGGTTAATTTTTTTCTTGATTTTCATCGTGACTTTTGTTGGCATCTTCTTCTTGATGTGCCTCCGTAACAAATGTTGGCGATAATCATGGGAATGTTTTTATCTTATCTGCAGCATCGCGGAAAAGCTGCACAGATGTTGTATTGAACCAGATTTTAAAGGTTCTTTAACCAAGATGTTCTTCTTCTTCTTGGACCTCGTTTTCCAAATATTTTTCCTGCAGGATGGCTTAAAGGAGAGCATATCTGGCTTCATTTCGCATGATATGTCCGAAGGACTGTAACTTTCGAGATTTGACTTGACACATGTCAAATGCCTCCGGTTTTTTGCACATATCTTTGTTTAAGCTCCACGATTCAACACCATAAAAAAGGACAGAAATTACGTAGTATCACAGCATTCTTACTTTTGTATCAAGAGAAAGGTTCTGACTCTTAAAGAAGGCTTCCATCCGATTGAAGGCGGATTTAGCTTTTCCGATGCGTGCTCTAATTTCTTGGTTGTTGATCCATTCTTGATTAATTATGGTGTCGAGGTAGTTGTAGTGCGTCACTCTTTCTACAGGGGATTGGTTGACCTTTTGTTATCCTTTTCTTGCTAATTATCATAAGCTTTGTCTTCTTAACGTTTATATTGAGTCCATATTGGTGACTGTAATAGGTGATTTTGTTCATAAGAACTTGTAGGTTTTCTAAGTTCTCCACAAATACTATGGTGTCATCTGCATATCTGATGTTGTTTAGCGGGTAATCATTTAGTAGAATACCGTTTTTAGTTTCGTGCAATTTTTTGCAATTTTTACTATAACAGATCTACTGAGCTTCCTCACACTAATCAATCACCCTGTATATATATGTTAATTACTATTTAACTGAGAATAAGCCATAATTAAAGATAAAAAAACGTTTATTGACGTTTCAATTTCCACTTCGGAAATTGTTCTCAAAAATACGATAAAGTGGAAACAAAATACTGTAAAAAAATAACTCACTACGTAAATCTAGATTGGTTAATTGAAACTGCTAATTTAAATAACTCGATTAACATTAAGTTCTTAAATGTTCTAGAGCAAAAAATAGCTAAACTTAGAATATGTTTTAAATACATTGACAGAAGCACAAAAGAATGGAACAAGGATATGAAAAAACAAAAAAGGAAGCAACCATTGTGATGTACTTAAGGTGCTATGAATGAATTACAAAGAAAAAATAGTAGGTATACATTTTACTTGAAAATCTATTTTTGATCTTTTTTTTTAAACTATGATCACTTTTGCTTATAGATACCATTTCTACAAGTTCTTTTGAAGTTATTACCTTCATCGCACAGAATTTTAATGCTATGAAAATCCATGATATCGTCAATCACATGCTCTTCCAAAGCACAAGAAAGTTTCTTAATTCTGCAGTCGCTTTTGTGGGAAATAAGACGATTAGACAAATTCCTCCCAGTTTCACCAATATATACAGTCTCACACTGAGTATAATGATTAATGATGTACATTTTTTAAATTTTCTTATCTGTAGGATATTTGGTCTTAGTATATAGAGATGTAATGGTTTGATGTTTTTTGTTGCTATTTTTACATTGTCAATATCCTTTAAAATTATTGTAACAATAAATCACTGAAAACATTTTTTTTCAAAAACTTCTACAAAATTTATTATAAACTCTTATTACTACAGCTGTTTTGGCTGATTGCCTATCTCAAGTGATCTATTTTTGGCATGCGTTTACACTTTACAGTCTTTAATGAAATAGATTGAGGAGGGCAGAACTATTTGTCTCAAGTTGGTCATTCAGAATTATATCTGTGTTTTTTAATTTGTTAATTTCCATAGATTCTAAAAAAGATAGCTAAGAGAATTTTAAATTCGTAATTAAAAGAATGATTATGATCTAGAAGGTGAAGTGCGTATGTAGAATCTGTTTTTCTATTATTGAAAGCCCTTTTATGTTCTGCTATTCGTTTACTAAAATTTCTGCCAGTTTGACCGATGTAAGTTTTTGGGCAGTCGCCATATTTAAGTTTGTGTACACCACTGTGTAAATGCTTTTTATTTTGGCTCTTGTTGTTTTTAATATATTAAGAAACTGAATTTATAATAATTTGAACACACATTTTTTAAAGATCCTCTAATTCCCTTCTGAGTACTTGTTAAACCGAGGCAACATTTCGGTTTGTGAAAATCTTCGTCATTAGCCCGGAGCGAGAAAATTTAAATTTTCTGGATTGTGCTATTTGTTTTAAAGTAATGTAAACAAGTGAATTAAATAAAAATATATTCTTTTATTAGAATTAAAATATATAGAAATATATTCTTTTATTTATACGGGCACAGTGCTCCGTGAGTCGAAAACTATTGTCTAACCTCATTTGATGACTTAGTACGAGTAAAAAAATACATACTAATAATGAAACTTAGTCACTTCAGTTTTTTTTTAAGTTTTATAGAGTTGCAGTACAGGCAGCATTGTCTAGAGCAAGACGAGCTGCAATACTACCAAATGTACTGGCACAAGTATGCAAGCTAACATAACAAGAAAGAAAGAAGAAGAACATCTTTATCGTTTGAAAGTAGAACAACTGGTTTAATAATTGACTTAATTGTATTGTGTAAAAGTTTTAAATATTTATATTTCATATATTTTAGTTTTTTTTACCATGAACCGATCATTTTTTTTTTGAACCTATTCTCTATCCTTCCATTGTTGGATATAGGTCTCCCCCAGTTCTCTCCATCTTTCCCTATCTTGAGCTGTTCTCTGCCATGTGGGACCTCCTTGTGTTTCCTGATGTCATCTTTCCACCTCATCTGTGGTCTGCCTCTTGATCTCTTTGCATTGTATGGACGCCACTTTCCGATGGCATTGTTCCATCGTCCGTCTTGGATACGTTCATTGTGTCCAGCCCATTTCCATTTCAGTTTTGCTGCTTGTTCTATCGCGTCTACTGTCTTTGTTCTGGTTCTGATCCACTGGTTACGTTTTCTATCTCTAAGTGATACACCCAACATTTGTCTCTCCTTCGCTCTTTGTGCCTTCCTTATCCTATCCAAATTGGCCTGTGTAAATGTCCATGTCTGTGCACCGTAGGTGAGCACCGGTATGATACAGGAGTTATATACCTTGCTTCGTAAGTATAGAGGGATTGTTTGATTTTTTAGAACGTAAGAAAGTTTGCCGAACGCTGCCCATTCAATTCTTACTCGTCTCGATATTTTGGCTGTTTGATTTTCTCTATTAGCTCTGATTGCTTGTCCTAGATAGATATAGTCATTTATCTGTTCTATTTTTTCTGTTTTTATTTTTATTGCCTCTTGGTCTTCCGTGTTTGTCATTACTTTTGTTTTGTTGAAGTTAATTTTTAGGCCTTTTTGCAGTGATTTTTCATGCAGTTCATTCAGCATTAATTCCAGTTCTTGTCGTTCCGAGGAGATCAGGAGTATGTCATCCGCATATCTAAGGTGATTTAGGTATTTTCCGTTAATACATATTCCTCTGTTTTCCCAATCTGTTGATTTTATTATGTCTTCGAGGGTCAAGGTAAACAGTTTAGGTGAAATTATATCGCCTTGTCGGACTCCTCGTTTAACTTTTATATTATCCGTTATTAATTCGTCGTTCAGAATTACGGTCATGGTTGCGTTTTGGTAAATATCATGTATCAATTGTCGGTATCTTGAATCTATTCTACTATTGACCAGAGCTTCTTCAACCGCCCAGTGTTCAATGCTGTCGAAAGCCTTTTCATAATCTACGAATGCTAAGTACAGCGGAAGGTTGTATTCATTGGTTTTCTCAATTAAGATTTTAAGCGTATGTAGATGGTCGATTGTGCTGTATCCTTTTCTGAATCCGGCCTGTTCCACTGGTTGGTAGTTATCAAGTTTATAGGTTAGTCGGTTGTTTATTATTCTTGTGAAGGTTTTATATAGTTGTGACAAAAGGGAAATAGGACGGTAGTTGTTTAGGTCTGTTCGGTGTCCTTTCTTATGTATTAAGATTGTGTTGGCATTTCTCCATTGTTTGGGTATTTTACCTTCAAACAGACATTTGTTGAACAGTATTTTTAGCATTTTCTTTATCGTGTCTCCTCCTTCTTTTAGCAGTTCCGCCAGTATTTTGTCCTCACCGGCCGCTTTATTTCTTTTTATGTCGTTTATGGATTTTTCGATTTCATCTTCAGTTATTTCTGGTAATACCTCTGAGCCAACATTTTGTATTTTCCTCGTGAGATTCTGTTTAGATGATAGTGGTGGGTCATTTTTAGAACTGTATAGGTCTGTGTAATATCTTTCTGTGATTTTTACTATTTCTCCTAGATCTCTTTCTTCATTGTTCTCAGCTTTAAGCATGATTAGTTTTTTTTCCTATATTTGTCTTCATTGTTTTTAAACTTTTGTTCTTCTCTATGATTTTCTTAATGCGGTCTTCTTGGTATTTCTTTAAATCTTCCTTTATCTGTTTTCTTATTGTTTTATTCAGTTCGGTATACTCCACTGTATTTCTTTTGTTATCGTTTAGTAGTTGTCGTCGTTTTTTGGCATATCTTGTGATTTAGCGCTAATTTTTTGTTGTTTTCGCTTTTGTTTATTAGCAATCTTCAGGCCAGCTTCTAGTAGTTCTGTTGTTATTTTATCGTTTAATTCGTCTAGTTGCAGACCCTTTAGCTGTGATATGTCACTTCTTTTTAGCTGGTTTATGTATTTTAGTTTATTTGGTATATATTAATCTAAAATCAGTATTCATTAAGTCCGTTAGTGTTACTTATATTTTAAGGGGAATATTTTTTACCCAAAACCAAATCCTAACCCGGAGCATTCTTCGGGTTAATTTTTTTCTTGATTTTCATCGTGACTTTTGTTGGCATCTTCTTCTTGATGTGCCTCCGTAACAAATGTTGGCGATAATCATGGGAATGTTTTTATCTTATCTGCAGCATCGCGGAAAAGCTGCACAGATGTTGTATTGAACCAGATTTTAAAGGTTCTTTAACCAAGATGTTCTTCTTCTTCTTGGACCTCGTTTTCCAAATATTTTTCCTGCAGGATGGCTTAAAGGAGAGCATATCTGGCTTCATTTCGCATGATATGTCCGAAGGACTGTAACTTTCGAGATTTGACTTGACACATGTCAAATGCCTCCAGTTTTTTGCACATATCTTTGTTTAAGCTCCACGATTCAACACCATAAAAAAGGACAGAAATTACGTAGTATCACAGCATTCTTACTTTTGTATCAAGAGAAAGGTTCTGACTCTTAAAGAAGGCTTCCATCCGATTGAAGGCGGATTTAGCTTTTCCGATGCGTGCTCTAATTTCTTGGTTGTTGATCCATTCTTGATTAATTATGGTGTCGAGGTAGTTGTAGTGCGTCACTCTTTCTACAGGGGATTGGTTGACCTTTTGTTATCCTTTTCTTGCTAATTATCATAAGCTTTGTCTTCTTAACGTTTATATTGAGTCCATATTGGTGACTGTAATAGGTGATTTTGTTCATAAGAACTTGTAGGTTTTCTAAGTTCTCCACAAATACTATGGTGTCATCTGCATATCTGATGTTGTTTAGCGGGTAATCATTTAGTAGAATACCGTTTTTAGTTTCGTGCAATTTTTTGCAATTTTTACTATAACAGATCTACTGAGCTTCCTCACACTAATCAATCACCCTGTATATATATGTTAATTACTATTTAACTGAGAATAAGCCATAATTAAAGATAAAAAAACGTTTATTGACGTTTCAATTTCCACTTCGGAAATTGTTCTCAAAAATACGATAAAGTGGAAACAAAATACTGTAAAAAAATAACTCACTACGTAAATCTAGATTGGTTAATTGAAACTGCTAATTTAAATAACTCGATTAACATTAAGTTCTTAAATGTTCTAGAGCAAAAAATAGCTAAACTTAGAATATGTTTTAAATACATTGACAGAAGCACAAAAGAATGGAACAAGGATATGAAAAAACAAAAAAGGAAGCAACCATTGTGATGTACTTAAGGTGCTATGAATGAATTACAAAGAAAAAATAGTAGGTATACATTTTACTTGAAAAATCTATTTTTGATCTTTTTTTTTAAACTATGATCACTTTTGCTTATAGATACCATTTCTACAAGTTCTTTTGAAGTTATTACCTTCATCGCACAGAATTTTAATGCTATGAAAATCCATGATATCGTCAATCACATGCTCTTCCAAAGCACAAGAAAGTTTCTTAATTCTGCAGTCGCTTTTGTGGGAAATAAGACGATTAGACAAATTCCTCCCAGTTTCACCAATATATACAGTCTCACACTGAGTATAATGATTAATGATGTACATTTTTTAAATTTTCTTATCTGTAGGATATTTGGTCTTAGTATATAGAGATGTAATGGTTTGATGTTTTTTGTTGCTATTTTTACATTGTCAATATCCTTTAAAATTATTGTAACAATAAATCACTGAAAACATTTTTTTTCAAAAACTTCTACAAAATTTATTATAAACTCTTATTACTACAGCTGTTTTGGCTGATTGCCTATCTCAAGTGATCTATTTTTGGCATGCGTTTACACTTTACAGTCTTTAATGAAATAGATTGAGGAGGGCAGAACTATTTGTCTCAAGTTGGTCATTCAGAATTATATCTGTGTTTTTTAATTTGTTAATTTCCATAGATTCTAAAAAAGATAGCTAAGAGAATTTTAAATTCGTAATTAAAAGAATGATTATGATCTAGAAGGTGAAGTGCGTATGTAGAATCTGTTTTTCTATTATTGAAAGCCCTTTTATGTTCTGCTATTCGTTTACTAAAATTTCTGCCAGTTTGACCGATGTAAGTTTTTGGGCAGTCGCCATATTTAAGTTTGTGTACACCACTGTGTAAGTGCTTTTTATTTTGGCTCTTGTTGTTTTTAATATATAAGAAACTGAATTTATAATAATTTGAACACACATTTTTTAAAGATCCTCTAATTCCCTTCTGAGTACTTGTTAAACCGAGGCAACATTTCGGTTTGTGAAAATCTTCGTCATTAGCCCGGAGCGAGAAAATTTAAATTTTCTGGATTGTGCTATTTGTTTTAAAGTAATGTAAACAAGTGAATTAAATAAAAATATATTCTTTTATTAGAATTAAAATATATAGAAATATATTCTTTTATTTATACGGGCACAGTGCTCCGTGAGTCGAAAACTATTGTCTAACCTCATTTGATGACTTAGTACGAGTAAAAAAATACATACTAATAATGAAACTTAGTCACTTCAGTTTTTTTTTAAGTTTTATAGAGTTGCAGTACAGGCAGCATTGTCTAGAGCAAGACGAGCTGCAATACTACCAAATGTACTGGCACAAGTATGCAAGCTAACATAACAAGAAAGAAAGAAGAAGAACATCTTTATCGTTTGAAAGTAGAACAACTGGTTTAATAATTGACTTAATTGTATTGTGTAAAAGTTTTAAATATTTATATTTCATATATTTTAGTTTTTTTTACCATGAACCGATCATTTTTTTTTTGAACCTATTCTCTATCCTTCCATTGTTGGATATAGGTCTCCCCCAGTTCTCTCCATCTTTCCCTATCTTGAGCTGTTCTCTGCCATGTGGGACCTCCTTGTGTTTCCTGATGTCATCTTTCCACCTCATCTGTGGTCTGCCTCTTGATCTCTTTGCATTGTATGGACGCCACTTTCCGATGGCATTGTTCCATCGTCCGTCTTGGATACGTTCATTGTGTCCAGCCCATTTCCATTTCAGTTTTGCTGCTTGTTCTATCGCGTCTACTGTCTTTGTTCTGGTTCTGATCCACTGGTTACGTTTTCTATCTCTAAGTGATACACCCAACATTTGTCTCTCCATCGCTCTTTGTGCCTTCCTTATCCTATCCAAATTGGCCTGTGTAAATGTCCATGTCTGTGCACCGTAGGTGAGCACCGGTATGATACAGGAGTTATATACCTTGCTTCGTAAGTATAGAGGGATTGTTTGATTTTTTAGAACGTAAGAAAGTTTGCCGAACGCTGCCCATCCAATTCTTACTCGTCTCGATATTTTGGCTGTTTGATTTTCTCTATTAGCTCTGATTGCTTGTCCTAGATAGATATAGTCATTTATCTGTTCTATTTTTTCTGTTTTTATTTTTATTGCCTCTTGGTCTTCCGTGTTTGTCATTACTTTTGTTTTGTTGAAGTTAATTTTTAGGCCTTTTTGCAGTGATTTTTCATGCAGTTCATTCAGCATTAATTCCAGTTCTTGTCGTTCCGAGGAGATCAGGAGTATGTCATCCGCATATCTAAGGTGATTTAGGTATTTTCCGTTAATACATATTCCTCTGTTTTCCCAATCTGTTGATTTTATTATGTCTTCGAGGGTCAAGGTAAACAGTTTAGGTGAAATTATATCGCCTTGTCGGACTCCTCGTTTAACTTTTATATTATCCGTTATTAATTCGTCGTCCAGAATTACGGTCATGGTTGCGTTTTGGTAAATATCATGTATCAATTGTCGGTATCTTGAATCTATTCTACTATTGACCAGAGCTTCTTCAACCGCCCAGTGTTCAATGCTGTCGAAAGCCTTTTCATAATCTACGAATGCTAAGTACAGCGGAAGGTTGTATTCATTGGTTTTCTCAATTAAGATTTTAAGCGTATGTAGATGGTCGATTGTGCTGTATCCTTTTCTGAATCCGGCCTGTTCCACTGGTTGGTAGTTATCAAGTTTATAGGTTAGTCGGTTGTTTATTATTCTTGTGAAGGTTTTATATAGTTGTGACAAAAGGGAAATAGGACGGTAGTTGTTTAGGTCTGTTCGGTGTCCTTTCTTATGTATTAAGATTGTGTTGGCATTTCTCCATTGTTTGGGTATTTTACCTTCAAACAGACATTTGTTGAACAGTATTTTTAGCATTTTCTTTATCGTGTCTCCTCCTTCTTTTAGCAGTTCCGCCAGTATTTTGTCCTCACCGGCCGCTTTATTTCTTTTTATGTCGTTTATGGATTTTTCGATTTCATCTTCAGTTATTTCTGGTAATACCTCTGAGCCAACATTTTGTATTTTCCTCGTGAGATTCTGTTTAGATGATAGTGGTGGGTCATTTTTAGAACTGTATAGGTCTGTGTAATATCTTTCTGTGATTTTTACTATTTCTCCTAGATCTCTTTCTTCATTGTTCTCAGCTTTAAGCATGATTAGTTTTTTTCCGATATTTGTCTTCATTGTTTTTAAACTTTTGTTCTTCTCTATGATTTTCTTAATGCGGTCTTCTTGGTATTTCTTTAAATCTTCCTTTATCTGTTTTCTTATTGTTTTATTCAGTTCGGTATACTCCACTGTATTTCTTTTGTTATCGTTTAGTAGTTGTCGTCGTTTTTTGGCATATCTTGTGATTTAGCGCTAATTTTTTGTTGTTTTCGCTTTTGTTTATTAGCAATCTTCAGGCCAGCTTCTAGTAGTTCTGTTGTTATTTTATCGTTTAATTCGTCTAGTTGCAGACCCTTTAGCTGTGATATGTCACTTCTTTTTAGCTGGTTTATGTATTTTAGTTTATTTGGTATATATTAATCTAAAATCAGTATTCATTAAGTCCGTTAGTGTTACTTATATTTTAAGGGGAATATTTTTTACCCAAAACCAAATCCTAACCCGGAGCATTCTTCGGGTTAATTTTTTTCTTGATTTTCATCGTGACTTTTGTTGGCATCTTCTTCTTGATGTGCCTCCGTAACAAATGTTGGCGATAATCATGGGAATGTTTTTATCTTATCTGCAGCATCGCGGAAAAGCTGCACAGATGTTGTATTGAACCAGATTTTAAAGTTCTTTAACCAAGATGTTCTTCTTCTTCTTGGACCTCGTTTTCCAAATATTTTTCTTGCAGGATGGCTTAAAGGAGAGCATATCTGGCTTCATTTCGCATGATATGTCCGAAGGACTGTAACTTTCGAGATTTGACTTGACACATGTCAAATGCCTCCGTTTTTTGCACATATCTTTGTTTAAGCTCCACGATTCAACACCATAAAAAAGGACAGAAATTACGTAGTATCACAGCATTCTTACTTTTGTATCAAGAGAAAGGTTCTGACTCTTAAAGAAGGCTTCCATCCGATTGAAGGCGGATTTAGCTTTTCCGATGCGTGCTCTAATTTCTTGGTTGTTGATCCATTCTTGATTAATTATGGTGTCGAGGTAGTTGTAGTGCGTCACTCTTTCTACAGGGGATTGGTTGACCTTTTGTTATCCTTTTCTTGCTAATTATCATAAGCTTTGTCTTCTTAACGTTTATATTGAGTCCATATTGGTGACTGTAATAGGTGATTTTGTTCATAAGAACTTGTAGTTTTCTAAGTTCTCCACAAATACTATGGTGTCATCTGCATATCTGATGTTGTTTAGCGGGTAATCATTTAGTAGAATACCGTTTTTAGTTTCGTGCAAAGCTTCGATAAATATTCTTTCAGAGTACACATTGAACATTAGAGTGTCGCCTACGGCAGATTTTTCCGAAATTGTGATTGGTCAATTTGCAAAATAATTGCAACCAATCATAATTCGGATGTATAAATATAGGTGTAGAAGATAAATATAGGTGTACGATGCCCAGAAGTTCGTTCTGGTAGGGACAGGTCCTCAGAACCAGCCTTTTAGGCATATACGAGACCCTCTGGTTGATTAAGTTTCTGGAGACTCAACAGTTGTTTTATTTTTACCTTGTGCTTTTCTTTCAGCTTTTTTGACAAAGTTCCAAGGCGAAACTTTGTCGGTTTGTACCAAACCGCCGCCATTTTATTTTGATTTATTTGGGAATTTCGACTTAGTCGGATTTCTGAATATTTCATCTTAAAAGACTTAGAAGAAATCAGGAGATTTCTCCCTCTGTTAAAGGGTAACGTGTTCGTGTAAGAAATTTTTCTTTCAGCACGCTAAGTCCCTACGCGGGACTTAGTCGTTTGAACGAGCTGGTGCCTACGATAAACACTTGTAAGTTTTTACTTTAATTTTATATTTAATATTTAAATCTTTATCGACTTTGAAATATTTTTGCCTTTTATTTTATGTGTATTTAGGGACTTTGCCGAAATTTCTATATAAAAATAACTTGTAAAATTTTTGGTATTTTTATTTTTCCTTTTTAGGACTCTGAAGAAATTTCGTTCGAAAAATAACTTGTAGTATTTTTACGATTTATTTATTTCCTCTTTTTATCTAGGGACTTCGAAGAAATTTACATTGAAAAATAACTTAATATTTTTTCAATGATTTTTATTTTGTTTAGGGACTTTGAAAGATTTTCGATATAAAAATAACTTGTGATTATTTTTGATTCTTTTTCCATTTTTGGAGCCTTAACTAACTTAGACGGATTTCGTCTTTGATATCATACTTTATAATATTACGTAGCCTTTGAAATATTTTGCCTTAAAAATAAATTATGATTATTTTTACTTTTTATAGGTCTCAGCGACTTTGGTTCGATTGGTAAAACTTTTCACTAAATTGTTAATAACTATTTTGTTTATTGACTTTTGATCCTTTTTATTGTTGATTTGTCCGAATGGCACTACGCCTGACAAATCCCACTTGTTTTTAGGATTGTATCTCTATTCCTTCATACACTTAAATTTTCAACCTCCTGGAGACTTCTCCATATTTATTAATTTGCACTTTTGTTCTTTTATGACTTTAGGTGTTTAGATTAATCATAAATTTATTTCAGATTCTTAGTTTAAGCCTAATTGGCATAATTGTCTTTTTCTTACAGATTCTTAGACTTAGATTCTTATTGTTATTCATTTAACATTTAATAATTGCTTATTATCTTTTATCGTTAATAATCTTTATTGTGTGTGTTTTTAAAACCCCTTTACCTTTTATAACTGCTTATTATTATTAAAATAAACGTTCTTTCTGTGTTTTAAACCTACCTCACCTTTGATATTTGCTGATTATTTTATTATCATTTAATAAATATTATCGTGAGTTTTATTCTTTACTAACATCACTAGTACGTGATACAACCCTTTTATCCTTAGCTGAGTGACCATAGACAATATTTATGGTCACTGACTGGGAACCTTACACCCTAAGGTCATCTACAGCGACGGACAGAGCGATGGACCAGCCTTCTTCCTTTCCTGAGGCCCTTGGTCATCGACAAGAGGAGACAAAATACAGCCTTGCCTAACTACATGCATGATTTTCACATAGTCAATGTGATCACCTTCAAATCTGAGATTTTCTGTCTCTTTTCAGTAAAGATTTCTAATTATTTTCAGATCTTGGTTGTTAATTCCTGTTTTTTTTTAATTGGCATCATCTTGGCGTGCTGTACTCGATCAAACGCTTTCTCGTAATCAACCAGACATGCGTATACGTCGCAGTTGACATCTCTGCATCACTGGAATAAGACTTGTACTGAGAACAAAGTCTCTTTAGTACCAACAGCATTTGTGAACCCGAACAGCTTATAGATTCTCTTGATGAATTATCTTTAGGAACAATTTTAGGAACTGACTCATGAGGCTTATAGTATGGCAATCTTTTTGGCAGTTTTTTTTTGGTTTTTTTTGGCAGTGCAATAAACTCAGATTTCAGCCATTCTGTTGGTATTTCTCCAGAGTTGTATTTGTAGTTGAATATCTTTGCGATTATTGCTATTGATTTGTTGTCCATTAGTTTGAGTAGTTCTGCTTGTATATTATCAGGACCTGTCGCTTTGCCTACCTTTAACTCTGTTATTGCAGAATAAACTTCCTGCTGTAATATTCTTGGTCCATCATTTACCTCTTTCTAGCTCAAAGGTGTTATTTCTTTGGTCTTAAAATAGTTTTTCTAGATAGTCTTTCCATGTTCTTATTTTACTTTGTTTGTACAAGATGATGTTTCCGTTAGAATCAGTTGTTTCCTTTCTGCCTTAATCTCCCTGTGAGTTCTTTAACTTTCCTATGTACATTGTGACTATCGTACTTTGAGTGCAGGGTCTCAATTTCTTCGCATCTTTCCCTTACTGCTTTTTCTTTCGCTTCTCTGATTTTCGTTCTTATTAATATATTTATGGTTTTATATTTGTTTAGGTCATTTTTGGTTTCTCTTCTCTGGTCCATTAGTTTCAGGATCTCATCTGTCATCCATGATTATTTCTTCATTAATCTATCTGTCTTTAATTGTTTATCCTTTACATTTTGCACTATTTCTGTAATATGTTTGTAATATTTGTTCTTCGTTCGATTCGGCTCATTCGGTATCAAGGTCTTTCAGCATACGTAGGTCGTATGATTGTGCTTTCCTTTTCTGCACTGTTTTGATAAATGTATACTTTCTGTAAGTTTTGATAAATGTAAAGCTGTTTCGGAATCTTTATCGCAATTATATCTTTTGGCATAGTTAGTTTAATTTCTTTTTGAAGTTAAACAGGTTTCTCCCATTTTTTTGATCGTCTTGATATGCATTTATTGTGAATGTTTTTTTCAAGATTTTATAACATATTACTGTGCTTTTTGTGCAATTTAAAATAGGCGAGATGTTTACTGAGTGGGGAATGAATGTTAGATCTTTTTGGCCTTTTAGCTTCTCATAAAGAGTAGTCAGTACTGTTACCATCTGTTAACTTTGGGATATGTGATTGATTCCGTTCGAAAAGCCGTAGTACAGTAGAAAAATTAAACATGCCAACATATAGTCATATAGGGTTTTATTTATATAATAATAAGAACAATAAAAACAATTACCTTAATGATACAAACTTAGTTAATGATATTATTCATTTAAATTTTCACTTAAATTTAATAACAACCGCTAACAATGAATAAAACCATTTAAGTGCCTAAAAAAAAGATATTTGTTTAATTTATATTTAAAAATGAATTAATAATGTACTCCAATAAATAAAATGTCAAAAATCTTTATTGACTGTCTTTTTATAAATGAAAAACCTATTATGTTTTTGTACACACTTATGACACATCTATCTATCTATGTATACAGCCCTTAACATCCATCCTTGGATATAGGCCTCCTCCTCCTTCTTCCATGCCTTTCTATCTTGGGCAATTTGCATCCATTTTGAACCGGCGTGTTTCTTCAGGTCATCTGACCATCGCATTTGTGGCCTTCCCCTTTTACGTTTGTGATTCCATGGTCTCCAATGTATAATTTTAGTCCATCTTTCATCTTTCTGCCTTGGGGTGTGTCCGGCGAACTTCCATTTAAGCTTTGCTACTTGGGTTGAGACATCTTTCACTTTTGTTTTATTACGGATCCATTCGTTTCTTTTTTTGTCTGATAGTTTAATGTTCAGCATTTGTCTTTTCATGGATCTTACTGTCTTTGCTATTTTTTCCATATTATTCTTTGTAAACGTCCATGTCTGAGAGCCATATGTGAGGACAGGGAGTATACATTGATTGAAGACTCTCGTTTTTAAGTATTGGGGGTATTTTGAATTCTTTAGAATATAAGACAGTTTTCCGAATGATGCCCAGGCCAATCTTATTCTTCTCTTTATTTCTTCGGTCTGATTTTCTTTATTTAATTTAGTGATTTGGCCTAGATATATGACACATCAAAAGATGGAAATGGGAAGTATTTTTGGAAGTGTGTAAGCATTTATTTCCTAATTGAGCGCTTTCTTCTTACAAAGAGATATGTTACAATAGGTAACTGATATAAATAACTAATTTAAAAAGAATATAAATTGGAATGAAAATCATTGGAAATAGAATTCAGAATTTAGCCTAAATATGTGCTTTCTAAACGTTGCAAAGCAAGCAGACGACAAATCCACTGGCATAGCGATATATAATATGCACTGGCATATCGACATCATGCCAATTTGTCTACACAGAAACCCATTCATGAAAACGATTTATTAATACTCTATACTAGAGTAAAATAATAAAAATAAAGTAGACGGTTTAGGTTCCATTTCGTTACAGCGTACCACAATTCAATGATATGCATATTTCAGTCTCTTGGCTTCTTCCGAGCGAACACATAGCAAGCGTGCTCTTCTTCCTCTTGTCTACATTAGAATTTTCAATTTTTAGAAAACCTACCCAAACTGATCATATGATAGGTACCTACATCTTCTAATTATCATTTTCAACATAAGATGGCAGCTATTCAATGTTATGTCCATAGACTTCTTAACATCCTTATGTCCGAAGAAAACTGTAATTAAGAAACCTCAATTATTAAACAAACAACATGGTTTTCCTCCTTGTACTGCAGATAAGGTCAATACCCAAAAAGGAGACTAAATCAAGCATTTAGTGTGGAAAACAAACTCAACACTACATCAATTTATAGATCTATATCTTATTTAGGACCAATTTCAGAAAAAAATATTAAGAGTACTTTGTAATAATATCAGTAACTTAAACATCTGTTTTAAAACCAAACACAACATTAAGTCCATTTTTAGCAAAACTAAGGACAAAATTGATGTCTAAACAAACGTTAGCACACTTATCCTAACACTAGTTGCTACTTACTCCCTCTTACATGTGTTTCACAATCTTTATATATTCACCGGATTTTGAGTAAATAGCATATAAGAAATTTTTTTTATTTTTGTATTTTCCATCAGGCTGACTTATAATGAAAATTGGATCTGATGTTGCTCAGCCATGTATAAAACCAAACTGATTTAACCTATTGGATATTGCGGTTTCCTATTATATATCAGGTACACACTACACTTTAAAATATTATGATTTCAGCTAATTTTTCTTTTATATAATGTTAATAATACCAAAGACACAGGGTGTTAAAGTTAAAATTAAACATTTTACTTTTTGCTATACCTTTTATGGTTGTGGACATTTATGTATAAAAATATATAACTAAGTGCTTTTGAGTATGAGGAATTATAATTTGGGGTATACTTTAATGTAGCTGATAGAACGCGCCACATATGTCACATATGAGGCACACATTTGCGCTTAACTTTTTAGCTCTTAAGTTAGCGCCCTATGTGTTAAAAAATATTAAAGATACATTAGTTGAACACCAAAAATATAGTATTAATAACTTTAAAACTCAACGGTTTTCAAGATAATCACATTTGACAGATTAACTGCATAATAAATCTTAGTTGTGATATTTGTACATCAAAGCACTAAATACTTCTTGATAAACATAATTAATATTATTATTCTTGTAAAAACAGCTCAAAGATGATTATGTAACACTATAAATGCTTTATTTCGGGTGCTAAATATTTTATTTGAAACCAGTTTTTGATGCCATCATTAGACAACTTCAATCTTAGTGGCACTAATGCTTTTGACAGCTAAAAGTCTTGTTTCGATATTATTATTTCGATTAATGATATAGCTGCTATTTGTTGTCAGCAATATTTTAACGGTGGTGCAGCGAAAAGGATATATTTAAGAAGATACATAAACAGGCTGCAACCTTATCACCAAACCTTTAAATATCTATTTTGGAATTTTTAGGCAAAAGTGGTTTATTTCGTCCTAAATGTGACAACTTAGGTGTACCGAAAATCATTACGCCTGATCAAGAAGATAAAGTAATGGTTTACGCTGACGATGATTCTGAAGTAAGTACACGAAGTTTATTTTAGAAGTTAGGAATCAACAAAACTTCAGTTTTAAAAATTTCACCCTTACAGTAAGTATTTTTGTGGTGGAATGTGGTGGAAAAGTTAACATAGTCACTCCATTTTTTTAAACAAATTAAGTGCCTCCAATGAGACTTTCGTGATTGTCGCATGATATCAGAGTGAGCGATTGCATGCTACTTTTTAAGTGGTGGATGAAATGTTTAATAACTTCAACAAATAATATAGAAGTCATCCAGCCTGATGGATTTGCCAAACCAAGCGTGCCAGTGGGAGCTTCCTGCACCATGTAAGGCTCAAAGTGTACACGTGAAAATATCATGACGGGGGGATACAGTTGCTGCTTGCTTAGATGAAACAACAGGTTGTCACATTAGTATCCTTCTTAGTACTAGTGCACTTGCTGACCTGCTTAGCTTCTTTTTCCGCAATTATTTTTTGAGGCTTCTGAACTGTGCATGTACCTGCTTTGTCCAGATTAAATACTCGTGTTCCATCTTAAAGTAAGGATTTTTGTATACTGTTTGCAAATTGTCAAAAAAGACTTTTACATTTGCCTTTGTGAAAGGCTCGGGACAAACTACATGTCTCATTCGTTCTTTTACTGAGCCATGGATTTCTTTTCAAAAACCCATAGAAACAATCTTGTCCTGCTGATTTGTTAGCGTCCCATGAAATTTGATATTTTATTTTATTTATTACTGCCATGTCATAGGCAACTTTCTTGCATTCCACCACTGAAAGACCATAAAAAAATTTGGAACACATTAGCAAATACTCTTTCCGATTATTTTATTGTTCTACATTAAACACTTGTCGGACATTGTAGTGCGGAACATATTTTAAATTTGTATCACACTCATTGTCTTTTTGCTGTTTCACATACTTAGATAATGTTACGTAGTTAACATTTTTAACTCTGCTACCGCCTGATGGGGTGGCCTTGACAAGCGAGCTCTACTCCTTCATGTCAGTCTCGAGAAACACACGTTTATTGGATTTTTTCTGACGATTTCGTACCATACTGGAACGAAAATAAAAATATTATTTTGATTAAATATCAATGTGCACCTTGCAACGTTTCAAAGTGCCCCGTCAAGTAATGTTTCATTGTATCCCAAACGTCCATATTTTCAATTTTATCCCAAATTCACAAAAAAGATACTACAACTGAGATTATAACGAAACAAATATGACTAGTTCTGGTATAGACCGAAGCGCCACTGACAGTAACAGGTTCTGATTTACCCACCAGAATTTGAAATACGAACACTTTTTCAAAGTGCCCCGTGCTTCCCTATGTTGCATATTATGTCGCGCTTTTTATTAGCTACATTAAGGTGTGCATTAAATTATAATTCCTCATTATTAAAAACCGCAGTAATACATTTTTATACATAAATGTTCACAAACATGAAAGTCATAGAGAAAAAAATTTACTGTATCTCTCTTAATATTGTCATTTTGTTAAATCAAGTTGGCTTAAATCGTAATATTTTTATGGACAGAATCTACTGTTTCTATTTTTACAATTACTTAAGGATAACCCTGTAGTGGGACCTTTCCTGGTATCAAGTTGATCGTATAGATTTGTATACTATAACAATATATATATATATATATATATATATATTATATATATATATATATATATATATATATATATCGCACACCTAGTTCAATAGTGCCACAAGTCCAAAATACAATAATTTCGAGAAATAAGCAAAACGTTCTGTAGCAAACGAGTTATGCCTTGTAAATAATTTATTTTTAGAATGACTGGCTTCAAAATTACAATTTAGTTAGCAAATTATACAGTTATTCGCTGGATCTTATTACAATTTATTAAAAATAAAACGTTAATTTTATTTTGAAGTTATGGCGGTATTGCATTGTGAAGAAAGTCATTTATAAAACGATAAATAGGAGATACGGCGGCAACATAATAAAAAAAACAGCTAGTTCTTACAAAAAATATTTTTATTATTATTATTACAAGTGTGTATGAACATTTTTTTTAATTACTATTAACCAAGTCCTTATAAAAATTGTGATTTACAGGTAATATTAAGTTTTTATTGCACAGTTCCAAAAGGTGTTGCTTCCACAGTTGCTAAACGCCCCCTTGTCGATGCTTTAAAATGGATCTCTTCGAACTCATCGGCATTATAATCTGTTTTATAGAAGAAAGATCCAGGATTGCTTTTGACAACTTTAATAACTTGGATATCATTCCAGACTACCTTTTCATCTTTTTTATTCTTTGTAAAATTTCCTCCAATTTTTGAATTGAGATCTTTAAAGTCATAAAAGTCTTCTGTTGATATTTCTTTTACATTGTAAGGATTTCCCTCTTTTTTTGCAGATCTTATGATGACAGACCATTGTGCAGGAACATAAATGGGACTTGTTTTAAGTATTTTCTTCTTTTGCCTCTCAATAGTTGCGTGCTTGGCGTCCCCTTCATTTTGGGTATGTCCCACTGTTAAAAATTTATGTGTGATTGATTTAACATTAATTTTTCCAATTGCATAGAGATACATGGTAACTATAAATTTATTTTTATTTTGCCCAACACAATTGTCGCTATAAAATATAACGTCTTTATCATTACAATGATTTAAAAGATAATCAAACAGACACGTAGCTATTTCGTTTGAGCCGCGGTTAGCAATAGCCTGGTGCCAAAAGTAACAGTAACCAGTCTTTCGCAATATCTGAAAAATTGTAAAGTTGAAGCAGTTCAGGCAGCATTTATAGTAGAAGCTTGAAATATCTCCACAAGGTGTAGGAAGGATCGCCTGCAAATCAAAACAAGCTACCAATACTTGAGAATCATCTTTTGCTCTTGCTAGATCTTGTGCTTTTTCTTCTCTGCTTCTAATTTTATTATGGATATGTTTATTATAAGTTTGATGAAGAGTAGCTTGCTGTTCAGCAGAAGAATTTTTATATGATTCACAAATTGCGCACTGATCTTTTTTTGGCTGAAAGAAAGTTATGTTAAACTCAGTTTTGAAAATATGCTCGTAAGTGCATATTTTAGCCACAGACCTTCCTTCACTCTCTTCCTGTAGTTTGTCGTAGCGATACATTTGAGCTAAAGTAAGTGAACCATCTATGTATTCCTTTGTAGTTTGTGCTTTAAGATAATGTGATTCTACCCTTTGGAAAGAATTTATATGTTCTCTTATTTTATTATTCATCGGTCCACAAACCGTTTCTCGTTTCATAAAATTTCCTCTCTTATCCTTGTCCACAGATCCTTTACCATCTGATTTTCTCCAAGTTGTTCGTATAAATTTGTCACCAATGTCCAAGGTATTCATGAAAAACTTTTTGCAGACTTTAACTTTTACTCCGTGTATTGTTAAAAAATACGCTAAATTCATACCGCGGTTACTGCCTTCGACCGTTTTTCTGTATTTAGTAACCAACTTTTCCAAATGGGAAGCAACAAATTGTCTTTGAAGAGCGTTGTCTTTCAAATTCCAGAAACGTGAATGTATATCATATCTATCAGCATTGCTGAATTTTTGGCTGCATTTTGTACGACATTTTTCTCCACATGCAGGTTTTAAAGTCTTCCCACGTTTTTCTTTGTTGCCTTCTGTAATGTAAGGTAGCCCAGAGTTAACTCGCAGTTTCTTAATATTTCGTTTCCATTCACTTGGTTTTGGTAAAACCTCTCTGTGATTTTTGTTGAAATACAAACCTCCGTCAACACAAAGGAGATGTCATTCATAACCTCAGAAACCTCTGAATTGTCTCTCAGATTCTCATCATCTTTAAGATAGCTTTGCAAAGCTAGTCCAAGCATTTTTCTTGCCCTTGACGTCGTGTTTGATAATAAAGTTAATAATAATATCACTATATACTGTTTTCAGACTTTAAGTCAAATAGTTGTACACTAAAAACGTGAATACCTCGTGCATAAATAATTGAGAACTGATAAAATCGTACCACTAATCTAACAATTTTTGCAGTTGTGGCCGTATTGAATTACATCGGTTGTATTGTGGCGGAGTGTATTATCGCCACATCTCCTAGTTATGGCCATATTGCATTTCAAAACCCTACAGTGTAATGCCGAAATATCTTACTTTATACTTATCCAAGACAATATTTCAGTTAAGGTTGTATTGCATTAGATGGGGTATCATATATGCAACCTTTTTAAAGCCTTAACTCAAAATTTGAATTTTTGGAGTTGTGGCAGTATTGAACTAGATGTACGATATATATATATATATATATATATATATATATATATATATATATATATATATATATACAGTACAGTAATTATAAAATATTTTTCATTTAAAATCGATAAAAATATAATAAACTTACCGTTGACATAATTTGATTATCTAAAACTACCAATTTATAAAAAGATATTTGAAGTGGCATAGTGCAAGGTAGTATTATTAATAGCACTCTCCTATTTTTCATATTCCAGTACATCCAAGGACATTCGTATAAGACATCATTAAGTTTTGTTGACTAAAATATTCAAAATAAGAAAAAATATTGTTATATGAAAGATAGTTTGACACACTAATCTAAATTACAGGAATATTGCATAACCAAGAAAAAACACTGTTGAATTTGAGACTGGATAAAATTTTATTATGTTGTTTTTTGTTTTAATGAATTACAACTCACCCTGTAGATAAATGAATTCTAAGAAGCTATTACTAACACTATATCTGAAATGTGCGTATATATTTAAATTTTAATCTTGTTGTGAGCAGAAGTCTAATGAACCCTCTCGGGCAGGACACGATTGCGCTGATGCTATAGTCGACAAAGGATCCTTTAAGCTATTGCCACGATTGCAAAGGCAACAGATTTAATCCTTAAAGCACGATGATAATTAGGTATTTACGTATAGCTAATTATATATCTAATTAATTATATGTACATCGTACATATCTCAAACAATAGTAAAAAATGTACTATACTTGCTTTATCCTTCGTCATTCATGTTCCGAAATAAATTCTACAGACAAATAAATGGTACCTCAATGGGCTACTCACTATCTCCAGTAATTCTTCTTTGGGTGCCGTGTCCGTATTCAGACGTTGGCCGTCATCATGCTTACAATTTCCTGAAACCTTTCTCTGTCGGCTGCTGCGCGAAATAATTCTTCTACTGTGAAACCACACCATTGTCTAATATTACGCAGCCATGAAAGTTTCTTTCGACCAATCCATCTCTTTCCTTCCACTTTTCCTTGTATTATAAGGCGAAGTAAATGGTATTTGGGTCCTCTAATTATATGGCCGAAGTATTCTGTTTTTCTCCTCTTTATGATGTTTATGAGCAGACGTTCTGAGTTGATCATTTGAAGAACATCTTCATTGGAAGTGTGCGAAACCCACGATATCTTTAGGATTCGTCTATAGCACCACATTTCGAATGCTTCTAACTTGTTTAGCATTGTGGTTTTTAACGTCCATGTCTCACAACCATACAATAGGATCGACCACACATAACATTTCAGGACCTTCTTACGAATGTTCATTGACAGGTTTCTGTTGCATAAAAACTGGTTTCCAGGTCATAAAAGCCTTACGTGATATTTCGATCCTGGATATTATCTCTTCATCAGAGTCACAATTTACATTTAACCAGCTGCCAAGGTATTTGAAATGATTTACCCTTTCTATCTCTTCTCCATTAAGAGAAAGCAGACCTTGATCTATATGGATCTTTCCAACTGCCATCCACTTTGTCTTTGAAATGTTGATTTTTAGGCCTCTCCGATAACTTGCTTCACTGACTAGATTTAGTAATGTTTGGAGATCTTGTAAACTTTCTGCAAGAATGGCTGTATCGTCAGCGTATCTAATATTGTTGATTACTTCTCCACCTAGTCTTACTCCCTCTTGTCTGTCATCCAAAGCCTCCCTAAAGATTTCTTCAGAGTACAGATTAAAAAGAGTGGGTGACAAAACACAACCCTGCCGTACTCCACGTTTGATGGGTATTTTTTCAGTGGGACTGTCTCCAATTTGGATAGAGGCTACTTGATTGTAATATAAGTATTTCAGCAGTCTTATATCATAGTGGTCAAGTCCTGCTGCCCGTAGGCAGTCGAAAAGTGTATTGTGTTGGACTCTGTCGAACGCCTTCTCGAAGTCGATGAAACAAACATAAACATTCTTTCGGAATTCACAACTTTTTTGTAATAGAACGCGCATACAGAATAGTGCCTCTCTAGTTCCTAGACCGTTTCTAAATCCAAATTGCTTATCACCCATCTTACTTTCGCATAGAAGGAATACTCGGTTTTGTATAATTCGTAAGAGTATCTTCAGTGTGTGACTCATCAAACTGATTAGTCTAAAATCGCTGCATTTGGTGCGCCTGCTTTTCTTTGGTAATGTTATAAACAGTGACTCTAACCAATCATCTGGTATTTTTCCTTCGTTGTAAATTTTGTTGAAGAAAGTGGTTAAGCAAGCAATGCTTTCCTCATCCAAAAGTTTAAGTAGTTCGGCAGGGATTTGATCTGGTCCAGGTGCTTTATTGTTTTTGGCTTGCTGTATTGCCTTTTCGACTTCCGAATTCAGTATATTGGGACCTCTGTCCAACTGGTTGTCATAGGCAGTATTTGGAGCATTTTCCCTAGAAGCATCGTCAAAAAGGTCAGTGATGTATCTCTCCCATTCTTTGCACTGTTGTTCGTGATCACAAATTTTTCCGTCCGCGCTTTTAAGTATGTGAGCATTTTTCTGTTTTCTAATTCCGGCAGTATATTTAAGTTTCTTATGCAGGTTGAAGCTGTCATGCTTTTTTGGAGGTCTTCTATTTCTTTACATAAATTCTCAAGCCAGGATTCTTTGGCTTGCTTAATTTTTCTTTTTATGCGTTTATTAATTTCACGATATTCGATAATATTTCTATTTTTGTGTTGCCGTCGAACTTCCATCAGATCTAGAATTTCTTGTGTCATCCACTCATTTTTTGCCAACATGGTAGGTGTTTTCAAAGACTCTTGTACGTTCTCTAAAATCGAGTTTTGAATGGCATACCAGCATTCGTTAATGGTTTTGTTTTCGTTTGGTATATTTGATATTCTGTGTATTTTACTATTTATTTGCTGTGTTATGTGTTCGCGCGTTTGAGGGTTTTTCAGGGGGTCGAGATATATCTTACAAGGCTTAGTTGGCTTTGTTAATTTCTTCAATTTAATTTGTATTTTGGAGCAGAGTAAATTGTGATTTGAGTTTATGTCAGCGCCGGGGTAAGTTTTTACATCTTTAATATTGTTTCGAAATCGGTGGTTTATTAGGATGTAGTCTATTTGATTCCGTACTATTCTGCCTTGATGTCCATCTTGAGGAGATTTCCACGTGTAAAGACGCCTTTCTGGAAGTTGAAACCAGGTATTTGTAATGGCGAAGTCATTTTCTTGGCAGAATTCTATTAGCCGTTCACCTCTTTGATTTCTGTCTCCCAAGCCAAACCCGGCCAATTTCCGGTGATCCCCTGCGTCATCTTCTGTCCAACTTTAGCGTTGAAGTCACCCATAATTATTATTGCTTCGTGTTTCTTTGTTATTTTTAGCACTTCTTCTATTTGATGGTAGAATTCTTCAATATTCTGCTCATCTGCGTCAGCAGTGGGAGCATAAACTTGGATGATATTTATATTTACAAGTTTAGCATTCAGCTGTATTAAAATTACTCTGTCTGATATTGGGATGAAGTTAGTGACATACTTATTAATATGCTGTTTGATAATTATTGCTACACCATTTCGATGCATATGGTCTTGATTTCCAGAAAAATAAACGGCGTAACCATTTGCACTGAAATTCCCTTTGTTTGGCCATCTTGTTTCACTCGCCCCCATGATAGTAATGTTTAATCTGTCCATTTCAGAGAGTAGATTTCTCAACTTACCGGCTTCATATAAGGTTGTTACATTCCATGTAGCCACTTTGTATGGATTCTTCATTTTCATCGTATGTCTAGTGATGTTTTCCTCACAGGGATTTCGCTGGCTAGCGACCTGGGAAGCCCTGTGGTTTGATTGTGTATTCCTTCCCCTGCCGGATCTTGAGTTCCGCAGCCCATGATCAGTAGTATTCGTTACATTCATTGATTCCATGATAACTTTACTAGGGATCATAATGGGGTGGTTTCCCGTTGCCTTCCCCATCGCAGTATCACAGCCGCTTAACTCATAATGTGAGTGACGCCTGTGAGTATCTGGAATAAACCTACAGGATTTTTACTTCCCACAGCCTTAATCCAGTAATGACATGACTGCTGCCTAATGTCATATCCTCAGTTGATCCGCGGGTACTTATTTGGCAATGCCTTATTCGTACCTGTCCTGCATATCTGCAGGAACTTTCCCTATCAGCCATATGGGACGTGCCGTGTCGAGGTTGAGGACATCCCCCGCCCAGTCTGTCTTCCATGAAGTACAGAAGAGCCCCTACTCAGTTCAGAGCTCCTCCTCCACGAAAGCTAGACCGGCCACAGCTCCAGTAATTGCTAATATCTTTATGGAAGACTTTGAGACCCGACACTATCCACGTCAATGCCCAAACTCACATGTTGGCTACGATATGTTGACGATACATTCGTCATTTGGCGCTATAGCAGGGATGCTTTGTTGCCTTTTCAGACCCATCTGAATGGTTTTTATCCTATTATCGAGTTCACGATAAGGATGGAAACTTATTCATCCCTACCGTTGCTCGACGTTATCATAAAGAAAAATCAATCATAGGTTTCATCACTCTTTTTATCGAAAACCTACCCATACCAATCGTTACTTACATTGTAATATATCAGCCGCTTACCCAAAAGAAGCAACCTTACCCCCAAGCGCAATCATGAATATGTTAGCGCGGTATGTAACAAGTCATCATAGCCAGAAAATAAAAAAAAAACAAAATAAGGGATAGTTAGCCTAGGGAAGAATAATAATAATTTATTAAACAATTAATATATATACTTTAAATTAAATAAAGAATAAAAAATTGGTCATATTTAACGTATACATTTAAATTAAACAAATAATGAAAATTCGACCTAGTTTAACACATGTTTAATGTGTATTATATCAGGTCGCTCCGAATGTTTGAATATTACGAAAACATAGACCTTCGTTGGAAAATAATACAAATACAAAACGACATACCAGCAATGAGAATTGAGCTGAGCTAGCAAGCCACACCACCGCATGATCCATTTTTAGCACGTGGAGAGACGGCTCGATCAGCAAAAACTCGAGGAGAGAGGCGATAAGGCGACGCCTCGTACTGTGATTGTAATTAAGGGTACGGGTTCATAAAAAACGAAGTAAAGTGGTCAACCGCCAGTAGTTGTCCAGCACCAGTGGGTGCTCGGAGGCAGTAGTGTCCAGTAAGTGCTCTCCACCGGTAGTGTATGGCGACCAGAGCCGTGTGCTCAACTTCGTTAGCGCGGTATTATATCCGACGGGAACGATAGTTTAAGTAGCGTATTTTCCGTCTTCTCGGGAAAACGTGATAGCGTACAGTACTCTCAGCAGACTGTTCCTGAGTTACAGTTGGCCTGCAAGGCGTATTCTTTAGCTAGGACCTAAATACGCTAAGACAACTAAACATAAAAACTAAACAAGGGGAATACAAAATAATCGTAGATTGTCCACCCTTTATATTTATTGATAAGTCTCTTCTCGTCTCTCTTCGCAACTTCGATAAAATAATAATTATTTATATCGTTTATTTGTTGTTTTAGATGTAGATTGATAATTTAATTAATATATAGTAAGTTTAAAATTTGTTTTTTTTTTGTTCTTTCTGGCCGTTTGCAGGTAGAGACTAGAAGAGAACACACTTTCGCTTTGTGCATTTCTTCGGCTTCTAAAGCAAGCTCATAGACTCAAACTCTTTACAGGGCCTGAAATCTAGACGTCTCTCATCCCTTAGCCAAATATTTTTCTACCCTCTTGTAAATCCGCAAGGGAGAAATCACGTCCATTCAGACTAGTTGAGCCAGTAAGCCTTGCTTCCGCTCGCAGAGATAAGCATCCTTTTGGAGTTTAAATTGAGGATGTTACAACATGACAACTCTAATCATCTCCCTTTAGAAATTAAATCAGTCATTAATACGTTTGTCTCCAGATCAATACGCCATGGCAATGTTGCAAGTAGACCCTAGTTCCTTTTGTATTTCCGTTCATTCGAACTACACCGTAATTCTACACGTGCTTCGAGCTATTCTACTCTGATCAGGAACACTTGTGGCAGTTCAAACTAAAATAAAATGCAGTCTAGTATTTAGCGGTTGTAGTAACACAACACGCCTGAGTACGCTAGCAGTAGTCTTTATACGAAGCAACAAAAAGTTATTAGACCTCTCTTCGATAGCGAATTAAGCAAATTAAAAGGAAATGCAATCGTCTATTTTCATTTTCGTCTTTTCTTCATGTAAAGAATGCAAACGATAGTGTCTTCTGGGGAGAATTAAAAAATCTCATTAAAAAAAATAATATATGGTTATACAGTGTATTATTACCAACCTCATCATACAAATTTTGACCATAAATGCCTAGTACAATGACAAGTATCCCAGCTTCGACGAGCGCTAAAACGAGTCTCCAATTTGTATCTGGACGTATATGCTAAAACAAGGTTTTAATTTATATTGTATATTCAAAGTAATTATCTAAATATATGTGATTTAGTATTATATTAGATTAGTATTAGATTATATTTAGTATTAAAGTAAAAAACGATACATCTACATATGAAACAGGACAAACATTTTGTTGAAGACCTATTCGTGATGTATTGCTAAACTTCACTATTTTCGTTTTAGTATTTGTTTTTCACAAATAAAATCAAAACGAAAAAAAACAGCAGGATCGAACAATATGGACATATTATCAAGCTTTTTTAATATCGTGATTGTATTTACATGCGTAAATTTACATGTACCTACTACCGTGTATGTGTATATGTACAGATACCTGGAGATCGCTTAACCCTAACACATATACAGAAGCAAAAACATACACACACACACACACACGCACAAACACACACACACACACACACACACACACACACACACACACACACACACACACATATAACACCTTTCATACTACACCTGGGTATAATACTATTATACCCAGGTGTAGTATGAAACAGGAGGCAAGTGTTGCCTTAAGCGATTCCACATAAAGCTAGCAAACTCTTTGGGATTATCGTCTTCGCATGGTAACAATGTATTGCTGTGCCTGACAGTATTTCGTTCCAATTCATGGGAACAAATATGGACAACGAAACCAACAAACTTAAATACATTATGGTTAAAGAGAAGACTCAGAAATAAATAACCCTTCTAATAATATAGAAGATATTATAATAAATATATAAACTTCTAATAAATTATAAACTCTTCGGAGTTTATAATTATAAACTAAAACAGAACGGTTAGAGGGAAGACTCGTGTATTTGCTTCAAATATTTAGCCAAAAGGTGTTCCGAGAGAAACAGATGCTGCGCCAAGGAACATTTCCCTGGAGTTTAAGAAAATAAAATGAAGAGAGACACAAACATAGCTGCTGAGACAACGGCACAACCCGAAAATATAAAGATACATCTGAAGAACACCATCAACCTCGCAACAAAGAGAGTTGCTTGAAAACCAACGAACTCTAACGAGCAGACTAGGTAATAAAATAACGTTAATACAGTATTCAGAATAGCGGTGGCACACAGACATAATCCTTAATTAAGCACTTAATTAGTTTTAACTCAAGCGGACCTGATTATTAACACATTTTAACAAGTAGTTGATGAGGCTCCCATTGGAGATCAGTATCAACTTCATCAGTTTCATAAAACATCATTTAGCTCTGGGATCCTGTAAGTAAACTATGCTAACGAGTATACAAAAAAATGAACTACTGAGATGGTAAGGAGATGTCGGGCCTCTGAGAGGAAACTGATGTAAATATAGTCTTCCCAATAATATACCAAAGCTCCCGCTTGGTCCTCACTCGCGACCCCAAGAAAAATGCCGATAAAGCAACCACTAGGACCTGTTCTGTGACCTATTTAAGGCAGTTTTGGAGAAGTTACTGTTGCTATAAAAATGTTCGATGTAGCCATGACAAAAGAGCTTTAGACTCAGAAGATGATTCTCGGATACCTCTCATATAATAATCCTAAAAACCACCACAAGGAAAGTGTGATTAATCATCGGCTGTGATGCCCATAATTAAATAGACGAGTTACGTCTACAGTTTATTATGGAACATGAGTTAGACATGCTAAACGTATAAAATAAACCAACTTTCGTAACTTCACAACGAAACGAGGTAATTAATACAACACTGGCCACGACTTATGCGGCTCGAACTGTTAAAAAAATGTATGTGTTGGATAAGATGTCTTAGTCAGACCACCGATACGTCTGTTTTGAAATAAAACGTAATGGACTTATCAACGAAACTTACCGTAACCCTTGTTAAACAAACTGGGAGGTATATCAGGCAGACCTGAGGTATTCTTTAGGCAGGATTAAAGCATACATAGGATCTCGAAATGGGCGCTCAACAATTTCAAGAGGTTATCATATAAGCGTTCAAAGACCGAAGACAGTGTGCAATTTCAACAGAAAATTACCCTGGTGGAATAACAACTTTGCGAATCAAATTACAGAAGTCAGACAAAAATTTAAATTCGCCAAATTATCAGGCGAGTGAGGTGAGTATAGCAAATCTCTGAATGAATATAATAAGGAACTGAGGATGTTATAGAATACAACAAACCTGAGTAACGTATCGGTTAGATCAAGTTAGATCATAAATAAAATAAGGGATACCAAATGGATCATGATATCTGACCATATATCCGGGGATACACATGCCTGTTACTAGCACAGTGGCATACCAGTACCTAGCAAGCACAAGCTACTGTCACCAAACTGGCAAGCTAGTTGCTGTCATGATAGCTAATCGCAAAGAATTTGATTTTTCTTGCTAGTAGCATGCTGTGAGATGCAAGGCGCATGCGTGGGGCGTGTCACTGGCATGTGTGAACGGGCGCTACCGCTACGGGCAGGCCAGCAGCTAGCAGAGAATTGTCCGATTTGTTGTATTGATGATAAAAATTAATCGTTTTGTTTTTAAACTTGTTAATTTAAAAAATGTTTCGTTAAGGTGATGAAAAAACCATCAAATTTATTGCTATATTATATAGAATTGGAGTGTCTTTTGAATTATAAATCACGTTTACATAAAAATAAAATAGCCCGTTACAATGCTTTCACAAAAATTCAAGAGGAAATGGGTAAAGATATTACTATAAAGGAGATAAAGGCCAAAATAAAAAATGCTCCAAGATTTTTCTCGCCTACCAATCCAAGTTCTCATCCAAATTTTTCTCTTTTTTGAGTTTCGCTTCGAATTCATTATTAAATTTCTAAAAATATCTGTGGTCATCAGCAATATTTGCTTTTTGAATTCATTCAGAATACCTTCCATAAATCCTCTTTTGTTTTGTTAGAAACTCAAAATCTTTTAATTACAAAACAAGTACTTTAGTTTCAGATGAAAACCATTCGATTGTTTACTAGCACTGGCATTTGTAAAAATCTATCCTGCTTTTTCGCCTTGCCAGTATCGGCAAGCGAGCTACTGACATGTCAATTACTAGCAATTATTTTTTTTGTTCTTGCCAGTTACTGGCCTATCCCAGCAACCGGCATGTCAAGTACTTCCCTATTTACTGGTATGTGTGTATCTGGCTTAAGGCATCCAGATACAAGCCTGAAGTACCTTTCTAAGTGGACATTTATCCACGGGTCAAAGGAAACACTCGACCATATGGTAGGGATGTATCTGGTATGCAGAAGGGTCTAAAACTGCAGAAGTGTCAAACGCAGAAATATTCGGTAGTGGGGGAAATTTAAACAGTTATTATAAACTGTTATTAAAAACTTTTTTTGCAAACCTTATATCCTTGTAACCTTTTATCAAAATAAATATTAGCAAATAACTTTACTTTCTGTACACACTTTATATGGATTAATCTTTATAAATTAAAATTAATTTAGTGTTCTTAGAGTATAAGTAAAGTAATTTAACATAATATTTACCAAATGCTAAATATATATGTATATTTTTAAATTAATTATAATTTATTAGTCTTTTTACTTACAGCGAATATAAAGTATAATATCGCTACACCACCACATACTCCACTGGGTGTACTTGCCACGAAAACGAAATTCTGAACAGTCAGCATAATATCAAATGTTCTGCAAAAATAGTTACAATATTTCATGCACTTACCTATTTATCGATAAATAGTTATGTGCAAAAATATAAGAAATCTTAAAAAAATATAAAAATATAAATTAAAGGAATATATAACGATTAAATAACTTAGAAGTTATTGTCCATTACTCGAAAACATTCTTGTGATCCTTTCTTAAGTTACCACGCTTCTATTCTTACTTGGCTGCACCGTATTAATGATGACTAAAAAGTCAGAAATACACATATTTACGGTTGCCTTCCATCCTATATATCATTTTGCTTTTTTTTCTAAGGTTGAGGGATATGTTATTACATTTTACCTTTACTATTTACACGATTTAACCCTTTCTATTTTTGTGCATTTTGTGCATACGTTTGGCATTCCTTTCCTCACTTAGGTGTAGCTTTCTTCGTGGATGGGTAAATTGTTGCATTCAGAGTTAGAGTCTTCTAAAATAACGGAATAAAAGTTTTGTAAAAAGTTAACATTTTTTTTTGGATTTTATTTGAAATAAATTGTTTTCTTTTCTGTATCGTTATTTGATTACTAAACTAACATACACTAATGGAAAATGTTTAAATACCTACTTAAATTTTTATTAAATTACTTAAATTAAATTATTTACTTAAATAAATGCTTAAATTTTTTTAAAATACTTTCCTTTTTATGCTTAAATAAAAATTAACTGTGTCCTTTAACTTGACGTAAATCATTTCTTGGTATACAGGGTCTTGAACGTATACTTCATGGTCTGAAGTGATTTCGAAGTTGTGTTTAATATAATTGGTGATCCAACGTAATTGAAGACAAATGTGGAATTTAAAATATCCCATAAAAATTATAGAATATACAATTGCAAATGATTCTAAAAAATATTTTATAAATATTAAAATATACCGATAAAATCCATTTAAATCGTGTTTTTTAACTGTTTTATTACAATTTTACAATAATGTGTTTTATTTTTATATACCTACTAATAGCCCCAGTCTGCTTATGCAAAAATCATCGATTTCACGGCAAAATTTTTCGCAGATATCTGAAGCTTTTAAGACATAGATGGGGGTTACTAAATGACGAATAGATAAAAAGATACTCCTATTTTTACCTTGATGAAAAGATACTCCTTTTTTTAAACAATAATTTATGGTCACAATTAGATTTTTTGTCTATAAGTTTTTTCCCTTATATTTTAAATAAACAATATATATATATATAATATATATATATATATATATATATATATATATATATATATATATAGGGTGATTGTGGCAACAGTGGGTCAAGTGGGCACACTGAGTCAACGCCCTATTGGGTAGAAAGAATAAAGCAATAGTTGCGTCTCTTTCATAGTAGATTCGACCTCGGCTATCAGCCATTCCACGACGGTCAGTGCGCCGCTCTGAAGTGTAGTGTAAGTTACAGAGAACAATTTGTGAGTTGGTAGTGAAAAAGTAAAAAAAATACGTAAGTTTTGATCTTTTCTTATTCCGTATCTATTAATCCTATTCTCTGAGTTATAATTTTAATGCAGTAAGTAGTTATTAAGGCCTCATTTGACGTTACACTAAGGATTATCACACAGTGGTAAACATTTGTTATTGCGTCCTAAAATTAAAATGGCGACAGTGGTATACAGTGGGTCATGTCTAAAGTGGGTACAGTGGATCGACCCACTGTGCCCACTGCTACTAAATTGGTTACTATAATTATATTTTTATTTTACAGAATGCCAAAGAAACGCTCGTTATGCAGGAAAATAGGTACCCATACCAAAGAAAACATGAAAGATGCTCTTCTAGAAATTGCATCGGGAAAAAAGATACGTGTTGTAGCAAAGGAAAAGGATATTCCATTTTCAAGACTACAGCGTTATGCAGTTAAAGCTAAAGCATCAACAAGTATTGAAAATGTGCAACTTATGCCGCGTTATGATATTAATAAAGTTTTTACGGATGAGCAAGAACAAGCACTTACCGAATATTACAATAATTGCGCTCTTATGTTTTACGGCTTAACAACAAAAGATTGTAGAAAAGTTGCATATGAAATGGCAGTTATAAATAAATTAAAAATGCCACAGTCATGGATTTCAAATCAGATGGCAGGTATTGATTGGTTAAAATCTTTTCGCAAGCGTCATAATGAACTATCTTTACGCAAACCAGAAGCTTGCAGTCTTGCTAGAGCAACTGCGTTCAACAAGGATACTGTAAAAGTCTTTTTTGATAGTCTACAAGAAGTATACAAAAGATGTTCTTTATTTGCTGATGGTACTAGAGTGTACAATCTGGATGAGACGGCAACAACCACGGTACAAAAACCTCAAAAAGTAATTGGTCCTAAAGGTAAGAATATTGGAAAAGTGACAAGCGGCGAGAAAGGCACTCTTGTAACAACTTGCTGCTTCATTAGTGCAAGTGGTCAAGCTTTGCCTCCGGTGCTGATTTTTCCCAGAAAAAACTATAACGACCACATGCTTAAATGTGGTTGGATGAATAGCGATAAACATCTTCTGGTTGGATGAATAGCGAGCTATTTGTTACTACAATGAAACATTTTATTAAACATACCTCAAGCTCTAAAGAAAATCCTTCATTGTTAATCATGGACAACCATGAGTCACACTTATCCATTGAAGCTTTAGATTTAGCAAAAGAAAACGGTGTAACAATATTGACACTACACCCTCATACGTCAGCAAAGCTGCAGCCTTTAGACTTTGGTATTTATTCTCCATTTAAAACTTATTATAACGCCGCTATGGAATCTTGGATGCTTAAAAATCCAGGGAAACCTGTGACGATCTACGATTTAGCTGAGCTGATAGGAATCGCATTCACCAGGGCCATGACTCCAACAAATATTATAAATTCTTTTAAAAAGATCGGAATCCATCCTTTCGATAGAGACATTTTTACCGAAGAAGACTTTTTACCCAGTACTGTGATTAATCGTCCCAATCCCAATACCATCCAAAATAGACTTGACGTTTCTTTGCAAGATACCATAGAAAATGAGCAGAACAGTACTTTGGTTTTGGAAAATGAAACACTCCCTGACACATTAATAGACTCTCCAACTTTTCTCCAAGCCCACTTAGAGCCTGAGCGTGATTCACAACAAGAGCCCTTGGAGCTAGAGCATGAACAATTGCAACATTCACCAAAGCCCCACTGCTCAAAGTCGAAAAATGCACCGGTATCATCAGGTGCTTTTATAAGCCCCAGTCAATTCAGGCAGCCCCTCAAAGCTCAGCCAAGGGCAAACAAAAGAAAAAGAAAACCTGGCCGGAGCATAATCGCGACGGATACACCGGAGAAGGAAAATATTAGAATGCAACGATCGGAAGTCAAGAAAAAAAAATTACCAAAGAAAAACAAAACAAATGAACCAAAGAAAAAAGCTGTAAGGAAAGTATTGCAGAGTGAATCAGAAGATGACACTGATGACACTATTTCTATTCATGATGAAGACTCCGACTGCTGGGACGAAGAAGTGGAAGATGAAGTTGGAAATAAAATCGAAATACTAACCGATGAAAAGTTATTGCTCAATGACTTGCCTCGCTTTCCAAAGAAAGAAGATTACGTTCTTGTTCGTTTTGCAACTAAACGGAAAAGTGTTTATTTTATAGGAATAGTTTTGCGTGAGCGTAATGATAAATTTGAATATTATGTAAGCTTCCTTCGTTCAAATCCCAAATATCAGTTTCACATGCCAAGTAATCCTGATGTATCATATGTTAACGAGAACGATGTAAAACTTATATTGCCTAAACCTTGTCTGGGAGGAAGTACCTTACGTCAACAGTCTTACTATTATTTTAATGTTGATTTTTCTCAAATCGATATCCGCTAGTTGACATGTGGAACGCTATTTGAGTTGATTTTATGTTTTGTTAACATTTATAAGACATAATTAATTTACATTTAAAAGCTAAGGAGGTTATAATTTGTAATAAGCATTTATTTTTTTTAATAAAGAGTAAAAATATTAGAAATTTCCTATCTTGTTCTACTCCAATATCCTCCTGATCCACTGTGCCCTCGCGGTTGACCCACTGTATACCCATCTAAGGACACAGTGAGTCAAAAACTTTTTTTTTAAATAAATTTTTTTTTCAAAAACCAGCAAATGTGTTTAAAAAAAAATTAACCAATGTGTAGCCAAGGAAGCTACCTTTTTATCATTAAAATTTAACTTTTATAGCTCATAAAATTTCAGAGCTATGTGATTTAAAAAAAATGTGACCCAATGTTGCCACAATGACCCTATATATATATATATATATATATATATATATATTATATATAATATATATACAAAATAGATAATATATATATATATATATATATATATATATATATATATATTATCTATTTTGAAGACGTTTCGCTTTCGTATTCTGAAAGCATCATCAGTTTCATCTTAAAAAGACATGTAGCAGTCAAAGATATTAACAAGTTTGTGAATAAAACTTAATGAGTTTCATTAAACGAAGAATCTTAGTTTCATGGATATTTTCTACGAGTCCAACGCAAGTAAAGAAAATATAATGAGAATTGGTTGTGAGGTGATTGTGGCTCTATACTCTGCTGCAGTTGGCTACCATATTCGCTATCGTGACTTTATTGACAGCAGCTCTAAATAACGATGTAGTTGATTTTCCATACCATTGCCTTAGATTTTTCAGCCATGATTTCTTCGTCTACCAGGACCACGATTACCTTGGATCTTTCCCTGAATGATCTGATGTAAAAGATCATATTTTTCAGGGTGTCTCATAATGTGACCGAAGTATTCCAGCTTGCGTTTCTTTATTATATTGACCAGTTGTGTTGTTTGGCTCAGCCGTCTAAGGACCTCCTCATTTTTAAATCTGTCGACCCAGCTTATTTTCAGTAGTCGTCTGTATACCCACATCTCAGAGGCTGTCAAGCGTTTAAGCATATCCTCAGTTAGAGTCCACGCTTCCACTCCATACAGCAGGACAGGAAAGATGTAGCAAGATGTCATACGAACTCTAAGGTCAATGCTAAGATCGTAACTGCAAAGTACGTTTCTAATTTTTACAAAGGCAGCTCGGGCTTGTTCTATTTCGGCTTTTAATTTCTGCGGTTGGATCCCAGCTCTCATTGATATTACTGCTGAGATACACGAGTTTCTCTACTCTGTCCAGTATGGCATCTCCGACTTTTATACCGCCATCCTGTATATAATTTTGTTTGCTAACTATCATATATTTAGTTTTCTTAACGTTGAGTTTTAATCCATATTCATCACACGTCTGTTTTATTTTGTTCATTAGATCTTGAAGGTCTTCTCCGCAATTAGCAAGGACTAAGGTATCGTCGGCATATCTAATATTGTTGACGGTTACTCCATTCACAATAGTACCTTCGGTCGTCTCCATTAAGGCTTCCTTAAATATTTCCTCCAAATATAAGTTAAAAAGTAAAATCGACAGTATACAGCCCTGTCTCACTCCTCTTTGTATATTTATTTCATCCGATAGTTCTTGTTCAACCTTTTGCTAGTATTGCTAATTCTGTCCTCTAACAGCGTGTAAATTCTGCTGTGTATTACTCGCAGGAAGATCTTCAAAACGTGACTCATCAGACTTATTGTCTGATAATCACCGCATGTCTTTGGACGATGTTTCTTAGGTATTGTGACAAATGTCGACTTTAACCAATCAGTTGGTAATATTCCAGTGTCATAAATTCTGTTAAAGAGATTACACAGAGCTTTAATTCCATTTTCTCTCCAAAAACTTTAGTATTTCAGCACTTACTTCATCGGGGCCAAGTGCTTTTCCATTTTTTGCCGTTTGTATTGAACGTCTTACCTAACTTTCTGTTATAGATGGACCTGATATAGCAATCGGTGTATAGTGTTCTACTCTCTTATCTTCAAATAATTCAGAAATGTAGTTTTCTCATTATTTTAACTTTTCATTGATGTCTAATATTCTGTGTCCGTTTCTGTCTTCTAAACTTTGAGATACTTGTTTTCGTTTGTTTCCAGCGACCTCTTTTAATTTCTTGTGCAGATGAAATGTATCGTGTTTCTTTCTATATTGTTGAATTTCATTAAATTCTTTACTATGAAATTGTGTTTTCGCGTGTCTTATCTTCTGCCTGATTATTGCGTGGATCCTCTTGTATTCGTTTTTATCTTTATTTCTGACTTCTCTTCTTTGATCCATAAGTCTCAGTATTTCTTCTGTCATCAACCCTTGTTTTTTTCTTACTTTTAGCGCACTCAATTTTGTTTCTTGAACAGTCTTTAAGATGTCTTTACTTCTCTTCCAGTTTTCCTCAGTACTTTCTTCTTTGCTTGATGTTTCATTTTTTGTTCTAATATACTAGTTATTTCTTGTTTTACAGTATCATATAGCATCGTTTCTCTATCAATAGTAACTGTTTGCTTATTCGTCCTTGCAACTCTTTTTATTCTTATTATTATTTTTAGTCTTATTTTTCTTACAAAAATATTGTGATCTGTTGGTACATCTGCGCTTGTATATGTTTTTACTGCTAATACTGAATTTCTGTATCTCTTATTTATACATATGAACTCTATGTGGTTACGAACAACTCGTTCAGGTGTATCTGCTGGTGATTTCCAGGTGTAAAGACGACGTTTTGGAAGTTTGAAAATTGTGTTTGCTATTACTAATTGCTTTTCTACGCAAAAAGATGCCAACATATCTCCTCTTTCATTTCGTATTCCCAGACCATATTTCCCTATGATATCTTCCTGTTCACCTTTACCAATCTTTGCATTAAAATCTCCCATGATAATATTGAGATCGTGTTTCTTTGTAGCTGCTAATACTTTTTCTAAATCATGATAGAATTTTTCAGTTTCTTTTTCTTCATAGTCTTGCGTGGGTGCATATACTTGTAATATGTTCACATTAATTGTTGTTGATTGTATTTATATCATCAGCTATACACTTTCTTTAAATGATGTAAGATACTTACAATTCAACAGCAATATCGGTAAATCAACTTTTAAACTAGAAACTCTGCCACCAACTGAAGGTGCAGCCAAACACCATGTTCTTGGGGTTTACTATCAATTACAAATGTGGTTCGGTAATAAGTTTTGAACCAATTTGTACTCTAGGTAATTTAATTCCTGAAGAGACATTAAAGCACATTACATGCAAATGCACCACAGGTTGCAAAAGTACTAGACGTGGTTTGAATTGTATGAACTTGTACATACATTATACTGAGGAAGAAGTAGAGGAGAAAATATGATGCCACCTCGAAACAGTTACGTTTGACGACAACAGTGATTCTGAAAATGTATATTTATAGACTGACTTAATAAGTGAAGAAAAACAACCTGCAACAAAAAGGTTCAGAGCTGACAATAAAGTCGAATAAATGAACCAAATTTTAACTTTTAAACCAATGTATGTAAAGAAAATAAAAAAAGTAAAGTTCAATGAACATTGCAAAATTTAATAAGACAAGTGATAAAAAAATCGGCTTATTTTATCAAAGCAGTAACGCAGATTAGATTAATATTAAATCCCCTCTGTGGCTCTGTGGTAAGAGCGCCTACCTTTGAACCTAAAGGTCGTGAGTTCGAATCTCACCTGGATGGAGAAATTTTTGTTTATTAAAAATTAATGAATGAAAATAATTTCTATCCTTGTGCGATCGGTACTCAGCGAAGGGACCGCAGACGTTCGGATACAATTAGCGTCTCTTAGCAAAGACAATGACGTCGACTTTGCTAAGTATCAAGACAATTGCTCTACACACACACAAACACACACACACACCACACTAGGTACCTGACTGTAAAAATTCACTGTACCATGCCAATGACCATTAGTTGTCGACGCATTAAACTCAATAAAAAAAAAAAGATTAATATTGTATATCATATTTGTACGAAAAATAGAATAAAAATCAATATTGTTAATTATAAAAATACAAACAATTATAAAAATTATGAGGAATGTAATAATATAATGTGTAAACAAATTACCTGAAATTTAATTTATACAATATACAAGTATTATTACATCATTGATATAAAATGAAAAAAAAAATATATATGTTGATTTTCCGAGATTTACGGGAGGGGGTAAAAATCATTATTATTACTGCGACAGACTAATTCCAGCCAAATTAATAAAAAAGTAAGTTTTTACGAATGTTTTCGAGGTTTCCAATATTTTCCGGCCAGTTAAAACTATGTAATTATTCATATTTCGACGAGCTTCTCCAGAATAAAAAAAGAGGCTTCTAGCTGCAATGGAAGCCGAGATAATTTAAATTTTTCCTACGTGTTTCAATTTGAAGTTCCGATGTCGAAAAAAAAACGGAGCTGAAACAGTAAAGTCTGTTTTAGACTATAACATAAAATGATATAAGAAAATGGTATAACAAGAACTTACATGAAATGATTGTGTACAATATTAATATAAGAAGTTTTGTGTATTACATTGTCACATTTTGGTATCAGAATATGTTATGTGATTCTGCACATTACATCAAAACAGTCCTTTTTTAAAATATTATGTTGTTGTACATGTACTGTTAACCTCAATGTTCTTATTCTTCTTTTTGTTATTGTAACGTAACCTCATTTTCTACAATATTTAATATAGCTTTTTAGTTTTTTACCCACGTAAATACCTAGTTAGTTTTACCCTCGTTTTACTTTTGCTTTAACAAAGACATATATTTATGATGGATAAGAAAATTCTCCTATTATCTGCTGCTTCCATTACGACATTTCTTTTAATTCAGACAAGCAAGAAAAAAGGCCAACGAAATATGTGGCCTAGAGCTTGGCTTCAAAGAAGACAGGAAGGTCGTGTTGTTTTAAGTATGTTGTAAACTGAATTAAAAGACAATGATTCTGAAAAATATAGACAATTTTTAAGAATGTGTAAGCCACAATTTAATGAACTTCTTGAACTGATTCGAGAAGATATTACCAAAGAGGATACAAAATTGTAACTGCGCATGCGTGCATACTAATAATTGGTATCAAAATAGGACATGTTCTAATTTCTATAACATTTTTTGTTAACAGATTTTGTTTTCTGTTTTACATTATGACAAAACTTAGTATACCATTTTCTCATATCATTTTATGTTATAGTCTAAAACAGACTTTACACTCTCCACTTTCTTATATCGATCTTTCGAAACTACCTTCGTTTCGAAGGGCTGTAAATTTCGAAAAATCAGATGAATTTTATAGCTATAAGTTTTAATATAAGTAGTTTAGTATATATATAGTTTCAATAAGACTTGAAGAGGCTTATGTTCAGATGTGGACGTGAATGGCTAGATTAAGAAGAAGAAGAAGAAGTTTCAATATAAAGTTTAGATTTTGATTCAAACTTTGTGCAAATTTTACTTCTTAATGTTTATAAACAGTGGAGATATGATCTTTTAAAAAATAGTCGCTAACTTCGTTCCTATTTGTCAAAGGTTTTTTATTTTTTAATGTGAGCTTTTTTACCAGCTATCCAGTGGTGGTATGTAGAAGTCTGTAGCTTAAAAAATATAGAAGTTATTACAATTGTTTATAAGTAAATAACATACCCCTTATTCAAACGTTTATTTTGTAAATAATTTCGATGAAAACGCAATATGCATTTAACTTCTGTGCCCTTATTCTTGAATTTCAGGGAGTAGAAATTGCAAGAGAAAGTGACGTAAAAGTAGGCGTGGCTCCCTAAAACCGAAAATGCTGTATTCTTGAAAAAAACTCTCCTAATGTGTGAGAGAAATGTCACTCCCTAAGGGAATAACAATTTCTACTGATAGTAGGTAAGAGAAATTGTAAATGGGAGCGAAAATAACAATACATAACCTTTCAAAAACCTAGGGAAGTATTTTGTTTTTTAAAAAGCGGAAGTTAATAAAAGATGGATATCAATCATATGCTCTACTGGAATTATATTATGTTTAATGATGTTTTGGAGGCAGTTGAAGATCTTCAAATTGGCCGGGATGTCCTCCAACCAACGGACCCATTTCTTTTGTCAGATAGAAAATTTTTACAAATTTTAAAATATATTTTGGAATATTCAAAGGTAGCAATAGTAGCAGGGTAGCAGTTAAGATTAAACTGCTCCAAAAAATCACTGCTTTTTGTCACCGTGACAATACTGGAGCAGTCACATTTTGTCACAGCTACACAAAAATCGCAGGTTGGCCCACCACTAAGGGGAGTGATCAGGTTGACGGTTGACAGTATCTTGTCCTTTGTCAATAATTAACTTTTGTGATTGGTTAAAATTTTCATTGAAAACCCGGCAACACTGTTCATAGTTTCTCTCATTCCTTTCTACTCCCCGTATTCAAGAATAGAGCTTTTTAAAATCGAGAGAAATTATGATGGAGTAGAAAAGCGAGTTAGCTTAGTGGGGAGTAAAATTTTCTCTCGATTCAAGAATAAGGCCCCAGAGATAGTTTAAGTCTTAAAGAATCCTATGAAATTTTCTAAATGTATCTAGCATTATTCATAGGGCCAGTTAAACAGTTTAACTAATTTACTAATTTTAACAGTTTAAATAATTAGTCTCAGGGATAAACAAATTAAATAACTTTTAAACTATTTGACCGATCGGGGGGAAATTTCGCAAAAATTTAAAGGACGGTAATTCCTCGAAGTTTAAATATATTAATAACATTTTATTTTGTTAAAAAAAATTTATAAATTAGTGCAAAAAAACTGCATTTTTGCAAATATATAGTTCAGCTCAACAGGCCTCAAAGGTCCAAGGCTTCAACGGTTTTCTTCCATTTCTTTCTATCTTGTGCTAAGTTTTTCCAATCTTGTACCCGCAGCGACTTCAGATCTTCTTTTGCCGACTCCAGCCATTTTCTTCGGGGGCGGCCTCTTTTTCTTTTTGTACCAGCCTCCGTGTTTATTAATTCATTGGGAACTCTTCCTTCCTTCATTCTTGCTATATGCCCGAGCCATCTTAATCTTTGAATTTTCGCGAGTCTTGTTATTTTTGGTTGTCCATATATTTGCATTATTTCTTCATTCGTTCTTCTTCGCCAGATGTTCCCCTCTTTTACACCTCCGTATATCCTTCTAAGAATTTTTCGTTCCCATCTATCTAATTTTACTTCCATATCTTTATTTAGTGTCCAGGTCTCGCTAGCATAGAGTACTGTAGGTCGGATAACTGTTGTATATATTCGTTTTTTTGCTGTTCTGGATATTATCTTCGACCTCAGTATCTTAGTCAGGCTCCCAGCACTCTTACTACCTTTGGCCATTCTTTTTATGATTTCTTGGTTCTCTTCGTTCCTATTTGTTAGTGTCACTCCCAAGTAGTCGAATTGGCTAACAACTTCAAAGTTATATTCTTTACTTGGGCTTTGTACCTTAAAGGACTCTCCTAGATGATTTTCGTTTCCCCTCATCACCATATATTTTGTTTTTTCTTCGTTTATTTCTAAACCATATTCTCTGGCTATTCTCTCTATTCTAATAAAGATTTTTCTTAATTCTGCAGGTCTCCTTGTTATTAAGGTAACATCATCTGCATATGCTACACATTGATGTCTGTGATGATATATTGTGCCTCTAGTGTAGATGTTACATTCTCGTAAAATCTTCTCTAAGATCAAATTGAAAAAATCTGTTGATAACGGATCACCTTGTCGCAGACCTCTATTGGTGATAAAACTATCCGAAACCCGTCCTTCTAACATGACTTTACTTTTAGTATCATTGAGTATGCATTTAGTCAGTCTTACTATTTTTGGTGGAAATTCAAAATATTCTAGTGCTTCATATACTTTATTTCTTTTTATAGTATCATATGCCATTCTAAAATCAATAAACAGCATGTGTACTGTTAGGTTGAATTCATATGAGCTAGCTAAAATTTGTTTCATTGTAAAAATTTGGTCAGTTACCGATCTGTTTGCTCTGAAACCTGCTTGATATTCACCTAGACAATTTTCAACTTTTGTTTTAATTTTATTTCTAATTGATATGGCCAAAATCTTATACACTGTATCTTGTAGAGCTATTCCCTTGTAATTTTTACATTCTGTAACGTCTCCTTTTTTATGCACTGGACATAAGACTGCTTCTTTCCACTGATTGGGTATTTTTTCTTTGATCCACACTTCGCGTATTAACTCAGCGATTTCTTCTTGTACCATTTCGCCACCTTCTTTTAAAAAACTCAGCAATGATACCATTTTCACCAGGTGCTTTGTTGTTTTTTAAGTTTTTTATGATCTCTATAATTTCTTCCTTGGTAGGTACTTCTTCATTTACATCTGTGTCCCTTACTTCTTCATGTTGTAGTTGCGTTTGTTCTCTTTCATCTTGGTCGTCCGTACATAATAATATGTTCTCAAAATAACTGGCCCACCTTCTTAATTTTTCATCTGTTCCACCTAACAGATTCCCCTCTTCATCTTTATAATATCTTGATGTGGTTTTGTACTGGGTTCGGTCTCGTTTTATTTCTTGGTAGAAATTCCTGACTTGTTTATGTAAAAAATCTTCTTCAATACGAACTAGTTTCTGCTCTAAACTTGAACGCTTCTTCCTTCTACAGATCTTCTTTGCTTCCCGTCTTTTTTCGGCATAAGCTTTTTTACTCTCTTCATTATTTCTTATTATGCTATTTATTCTAGCTTTATTTCTGTCACTAATGGCTTTCTTACAATCCTCATCATACCAATCCGTTTGTTTACATTGTCTGTTTCTTGATAATACTGAGTCGGCTGCTTCTTGAATTTTTTCTTCTAGTTGTACCCATCTGCTTTCTATATCATTTACTGTTGTCTGGCTTTTCAGTTTCTCTTCAATTTGCTGCCTGAATTTTTTCCTAACTTCTCCCTCCTGAAGTAGTGCACCGTTATATATTTTTATTTTTTTACAACTAGCTTTATTAATTGTGGGTATTATTTGCTCCATTTTAATTTTGACCAAAAAGTGGTCCGAATTTGCATCAGCACCTCTGTAACTTCGGCTATCTTTTATGGCTCTCATATGTTTGGCTTCTATTAGGAAATGATCTATTTGGTTTACTGTTTGTCCATCTGGTGATATCCAGGTACCTTTATGAATTTCTTTGTGATCAAAATAAGTGCTCATAATTCGCATATTGTGTTCGAAAGCAAATTCTATTACTCTTTTTCCATTCAGATTACTATCTCTATGTTTACTTTTTCCCCCTGTTATTTGTTTGTATACATCCTCCCTGCCAATCTTGGCATTCAAATCTCCTACAACTATTTTTATGTCATATGATGGTATTTTGTAAAACATATGTTCTAATTGTTCATAAAAGCTATCTTTAACGTCTTCATCTGTATTTTCTGTTGGTGCATGCACATTTATAAAGGTTATTTTTCTATATTTTCCTCTTATTCTTATTTTACATAATCTGCTTGTGACTGCCTCAAAATCTATCATCAGATTGGCAAATGTTTTCTTTATAAAAAATCCCACCCCAAATACACGTTCATTGTCTCCACTGTTGAAAAACACGTAGTTCCCCACATCCATGGTGAAATTTCCTTTTTGTTTAGTTTCTTGTATAGCTGCAATATCTATCTCATATTTCTCTAACGTATCTGATAAGTTCTTTAGTGCCCCTACTTCAAAAGTTCCTCTAACATTCCATTGTCCTATCATCATCCTATTCCGCGCTTTATTCGTTTCCATATTTTCCTGACCACTGTGCCTGTGTAGACTCAGTTTTTTTTCATTTTCTCTAGTTTTTCGGTACTATGGTTCCATTTCCACCATTCATCGTTTATACATATTTTCTGATAGCCGACTTTTGTTTCATTACCTTTTCCTTTTTCTTCTCTCGCCATATCTCTTAGCTCTTTCTGTAGTTTGGCTTCGGCTTGGGTTAGATCGTTTTCAATGAAATACCGCGTTCCTCTTAATTTGCTCTTATTCTTCATAATAAGCTCTTTATCCTTCATTGTATCTACTTTTACTATCGCCACTGGTGGTTTCCCTTGAGAGGTTCTTATTTTCTGCACATCTTTTATTTTCACATTCACATTCAATTGACTTGCTATAAAGTTGGTGGCATCTTCCAGTTCCTCATTTTCTTTGAAATCGCGTCCTTTGATCACAATGTTTTGTTTCCGGATTTGTTTATCCATCTTTTCGATCCTGCTTTCCAGGAAATTTACCTTTCCGTTCAACTCGCGATTTTCTTTTTTTAAATTGCTAATTTCTTCTTGAAAAATCTGCTGGTCTTTTCGTATTCCTTTAACTTCGTTCATAAGAGCGATCATCATTTCTTTCAATTCGGTATTATCGCAATCTTTCTTAGGTGGAGACCTAGTTAACTTTCTGCTTTTCATGAAAGGGTTTTCATCTTGGTCGTTTTCTTTTTTTTTCCTCTCTCTTTCTCTTACCATCGTCAGATTCTTCACTATCCCATTGATTTAATCCTCTTCTCGCGGCCATATTGTTAAAAATATTATAAATCTCTTACCTTATTCTGGACAGTGTTTTGACGTTAAAATTCTCACTTACACGCCTATGTATTGTTTTGTAAATAATCACTAATTATTGTCCTTATCGTGAAGGTTCCCCGTACCGCACTACTTGCCTCTTCAACAGATCGGAGCTAGCAGCGCTGATTGTTTATTTAGGTTACTCGTTTTGATTTTTAAAAAACTCGATTTAGTTCACAATTTTCTAATGACACTCGATTCACACATACACTATTTCGCAAGAAAAACACTTTGTGGATAAATAAACTCGATATTACCCGAATTTTCGAATTAAATATCGGAGCCGTTTTAAACCACGTCTTTCTCGTTCGTATACCAGTAACGGAGATATTTGCATTTTTGCAAATATCTCCGTAAATTATTTATCAATTTTAATTAAAAAAACGGAAACAAAAGATATTCTTGATATAAAAAAAATTATCTAAATATTGTTTATTTAAAATATAAGGGAAAAACTTATAGACAAAAAATCAAATTGTGACCATAAATTATTGTTTAAAAAAACGCAATATAATAATAGGAGTATATTTTCATCTATTCGTCATCTAGTATCCTTCACAAGAGCTTCAGATATCTGCGAAACATTTTTCCACCTTTTTTTTTCACCAGACTGGGCTATAAATACAGTGCCGGTTTAACACAGTCTGCCGCCCAGTGCTGATACGGATGCCGTGCCAAGGCTCAAAAATATTTCTTTAACTTTATTTCATTTCAACAAAACATAGTTAATTTTTAAAATTTTTTTTATTGAGTTATTGCCTCGACACATAGTTAAATTAAAATTTAAAGTTTATTAGGAAAACGATTACAACTTTTTTTTTAGATTCACACTTAAATGAACGCTAAACAAAATACAAGACAAAAATTAAGGGCGAACTTCAAAAAGTAAAATAAAAATGTACCTAATAATAACATTCAAAGAGGTAACATAAGGTAGGTAATCAAATAACTTTACTATTGGGTCCTCGTTAATGGATAAAACTGCTAAAAAGTTCAAATTTTCTTGGGAAATTGCATCTTTTAAGCAGGTCTTTACCTTATTTAGTGTCGAAAGAGAGCGTTCGCCACTTGCATTTGCGACCATTATGAAGAAAAAAATACGCAGTTAAATATTAACGTTTGAAAATGAAGATATTAATTTATTTTCATATAAAATCTGTACCAATTTAAAAGGAGTGTCTATTTTTAATTGGAAAAGAGACGTTAACAAATGCTTTAAATGAACACATTCTTGGGGAATATACTCGTGCAAATCCTGCTTGTATTTTTGTTGTTAATTCGGTTACTGACCTGAAAATATTTTTAACTTCTGTAGTTTTTAGTTTAAACTAAAATTGACTCGTCGCACCAGTGCATTTGAGGTCTTTCTTGTGGTCTTTTGGCTTCATATGGCTGCCAATTCCAGATTTCTTTATTCCATCGGCCATCCTTAAGACGTTCGTTATGTCCAGCCCATTTCCATTTCAGTTTAGCTGCCTTTTCGACAGTATCTTTTAATTTTGTTCTATTATGAATGTCTTTATTGGTTTTATGGTCGTTCCATAGCTCTCTGAGTTTTTCTGATCATCTCCATGTTTATTTTAGTGAATGTCCAGGTTTGAGCTCCATATGTAAGTACGGGTAAGATACAGGAATTCAATACGTTGATACGACTTTGAGCTATATTTTTATTTTTAAGTACATTGCGTCCGCTTACTACCAATATCTCCTATCGTCCTATATATTTTGTCAAAATTTCGGACAAAATTACTTTTTAACACCATCTGTTATAAAATTATTAAAATCACCGGATGCCAAGACATCCCATCTTAAATCAAGTCATAAATATTAAATTACGGCCAGTGGAGATACATTCTATTTTAAACTGTCAAATTCTCGGTAGCATTATCTGTTATCTTTCATTTGCCTGCTAGTTTTATATGGGATTAGTGAATATTACCAGCGGTAGGTAAATTAAAAACGATTGTTCACAAAAAAAATAAAACTATTACAGCTATTTCACTAACGCAAAAAACTAGTTCGTCTCTGTCTCGCTCGGATAACGCACCGAAGAGAACTGCATGTTTTTAGCACTGCCTGATTTCGTTGTTTCGCCCGTAGATCGACGTCACTAAATGATGACGTCAGGTCCACGACATTATGAATTATCTTTACGCCACGTATTAAATGTAAATGTAAGTATTTTAATACTTTTTAGTACAATTTGGTATTATTTTTATGCTAATCTTATAGTTAACATTCATACTTAAAAGTAGAGGTAATTAAAATAGAAAAATAATTTGTATTTGATTTGCCTTGCATATGATACAAACATTTTTAGAGATAGTAATTATTTCCACGCCATAGATTTTACATACGTTAGGTTAGATGATTTTAATGATCTATGAATATAGGAGATATTTCTTTTTAACATACAGGATGAGTTTTTAGTGGCATTAGCATAGTAGGCATCAATATTCTCCTTCGAAATATGCTAAATTCTACAGGGAGTTTAATAACTACGTTAAAGCAAACAAAATTTTAATTGGAAAACTCGGGATTATTTTTCATATTTAGAATTCGGTCATAACCCTCATAATCAACAACTGATTTATGCACGCCTCTCATCTTAAGTAATGAACAATTTTTTGGAGCTTTTCAGACAAACTCAGACTATTTAGAGATGGAGAATGTCAACTATACGAGTATTCAGCCTGATCAGAATAGCCAATTTCGTAATGAATCAATGGACACACTTGGTGCAGATCTTGATATACCAGATGCATCTACAGAAACAGATGCTGCAGACTTATCTTGGTCGAATTTTTCTTTAGGCTCCGATGACAACTATGTGCAGCCACCTGTACTATCAGATACGTCATAATCCTCACAATTAGATCAAGAGACATTACCAGCTCAAAAATAAATAATTGAAGAAGTTTTTTACGGCAATGTGAAGGAAGGAGTGAAAAAAGACAAAACGCACAGAAGGAAAAGTGGAGAAAAAACCGAAATAAACAATTAAGAATGGAAGGGAAAGCTTATCTTGGATACACAAAAGCTAAAGATGGTAAAATGAAACATAATAAACTAAGAAGTGAGCGTAAAATGGGACCGACTTGCACTTCTAATTTTTGTAAGAAAAGTAAGAAGAGGATGTGTGAAAAAATTAATGAAGATTCAAGAGAAACCATTTTTACAAATTTCTGGAAAGATCTGAATTGGAATCAAGGAAAAATGTATGTGTGCTCCAATGTACAGAAAAAAAGTACAACACTAAAAACGATACCCGGAAATTCGAAGAGAAGCAACACCCTAAAATTTTCACTGCCCATTGAAGATGATAACGGGACAAAAACTATTCCAGTATGCCGCACTATGTTTTTAAACACAACAGGATAAGGCTCATTCACCGTTCAGTCATGGCTGAAAAAAAGTTTTTATGGTATCCAGCCTTCCAAGGACAATCAAAATACAAACCGTAGGAAAACTGTTCCAGCAACAGTTTTAAAACAATCCGAAGGTTTAAAAATTTTTTTTGATTCGGTACCGAAGATGCCATCACATTACAACAGGCAAAATACAAATAAATTGTTTCTTGAGCCTATGTACAAGTAACAAGCGCACCTTTACAAACTTTACAAAGAATATTGCCTTGAGAAAAACATTACATCATTTTCGGATAAGAAATTTCATGAAGAATTTCATACAAAAAACTTATCTATTCATTAAATAAAAAAAGACATGTGCGATACGTGTGCGTCTCATTCTGTAGATAACGTTGATGCACATGAGTATCAGGCACATATTATGAGAAAAAAATTAGCGAGAGAGGAAAAGATCGCTGACAAGTTGAAAGCGGAAAAGGGTGAGTGCATTGTACTCACTGCTGATCTTCAGGCAGTTAAAGTTTGTCCTCATGTCACAGCTAGTGCAATATATTTTAAGATAAAATTATCTATGCACATACAGTTTATAATGTTACATCCCATCATGCCACCTGTTATTGGTTTAAAAGACTGCAGCAGATTTAAACGCTTCTACCTATGCATAACTACTAATTGATTACTTGACACGTCACTGCTTACCTAAAGGTTTACCTATTGTGATATTTACTGATGGTTGCACAAATCAAAATAGGAATATTAGATTTTCCAACGCTTTGCTTAATTTTGCAATGAGTCATAACATATCAGTAACCCAAAAATACCTAGAAGTCGGTCACACTGAAATGGAATGTGACTCAGTACACAGTGCCATCGAAAGAAAATTAAAAAAACCGCAGTATTCACATGCCAAGCGATTACGTATCTGCAACACAGGAAGCAAGACAACGTCCATTCCCATATGAAACGCAATTGGTGCATCACTCTTTTTTTTTAAATTATGCAGATACATCAACTTGGAGATATTTGACACTAAGACCTGGACGAAACGCTGGTGATCCTAAAGTTGTAGATATAAGGGCTATTGATTATAAACCTACTGGATATCTTCAGGTGAAGCTTAACTTTGACGAAGAATGGATGGAACTAGCAATAAGACCTCGGCAAATTCCTGTTTGTTATGAGTACAAGACTGTACGCAGTAGTAAAATACCCATTACTGCAATAAAGTATAAACACTTGCAGGAATTAAAAAAAGTGATTCCTCCTGATTGTCACATCTATTATGATCATCTGCCTCATAACTAACACAATCAATTATTAAATATTAAGACTTGTGTTAGGACGGAAAATAATTCGGACGGAAAAGAAAAAAAAACTATTATTAGTAGGTACTCTCGACTTAAGATTAGATAGAATAACGTAATAAATTATGTTAATAAATTAATAATTGAACAAACTTGTTAATTTTTTAATTTGTTAAATTATTAAATTGTTTATATTGTTAATTTTTTCATTAAAAATGTGTAGAAATTATCTCCTAAGTTCTAATAAAGTATGTGTTATTTTGTACCAATATCTACTAACTTACACAGAGATTTTCTTGTATGTCAAAAATCAAATTTGTGCTTTGTAAGATACTCAATAATATAAATAAAATAATACCACACAACCATTTTGTTTCTATTTATAACCAATAAAACTAAAAACAGTTTTTTGCTTCTCCTGTACAATCAGTCTAAATGGAGATAGGAGGTATTGGTAGTAAGCGGACGATATGAGAGTCTTCCGTATGCTGTCCATCCCATTTTTACACGTCTACTTATTTCGGTAGTCTGATTTTCTATGCTTACCTTGATATTTTGACCCAGATATGTATATTCATCTACGTGATTTATCTCTGTCCCTTGGATGTTTATCATAGGTTTGTCATCTTTGTTTGACATAAGTTTAGTTTTGCTTTTAATTTTCAGTCCATGTTTTAGGGATTCTGTGTATAGCTCTTCAATCATCGTATTCAGTGCATTCCACGTGTCGACTATTAGTACTACATCATCTGCATATCTAAGATGGTTCAAGTATCTTCCGTTAATAGGGATTCCCTTCTTTTCCCAGTCTATTGAATATATTAAAGATATCTTCTAGGGTAGTCGTGAATAATTTTGGAGATATTGTGTCTCCTTGTCTTACGCCTCGGTTGATTTTTACTGGTCTTGTTTCGATTCCATTACCCAACGTCACTATCATTATAGCTTGTTAGTAAATATTATGTATTAATATTCTGTACCTGAAGTCGATCCGGTTGTTGACTAATGCTTATTCTATTACCCACAGTTCTACACTATCAAAAAGCTTTTTTACAATCTATGATTATTTATAAAAATAAAACTAAAAACTAATAATTATATAATTACCTATAAGTAAACTTAAACTGAATATCCATGACATTATTATATCCAGTGGTGTTGCATAATATTCTTTTATTAACCAATAACTAGTAGTTATGTCATAGTCTTTGAAGAATGTTGGTAAAGCAAACGTCAAGTGGACAAAAAAGCTTAAGATTATGACAAATATACTTATATTTTTTATATATCTGGCCTGTTTTCTAATTGTGTTTTCGAACAATGTATCCTGAATAGGTAGACTAATCGTATTTTTTGTTATGGTGTCAAGCATATCCTCAAGTTTGTGAAGAAATCTGCATATTATAAACAAAGCAAAACAACCCTAAAATTGTTCATATATTATTGCGTAATATAGTTCAATATACAGAGAAAATCAAAATATTTCATTTAATTATTGACACTTTCACAGAAAAATATTACACGATTGACCGGTTTGAGGTTGTGAGCTCATACTTATATCTGTTTCTTCAAATGGTATACCAAGATCTGTCTCAGTTTCAATTGTAAACTGAAGATGTTACTTCTTCGTAACGTGCCCCATCAAGTCCCCTTGACGTTAGCGATTAACATGGCGAAACTGTCTCTGTCTCGATTTATTCTAAAGAGTTGCTATATATATATATATATATTATATATATATATATATATATATATATGTACATATATATATATATATATATATGTATATATATATATATATATATATATATATATATATATATATATATATATATATATATAGATAAGAGTAAGAAAAAAGAAGTACTTGTGACTCGTTTGGAAAAAATATATAAATATAAATATGTTTTAGATGGGTTAGAGTCAATAAAAGGGCTATTAGGTAACTATTTTTTATGTCAAGCTTTCAATTGTGTTTACAATAATTTTTTTCCAGAGCTAAAAAATAAAAAATATCTTACAAAGTGAAACTGGAAAAAAATTTAACTCACCAAATAAAACTAGTTTTTTAATAAATTTATGCCGCTATACATATTTCAAAAAACTATTCTAACAATTATCTAATTAAAGGTTTCTCTAAATTTTGTAATATAATTTTGAAAAACTTTTTTAACAGCTACCAATTATAAATAAGCCTCAATATCATGAATGCTAACTTACAATTTTCATTCTTGGCAATTATATTGCCAAAATTAAAATTTTGTTAAAACAACTCTTTTTATTTAGTAATAAAAAAGTTTTATCCATCATTGATAGATGTTCTTTTTATGTTCTTTGTTGCTATTTTTAAATTGTCAATAACCTTTAGTGTTTGTATTAATTTAGGTGTTAATGATGGTATAAAAGCTAGTGAATGATACTTAATGTTATCATGGTTGGATACAATATTCTGAGATTTAGCATTAGTTATTTATATTAAGAATATTAGAAAAAAGCATCCTATGTAGCATATATGAAGAATAAGAGTACATAATTAAAATAGTTTTTAACAACTGAAGATCATCTTGTAGATAATCTGGATGAGAAAACCTTAAAACGCGTTTTTTTAATCCTGTTAAAGTTCATTTTCATCTTGTTTGGATGATGTTTCTGTTTTCTGAACCATCTAATTTTCAACACATTGTCTGTAGTTCAATTTCATTGAAGACATTCGTTGGACTTTCCGAGTTTGAATTTGTATCAGCCCAAGTCTGATGAGGCTGGGATAGGCCGAAATGATTCATGAACACTTTATTGATACCGATTCGAGCACTGGAAGTTTAAAGAATTTGTCCTCCTAAGCCATATATTTGGTCATTTAATTCAACAAAGCGATGGCAGTTTTTTTTTTAGAAGATTTAATCTTTTACGCATTTCGCATAGCCCAGAGAACACAGAAAACGATATTATTATATCGTTTTTGTTTATGACCACCAAAGCGGGTGGCGCCTCTGTACGATAACTACTGTTGTAGTGAAGTTTTGGGAGACATTCGTTGGACTTTCCGAGTTTGAATTTGTATCAGCCTAAGTGTCTAATGAGACTGGGATAGGCTGACATGATTCATAACAATTGATTGATACCGATTCGGCTATAACCATTGCAAAATCATCTCTATCTTCTGCTTTTCTTAAGAGCTTCTGTGTGTTTAACCCGGTCCAGTCGCGAATGTTTTTTGTCAGGATATTTGTCGTCTACTAGTCTACTTTTGCCTTTTATTGGTGGTCAAAAGTTCTCTGTCTTTTTCCGTTCTGTGCAACACCATTTTGTTTTTAATATGATTGGTTCATGGTATCTTCAAAATTCTCCTAAAAAGGCACATCTCAAAAGCTTACAGGTTTCTCATTAAGTCAACATTAACAGTCCAGGCTTCGATACCATAAAGAAGAATAGAGTGGATATAACACTTTACCATCCGATATCGGATGGTAAAATGTTATAAGCTGCTCAAGGCTGTTCAAGGCTGCTCTTGATTGCTCTATTCTTCAGCGAATTTCTGATTTCGGATTCAGATCTTCCGTAATCTAGACTCCTAAGTATTTCGTTTTGTCCACTTGCTCAATATCTTCATTTTTATCTGGATCCTGGTAATGACTTTGCCCCTCTTACTGATAACCATGGTCTTTGTTTTCTTTGTTTTCCTTGTTTATTGTTAAACCATACTGTTCCCCAGTATCACAAATTGTGTGTAGTAACGTCTGCAGGTCTACCCCACTTTCAGCGATGATTGTATCGTCAGCATAACGGATGTAATTTATATTTTCGGAATATAACGGAATATATATCAAAAAGTAATGGCGAAAGTACACACCCCTGTTTCACTAATCTACTTATTTGTTGCGCATTCGGGCTATTTCCATCTAATGTTACCATAGCCTGTTGATTCCAATAGCGATTTCTCACTATGTCATTTTTGTCGAGTTCTTTTTTCTTTAGACATTCCATGAGAATGTTATATTTAATTTTGTCGAAAGCTTTCTCATAGTCTATAAACGCAACGAAAAGATCTTTTTGTTGGTCTCGAAATTTTTGGGCAAGACTTGTGAAACTATACAGAGCTTCCACTATTCCGAAGCCGTTATGACAGCCAAACTGTCTATTACTTAAATCCGCTTTGCACTTTCTAAATATTCTTGCATGTATAATCCTTAAAAATATTTTTTATAAGTTTGACATTAAGCTGATTAATCTATAGTCATTACAGTGTTTGGGGTTCTTGGTTTTTGGTAGCGGAACAATGGTCGATAGCAGCCATTCTGTAGGTATCTTACCATATTTGTATATTTTCTTAAAGAGTATACTTATTGCACTTAAATTGTCTTCGTCTATGAGTTTAATCAGCTCGATATGAACTTTATCTAGCCCAGGGGCTCTGCCAGATTTTGAGTTGTTTATAGCATGTACTTCAGATTTTAATATTATTGGAGCTTCCGCGTTATCAATTTGTGTTGTTTCCGTTCTTGTATCCATGAAAAGATCTTTAATATATTTAGTACATACTTGTTTTATTTTAATAAGGTTATTAATTAGTTTATTGTTTTTGTCAATTAATCGCTTAGGTGTATTTGTTTGTGATTTTCCAGATAATTCTTTCACTTTTTTATGTAAATTATAATGATCATGCTTTTTCTGCAATTCTTCCACTTCGATGCATGTTTCCATCATCTACTTTTCCTTTGCCTTTTTTATTTTGTTCCTTATTAATTTATGTTTTTCTCTATGTTATTTGGGTTATTGTTTCTATATTTTATTCTTTGTTCCATGATTTCCAGTATTTTTTGAGTCATCCAAGGTTTTTGGCTTTCTGTTTTCTTTTGTAGAATTTCTTTTTGTGTTTTTATAACACAATCTTTGATTTTGCTCCACATAATGTTCACATTTTCAGTGTTTTCTATTTCTTGATTGATACATGTTGAAGCCTTGGTATTCACCTTGGAACTTTTTGATTTTATTATTTTTTTTTACACTCAGTTTCATTTTTGGAAAAAGGAGGTTATGGTCTGACGGGATTCTCTGACATCTGCTCCAAAAAAGGTCTTAACGCTTACAATGGAATTTCTAAATCTTAAATTGGTTAGGACCTCCAGGTGTACAGTATATGGTGTGCTAATCGAAACCATGTGTTCATAATCGCCAGGCTTTCTTCTTGACGAAATTGAGCCAGTCTGTCACCTCTAGCATTCCCTATCCCTAAATATCTACCTATATATATATATATATATATATATATATATATATATATATATATATATATATATATATATATATCTCGGAAAAAGGAGTACGACCGTCAATCCAATATATATAAGGATCACTCAGACGAGTGGTGGGTTCTTATATCGGTCTCTAACCGATATCGGTTGACTCACCCACCACTCGTCTGAGTGATCCTTTTTATATATATATATATATATATATATATATATATATATGTACATAGATAATATTACTATACTTACCGGTTGTGCAATTGCAGATGTAGTCACATAAGGAACGAGATATCTCCATGTACCATATTTATGGTACATAACAATTACCGCTATAATGATTTGACATTCTATGACTGCTATCGAAATTATGCAGCAAGCGGCTATTAACCAATGATAACTTCTCTTAATTCCAAACGATAAAATTTTATTTACTAGTTCCAACTCATCGCCTAAAATATTTTGATTTAAACATTAAATTTATTAAAATAAAAACACATAGCACACGCATCAGAAATTCAGCAATATATTAGTTGTATCCAAAATAAACAAATAAAAAACTTTGTTTTAAGGCTTGAAAAGTCATACCACTAACTGTTACATCGTTTTATTGACTGCAATTCAAACGTGAAAAGTTTCACAACAACACTGATAACGATAACTAATCAATGTATTACTGCTACTGACAGTGATGTTCTACATGGTACAGAGAAACTCCCTCTGTTATCCGAAATTTATCCCACTTTTTATCGGAATATCCCTCTCCAATAGGTATCTTCGTTTATCGCGAGATGGCGCAGCGAAATCGCGATAAACCAGAGATATGTAAGCGAGATATGTAAACCAATTACATTTACATTTACATTTACATCTACACCTATTCATTGTCATAAAACTGTCACCTTCAAAAAAACAATTACTCAATAAATAACACACATTTCAAAATATATCTCTGGAATAAGTATAAATAGCCTTTAATACAACAATAGTATATTACATCACTTACATTTAACAAACAATCTCACACATATCTCTAATTCATTGGATCAAATCTATCTCCTCAAGAACTTCCCGTTTACTGTCAAACAACTGCAGTGATAGAATTGAGTTCTCCATTCAACAATATAAAGTAGTTTCAACCATGTTCTACCATCCATCTATTAATAGAGTACCGGCATGTAAGTAATGTTTATTTTATTTATTTATTTGCTCATTTATTAATTTATTACAATCGAAGAGACTATTTTATAACAAATTGTGGGCCTTACCTTGTCTGTTTAACTTTTTTTAAAAATTTTATACCTTTTTATTCAACTTACTCATTTAAATAAAACCACAGACATGTAAGATTGGCATAATTATTGTAATTTACAACACCTTCTTTGTTTATCGTTATTAGACAACACCCTAATATGGGTTTTTATTATTTCAGCATTTGTTTAACTTTGTATCGAGACCTGAGGATGCTTTGCATATTGTAGAAAGCGAAACCGGTCGTCTGATAGTTAAATTAAATTGATTGTGAGTAAGTCTTATTTATTATTTCTTTACCTATTTGAAATGGACTCACACAAGCAACAAATTCATGATCTTCTCAATTAATTTTAAAATATCAACCAATCAACTGTTTACGTCTCGATTCATAACTTAAATTTGTCAAAATACATCTTAATTTTTAGTTTAATTAATTGCTTAGATAAATAGAAATAAGAACAGTTCTTTTTTTATTTAATTAAGTACCCAAAAATTAGTTTGTGGGTACACAGGCATGAATTTACTGCTATGTACCCTGGACAAGTCACGCATGTTCATGTCAATTTGACAGGTTTTTATGTCCGTTTTAATATTATGTATACATAGAGTCACAAATAAAACCAAAATTTTCAAATGGTTGAATTAAAACGTGTTAGGGCACTTAACATACCGTTACAACTTTAACTGGCAATAAATGTTTTAAACCAGAGAACTCAGCGGGTCTACTTGCATCATCGCAAATATGTATTGATCTGGGGACAAGAGTATTAATAACTGAATTAATTTGTGAAGGAGAATGATAACAGTTGGCATGCAAGTAACAATTGTATGGATGGGTTTCCGATAAACAGAGTAATGAAAATCTTGGGATTGGTTTTTCTTTATGATAATGTCGATAAACGGTAGGGATGAATCAGTTTACACCTCGTTAACCTCGTATCGTTAACTTATCGTTGTCAACATGCGGGTTTGAGCAATGATGTGGATAGTGCTCGGGTCTCGAAGTCTTCTATAAAGATATTGGAAATTACTGGAGATAGTGGAGTTCCATTTGTATGTTTCGAGAATTGATTTTGGAAGATGAAGTTTAAACATTCTGAAAACTAAATACAGTGTCCAGCAAGTCATACCAATTAGGTATATCGATGAAAAATTTCATCGATATACCTATTTTGTTGTAGGTTTTTCCTGTTTTGCCAGATATGCCATTACATTTTATTTTTAACCAACGTAACCAAATTTACTAACAGACTAAATTCTTACCTCTCTCTTTTGTTGTCGTTGCAAATTTCATTGTATTTATCAAAACTAAAGAAAGATTTAAAACTGACAAAATGTAGTTTGCCACGTGTTGACTCGGCATTGACTAATCAACGATAATCAATCTATTAGTTCTGTACATATTTGTAGGTCAAGATTAATATTTAATTTTGTCTATTACTGGATACTTTCTAATGAATATTTTTATTATTTCGAATATTTTATTAATATTTGATTGAAGTTCTTTACTAATAATGGCAAAATAATAAGTTAACTAAATGATATACTAAAAACATTTTTTACCGATAGTGTATAAAACTGTATAAAATTTATATATTATAAAGAAATTATTTAATACCCAAAGATATGAATAATCACTAATGTTTGGAGACTTTTTGTCTGTAAACAACGACGTGGAGTTCTTTTGGGGTGTATGTAGTGCTTTTTTAGTTTTAGTCGCTAATTGATGCTTTTAAGTACTGTTATAAACTTATTAAATGATCTAGTACAAACGAAACTAAGTTTTTGAGTGACCTTGATCTATTTTTTCGATGGTTCTATTATTTGCTAAGCGCTAGCGGAAGGTCGGTGCGACAATCAGTCCGAAGTAATCAGAGTTAGTGGGTGGTTGTTTATTTATTTATTTGTTTATTGTTTTGTGGTTGTTATTTAGGAGAATAAGTGAACTAAAAGTGTTACAAAAAACATTTTATATGTTTACAGTATAAAAATGTCAAAACTTTACCGAAATCTCTTAACCCAACCTGAGCTTGAAGAAATAATAGATAATTTGAGTAACCTAGTGATGATCAAAGCGATAAGAAGAGAAGGGAAGAGGACGAAGATCAGTCGGCTGAAGATACGATAGTAAATGGTAAGGTTGGGGAAGAGACGGAAGGATAACTTGGGAGCTGTGACCTGCTGTCCTCTTTCATCTCGTCGTTCTTCGAGCAATATGGTTACTACCAAACCAGAGCCAACGGTATATGCTAGCAATGCCAATAAAAACATTAAAAATTTTAACATTTTCTTGATACATGGCATGAAGACAAGTATATGTGAACCTATCAATCAAGAATCAACTCGCATATACCGAATTTACAGTGACAAAAATCGGCAGAAACAGAACATATGAAAAGACATTGATATTATAAAACTCTAAGCATTTATTGCAGTTTTGATTACAGCAAGAGCTCTACGTTTTCGAAAAAAGAACGTTGCAGAAATGTGAAGTACAGATGAATCAATGCGTCATAACATACACAGCATCAAATTTACGTGACAGGTTTGCTCAGGTAAGCAATTTTATCCGATTTGATAATAAATCAACAAGACAAAAGGGGCATGAAGAAAACAAGTTGGCTGCATTTAGAGACATATGGGGACTTTTGTTACGAATTGTAAACAGGCGTTTGTTCGTCATAAACAAGTAAGCGTGGATAGCTGGTAGCTCCATTCAAACAGTACATGAGCTCAAATCCTGCAAAGTATGGTGTTAAGATTTGGGCACTAGCAGACGTGGAAACAACATACCTGCATAATTTGCAAATTTACACAAGCAAGCAACCAGGTGCGCACCCTAAGAAAAATCAAGGATTTATGGTAGTAACAAATTTGGTGTCCCCTTTACATGGCACTGGAGGAGGAGTTACTACAGATAATTTTTTTACGTTACTAACTTTGGCCGAGTTTCTTCTGACCAAAAATCTAACCTTGCTTGGAACTGTTCGCAAAAACAAGCCCGACATTCTAATGGAACTAAACAGTTCTAAACCAAGCTTGTTTTCTCGTCTGAATTTATCTTTTCGAAAAAAGTTGCCTGTCTACGCAGCATCAGGATAAGTCTATTTGTGATGAAGAACATAGAAAAGCAGAAATAATATTATCGTACAATTCCACCAAAGGGGCAGTTGATAATGCCAATAAAATACACTTGTGCTCGACGTACTTCTCGCTGATCTTTTTGACTGTTTATTAACCTGCTTGATATACCTTCCCTAATTAGTTTCGTCACATATGTTGCTTAGAATCCAGGTTTCTCATCAAGGAAACAATTTCTTCAAACACTTGGCAAGCAAAAGTTGTAGGCGGAATACATACCCCATAGCTACAAAATCAAGCCAAGCCAATAAATAAAAAAAACGAGGAAGGTGCAATTTGTATTCTTGTTCGCTTGATAAAAAACTGAACTCTCAATGTGCTCACTGCAAAAAATTTATCTGTTCAAAACCATAAGAGTTATGTGTTATATTGTGTTAAGTTGTAAATCTATCTTAATATTTGTAAACCTACCTTAACATTAGTGACATGTCAAATAGAAGTAGAAGCCCGTGAGTGAAAGAGAAGGACATACATTGACAGTTGACAGACTGGCCTTAAACTATACTTCATCTAATTTACTTACCATTGCACGTCATCCGCATCATAGCATGTGAGGTCACATGATACCAACACGAAATGTTTAGGCGGTAGGTGTGTTCTTTTTTAGAATAACTTTTCCGAGTACACTGGAATTACAGACACTAGACATATTTTAATTATATAGGCGTAGAAACAATATTTTTAAAGATTTCTATTAACGTTAACTTAAATAAATACATAATAATATGTTTTATTTAATTTGTATAAATGCATTATAAAGCGTTTTTATGAAGAACATTTGTTCGGAACGCACTGTAACTGTAATCGAACGAAGGTGATATTTTGGCATAAATTGGTAACACTTATTTGACAGTTGCGGTGTTGACACTTTTTATACTTTATTATTTTAAATTTTAAAGTGAATACCTCTTGTTTTATATTTTTATCTATTTAATAAAATCTGTTCTTTTTAGAACAAAATTAGTGTGTATTATTAATTATCTCAGATTTAGCCATACGGCTCACACTCCTTCTAGGGGGAAAATTCACTCATCCCAGATACCTACGGTATCAAAAGGATTGAGCACTGGTGGGACTCTTTCCATGTTATCGAGTCCTAGGTGACTTGGTACGTCGGTGTATCTCCTAAAAATTTTCGCACGCATCTGGACGTCGAAAGTAGCACAGCTTTCTGCATGACCTTATATAGATGTTCATTTAGACCCAACTTTTTTATGTTTTCTAGGAGGTTCTTCCATTGTCTTCTTATTTGTATTTCCAGATCTCTGTACTTGGCGATCTTTTCGTTGTACTTAACACCCAGATTATTGTTGTTAGGTATCGCCACATCGATTAGAGTTGTTTGTCTTGTTATTTTATTAACTAGCACGAGATCTGGTCTATTATATGCTATTATTATTATCAGATTGAGCCATACAGCTCACACTCCCTCTAAGAGGAAAATTCACTCATCCCAGATACCTACGGTATCAAAAGGATTTATTATTATCCCAGATTTAGCCATACGGCTCACACTCCCTCTAAGGGGAAAATTCACTCATCCCAGATACCTACGGTATCAAAAGGATTGAGCTCTGGTGGGACTCTTTCCGTGTTATCGAGCCCTAGGTGACTTGGTATGTCGGAGTATCTCCCAGAAATTTTCGTACACATCTGGAGGTCGCGAGGAGTACAGCTTTCTGCATGGCCTTATAAAGATGTTCATTTAGACCCAGCTGTTTTATGTTCGCTAGGAGGTTTTTGGGAATAACACCAGTAGTAGATAGAACAATAGGTACTGTCTGGGTAGTTTCCATTCTCCATTGTCTCTTGATTTGTATTTCCAGATCTCTATACTTGGCGATCTTTTCGTTGTATTTAACAAGCAAATTGTTAGTGTTAGGTATCGCCACATCAATAAGTGTTGTTTGCCTGTTAATTTTATTCACTAGTATGAGATCCGGTCTATTATGGGCCACTGGTTGGTCTGTGAGCACAGTGCGGTTTATGTTATGCAGTGCATATTATTATTATTATTTTTATTTTTTAATAATTAATAATTAATTAATAATTTTTAATAATAATAATTATTATTATTATTAGTGTGTGTAATATTCATTTTTTTTGTTGTATAATCCACTTTTGTAATAATTATCTGATCTATTTAATTTAAAATGGATTCAGGATTTTTTTATACTTTGGCAACTATGTCAACTTCGATCTCTGTCACTGATAATGACGTGCAATGGTAAGTAAATTAGATGAAGTATATATGGGTCCTAAAATAGGTCCTTTTCCAAGATCATATCTCGTCAGAACACTTGAAGGTGTACATTATCCATCGAGCAAAAAGACAAAAGAGGGAATCTAATCCTTATGAAAAGGAGACCAAAAAAGTGGCCTCTGATGGCGGACATATCCGGAAATGCGAATGCGCCAAATTTAAATTTTCCGACACTTATTAACAGTAGCTATATAATATTTTTCAGAATGTGCCTTAGACGAGAAAGTTTTAATTAATTATTAACGATAATAGTCTAAAATGCGACACAATTGTTAAAAAACTTCATTATAAATAAGATTTCATGTGACATTTGGGACAAACAATAACATAACCCAACTAAATTTGGATGTCGAACAAGGAGAGAGACTCTCCTTCCTTATTTAATGTGGCCTCTAAAGATCGCACTTCCTGTCTAACAATATTTTGCCCCCATTACCTTTACATTCCCTCTTTTGTCTTTTTGTTCGATGACATTATCGTAGGAACAGACAACACATATTAAAACCTGCCAATTGGTAGACATAATACTGAAGTGATAGTTAAGCATACAAAGATATAGCCGCTAGTTCCACTCAAGTAATAACAATTCAAATGTTAGCTTAAATAGGTCACACAGACAAAATGTAAATAATCAATTTTGCACTAGGAGTGTTCGACTACTAAATAGGCCAAAAAGGTTTTCGTTTTCAGAAGATTAATGTGGAAATGTAATATTGCAAGTATATTTAATGTATTTGTATAGTTTGGTTTTCTTTGATAAAAAATTTAAAAAAGGGGGCATGTTATGTTGTGTTAAGTTGTAAATCTACCTTAATATTTCTAGACAATTATTGTAAATACCTTAACATTAGTGACATGTCAAATAGAAGAAGAAGCCCGAGAGTGAAAGAGAAGGGCAGATATTTACAGTCGACAGAATGGTCTTATGGCTCTTTAGAGATAATTATGTATTAGTATTAGTTTGTCTTGTAATAGATAATATATGCAGAAATGAGTCGTCTACTATAACAAAAGACCACAGAGTATAACAAACAAAGATTAGTGTCAAACATATCAAGTGTGATACACATTGTACTAAAGGCAATACTTAATTGTCCTAATTTAATCTTCTGATTTTTTTGTGCAACTTTATTTATTTTAATAAAGTTTTTTATAAAAAAAAATATGTAGTACTTTACTTAACAAAATTAAATCTCGTTGTTTAAGAGTTAAGATTCGACGACGTTCTAGATCATTTTTGTTTTGAGGTGTATTCTTTCATTGTAACGTATAGTAAATATACACATATGTCAAATATATATACATACACATATGTCAAATATATATACATACACACAAAAACAATTGTTGGATTTAGGAGAGTTAGGTTTACTCCCTACATATCTCTTCTTCTTCCAATATGTATATTTAATCAGATCTGCAGTCATTACGATGTTATGGATTTTTCATCGATCATATTACCCTATTTACGCTGGTTTTCAATACGTCTCTACCTTGGTAACACGCGTTTACATCGACGAATTTTGTATCTTTAATAATTAAGTAACTACTTCTTGTTTAGAGTAATTTTTGAAGCCAGGCTTCTATACTGGCGTTTTAAACCTTTTTTCTCTGTAGTAAAATGCTGATGCGAGCATAGAAATAACGCTACGAGAAGGTGCTACTAGAAGGTGCCACGAGTAGCGTCACGAAATAGCAGTTTTTAAAGGTATGTTTATACTAGAGCAGGGGTGCTCAAACGGTCGATCGCGATTGACTGGTCGATCGCAAGTGCTTTTTGGGTAGATCTCGAGAAGAAAAAAATTTTAATAAGTAGGTAGGTAACTAAACTACTGTCAGCAGAGTTAAACGTTTTTATTAATACTGATTTATACAAATACATAGAATGCTTGACTAAGCATCATTGCAATTCAAAGAAGTGGGGTCAACAAAATACTGTCTACACAGCATATTTTATATTTACATATATTATCTAATTATTTTATTAAATAATTAGATAATATTATTATAATTATTAATCAAATTTGGGATGATATTCTATCAACTACAAAAAAGTATTACGTAATAAAATAACACTGCTTGCGGCAAAAGGTGGCTTTATCAAAGGAACGCGCGGCACTTGTCAAAGAAAAGCCGTGTTGTTTCTAGACGAGAAACAATACAGTCTAGTTTCGGGCGGCGCGTTTGACGGGAACATTCAAGACTTTCGTTCACGCCGATACAAATGTTGCGCCTGCAGGAATTGGAGTTATTCTGAATTGTACCTTGATAGCGATCCTACTTCGATACAAAGTTTATTATTAAATAGTGGAAAATAAGTGCAGTGAAAAAATCTAAAACGTATCATTTTAATAAGAATTGGGAGGAGGAATTTTTCTTTTCTACGGTGAAGGATAAGTGCATTTGTGTTATTTGTCGTGCGTCAGTTGCAATACCTAAGCGTGGTATTGGCCTAAGCTTAGAGAGGCATCATAAAACGGTTCATAAAAACTATGAAAAGGATTTTCCGTCAGAGTGAATTAAGAAAACGAAAAGTAAGTGATTTGATATCTTGTTTGAAAAAAGAATAATCCATGTTCACAAGATCAGCCAAACAATCAAAAGCTGCTACGATCGCGTCATTTAAAATATCTCATATTTTGGCGAAATACAAAAAACCATTTGAAGATGGATAGGTGGTGAAGGAAGCATTTATTGAAGCGGATGAGACTTTATTTGGGGATTTTAAAAATAAAACAGAAATCATGTCTGCTATTAGAGAACTTCAGTTATCTCGTCCGACTGTCACAAGGCGTATTGAAGTCATGAGTCAAGACATCGCAGATAAACTAAAACATGATATCATGGAATGTACATACTTTTCTTTACACTTCGACGAATCCATCGATATGACAGACACTGCCCAGCTGTGTATTTTTATTCGGATGGTATTCAATGAACTGTTGGCTAAGGAAGAATTTGTGACAATCATTCCTCTGAAGGGGAAGACCCGTGGCGAAGATATATATGACGTTTTCTTAAATTTTGTAAAAAACTACGAACTACCAATATATAAATTAATATGCATTACAACCGATGGAGCACCAGCAATGACTGGAAATAAAAACGGTTTTGTGGCATTGTGTCGAGCTAATGAAGAATTCCATTCATTTTTTTCATTCCATTGCATTATACATCAACAAATTTTGTGTTCAAAAGTTTTAAACACGGAGGAAATTATGGGCATTGCAACAAAAATTGTGAATTGTGAATTCCGTGGACGTAGCTTGCAACGGCGGCTCTTTCAGTTGCAGTTGGAAGATAGGGAGTCAGCTGAACACACTGATTTAGTTCTTCACACGGACCTCAGGTGGTTGAGTCGCGGAAAATTCCTAGAAAGGTTTCAAGAATTATTGCCCGAAATAACAGCTTTTCTAGACGAAAGAGGTGATGACACTCAGATTTTGAAAAACGAAAAAATGGCTAAATGATTTGGCATTTTTGACTGACATCATAATGAACCTAAACACCGTTAACTTGGAGCTTCAAGGTAAAGGAAAAACTATTATTGAGATGATTAGCGCAGTAAACGCATTCAAAAGAAAATTGCAACTTATGATAGATCAACTGAAAAGAAAGGATCTGAAACATTTTCCGTCTTTGAAAGCAAGGATTCCTCAGTTGAATTATGATACGTATGAGGCTGAATTTTCAAATATTTTGGGACAATTCGAAATGCGTTTTTTTGATTGCAGTAAATTGGAAAATATAGCATCATTTATGAGTTATCCTTTTTCATGTAAAAACATTGAGGAATTAGCTACTGAAATAGCAAGTCAGTTTAATATAAACTCATGTTCTGTTGAAAATGAGTTGGTGCAGATTATATCAGATATACATCTCAAAGCTACAGTATCTGATACAAATTTCTGGCATTTTATATCTGAAGATAAATGTCCGAATGTAAGGCAAATTGCCCTTTAACTGACGGCATTTTTTGGGTCAACTTACTTGTGCGAGTCTGCATTTTCTGAAATGAAGATAATTAATCAAAATATCGCAATCGACTAACTGACGATCATATGACATCATGCTTGCGATTAGCACTCAGTGGTTACGTACGATCTTATGAAAAGTATGCTGAGGATATGCAGTGCCACGCTTCAACATCAAAAGCCAGTCCTTAGTTAAGTTTAACACCATATGTAACTCCTTTGTTTTGTAACAACAAATAAACTCGCAATTTTGAATAACTATGAGTTTTCTCATTGATATTGTAGAGAAGAACCTAACTAAACCTAACCCAAACCTTGACTAAAATAATGTACCTATATTGTGCAGAAAGCTAATATCTATATATGCTACGGTATGCCCTACCTAGGTAGGTAGGGTGTATCGTGTATGTACGACAACCCTGCATCACACACACTTGCAGTCTCTCAGAGTCGATCGTAAGTAGTCTAAAAATATTGAGGTAGATCGCCAGCAGTTCAAGTTTGAGCACCCCTGTACTAGAGATTTATGTCATTATAGATATCTCAGGTATCGAGAAATAAATTTTCTTGCTAGTTTTCACTACGACATAAGTGTCACGCAATAAAATACCTGATACTTCTAGTTGAGAGGAAATTCTGATATAAATTGCTATTCTGTTTAGACACATAAGAGAATTAAGATCTCTCGACACTTTTTCTGTCCGTCTACCGTCTAGTTTCAGTTAAAATTTTAATATGGCTTGTAGTAAACGTCAGGCTGCTGCAATAATAATTTTATTATTGGACGATAAAAAAGAAGAAAAAGAAAGTGTGGGTGAAGAACTGGTTATTGAGAAGAAGTACTGCAGGGGCTCTCACTCAGTTAATTAATGAGCTAAGAGTTGAAGATCCAATACAATTACAAAATTTCGCGAGAATCTCGTCAACAGATATCGACAATTTAATAAATTTGGTATGACCATTGATCCAAAAAAATTACACCAAAATGAGAGAAGCATTTTCAGTCAATGAAAGGGTGCTTGTCACCTTGAGATATTTAGCCACAAGTATGAAAGTTTTATTTTTCTGTGATAGCAGAGGTAAAAAACAATAAATTTTAGGTGACAGCTACATTAGTTTGAGCTATCTATTTCGCATATCAAAGTCTGCAATATCGGGTATAGTTTATGAAATGTGTCACGCCATTACCATTGGCTTAAAGGATTATTTAAAGGTAAGTGATTTTAAATCAAAAAAAACCTTTATTAAACTACATGTATTCTACATTAATTCTAGAATCAATTATTATTGATGTAACAAACTAGAGATCAGTATACCCATTTGGCAAAGTATACACAGAGCTCTGACTTAAATTGGATGGAGGATTGTAGTCAAAAGTTGATGTAGTGGAAGTCGATGGGGTATTTGAAAATTGTACCAAGGAACTCATTTCTTCATCCTCCTCTGCAATTTTCAAAGCGAGTTTCTGAATCCCTCTCTTTAATTTTCTTTTCAAAAAATCGTGACGCAATGCCTTAAGATCACCAGCAATAAAGGAACCGAAGATATCATACTCATCATTTGAAAGTCTCGTGCTTTCGCAAGTAATTCCTCAGTTGTACGTCAGAAACTAACGGATTGTGGTCTGAGTTATAAACTGAGGTTATAGAGTTTTTATATCTGCTCAATTATCTGGTTTCTGACAATGTGGTTTTCTGTATGTGAAGGAGACATCCATGTATCTAGTCTTCTCTTTTTCCTCTCTCGTTTCTAGTTCCTAATCCGAACTGTCCAACTATATTTTCAACTGTAACTACTCCAATTTTTGCATTAAAGTCTCCTAAAATGTGAGTAATTTCTCTAGATTTTGTTAACTTGATTGTATTGTTCAATTCTGAATAAAACTTTTCAATCTTATCTTCGGTCTTATTAGCTGTGAGAGCATAGACTTGGATCATTATTACAGTTCCGTGCTTGAACTTTTAGCAATATTAATCTTTCTGAGATTTGAATCTCACCTAGCACTGATTTTTTGATAGTGTTGCTTATGATGAAGGCTACTCCGTATCGATGATCAGTTTTGTCTCCTCCAGTGTAATAAATATTGTGGTTATTTATTGATATCTCTCCATTTCCTGACCATTGTACATCACTAACTTCAAGTATACCTATATTTAGCCTTTCTTTCTCTTTAATAACATTATGTAGTTTTCTAGGCTGATATATACTTCTTACATTCAAGGTAGCTATTTTTATCTGAGAGAGTTAAGTAGTTTTTTTTGTTATTTGTTAGGGATTTCGCATGTTGACGACCGAGGAGACCTCGCGTTTTGATGGTTGTCCTCCCCTGCCAGATTTTGGTCTGCGATTACCATAATCAATAATGTCTCTTGTGCAAATAGTGCTAGCCATTATAATTTATACTAGAGGTGTCATCAGGGACCTTTAATGCAGTGGTTTCTCGTTGCCTTCTGCATTCTGATGTCGTTGACCATTTTGGTTCTTCCGCCTTCGAGACCAATTTCTCAGTCTCAGGACAACATAATGTCCTTCCACTTACTAGTTCATCTGCCCTAAGCCGTTGGCCAGTAAATGGTGGATGGCTTATCCCGGCAAACACTCGGACGTCAGAGCCTCGTTAGTTATCTAGCAGGATGTACCAAAAGACCATGATCTAGATCATTATACGAGCAGGTGAGGTTGGCATTTGAATATTAGTGGCTATATATTGCACTTTACTATCCAATTACATCCCAGCTACAAAGCGGTTTTACCCACCTGTAAATTTCATCGAATTCCCTATTCACAACTAACAATATTTTTGTCGATGCTACCTTAATGTCGATGCTAACTATAATTATTATTTTTGTTTATTTTCTCTGCTTTATATCTCCTCTTGATCATTATGATCGAGTAGCTCAATGGTCATGTTGCCGGGTAGAGGACGGTTGAAGGAATACCTAACGTTCATAGAATCAGAAACCTTCATCGGAATGGGATTAACTTGTCGATGACGACACAAGCGAGAACACGAATTGAAAAAAAAAAATAGAATAGTAGGCGGTACTGTTGAATCTGGCTATTATAGTATGGCTAATTGGCTAAGCCAAAGCTACTATAAAAAAAACTATTCTAGCTAGTGCTGTCCGAATATTTATTTTTATACGTGTACATATTTTCTTAAACTATAATATACAATAATAAAATGTAATATATAATATTACTTAAATTTAGCAACTACAGCATATATCGAATATACCAGTTTGATTCCCTAAAATTAAAAAAATTAATTAGTGTTATATAATTGTGATTAAAAAAAGGAAGAAATAATGGGTACCATTTAAACTTTTTAATGCAGCAGATCACTATATACAGGGTGTTTCAAGCAAAGATAACACCGTCTCTAGGATAGGTAAAAAACCGAAAAATAATTAGGGTTTGCTTTGTAAAAAAAATTGTAATGCTTCAAGACAAAGGGCAAACACTAGCAACATCCCATGAATTTGTTATTATATCTGACTCTCATAGAGGGCGCTAGTTACAAGGTTTGTACCTTATATGTTCGTACCAAAAAATAAGAAAAAGACTCAAAATCAATCCGATACTTAACTCAACAAGGAAAAAAATGGGCATGTTCCGGACATCTAACCCAGATGGACAATAACAGACAAGTAAAAAAAGAGTGGGACGCCAAACCAATAGAGAAGAACAGAAGAGGAAGACCCGTTAAAGAATGAAACAGTGACATCTCTCAGTTACTGCAGAGTAAGGGTAAGACTTGGCAGGAAGCAACACAGATGGCATACAATAGGAAGGAATGGAGAAAGTTTGTTAAGAGCTAGGACACCTCAGAAGATTGTAAAATATTGTAATTATAAAGAATTGTATTATAAACGGCCCAACACCGAAAGAAACAAATGGGTCTACTGATTAAGTAAGTAAGGCCATCTGCATAACGTGTCCCACTCATCTTAGGCGGTTTATTATAATGAATAGACTTATATGCATTGAGAATGGCAAATATGCATATTGCATATTTTGCATATTGTGCATATTTTATGCAAATATTTCATATTTTGGCATATTTGTATAAAAGTTTGCATAAAGTGCATAAAAGTTCAGATTTTTATACTGTATTTGAAAATTTTTAAACATTTATTTCAATTTATTTCAATTCTTGTATAAAATTTTGTAGTCATTTTAATCAAGAAATGATCTAAGTACGTAATCTCTACAGGTACAAAACATTTACAATTTCAAAGAAGATCAATTTAAGTAGCCCTCAACATTCTTAGAAAGTCTCGGTCACTGAGGCATTCAGTTATTGGATAATCGCTAAGGGTTCGCTCATTTGCATTTTATGATCTAATCCCCAAATCTATCTACAATTTATTGTATCTTAACAGCAGGTAAACGGCTAATAGTTTTGTTCCTAATTTAGGGATTTTCCAAAATCTCCCAGTTTATTGAATTAGGTACCTAAACATTTCTAATTTGATGCTCAGATTTGTAAATCATTTTTGTTTTGATATTCAAAGCGTAAACACTCGTTGTGCGTAACAAAAAGGAAGATTGTGATTTTATAATGCCTAAAACAACCAGTGCTTCAACTTGGATTAAACCTTATAAAGAGCTGTCTATGGATATGGGAAAAATCTACTGTTCAGTCTGTGGCAAAATTGTAAGTATCTAATATTTTCTATTAAATATCTAATATTTCATACATACAGGGTGTTTCCAAATGACACTTACAACGTTTGACTGTAGATACTTCTCGAAAAATTGAACAAAACGATATAGTTAATGAGGGGTCAAACTATTTACTTTTCGAGATACAGGGTGTTAAATTAAAAAAAATTAAATTCTTTTAGTTAATAACAACAATAACTTTAAAACCAATAAACGTATTTACTTGAAATTTAGTACTCGTAGGTTGTTTTTAAATGAAAAATAGCTTCCTTTAGTGAGAAAAAATTGTCCATGGTACAATACAATGGTGTGTATTTAGAAAAATTTTTCACCTTTACTTTTTTTTATGAAGTCAGCTATTCTAAAACACAATTATTTTTATTGTAATTGAATTAACAAAAAAAAAACTTTTGTTGAATTTTAAAATAAGTTATATGATGTACTAATGGTTAGTAACAAAAACTAATTTGTGGATTAATACTGCATTTAAAACACTTAGCGAGTGTTTTTTTTTCAAACCAGTTATTTGATTAACCAAAAACACCTTGTATATTTTTATATTTTAAAGGTTGGGTTAAAATAAAGGTTTTTATTTTTATTTATAGATAGCATGTGAGAAGAAATTTCAGATAGACCAACATGTGAGAACTGCTTCACACATTGCAAAAAAAAGGAAAAATAGGAGGAAAACATCAAACTTCAATGGCTAAATGTTTCCAATCTACTTCAAAAAAATTAGATGAGCAAGAAACTTTTAATGAAGACTTGTGTCGCGCATTAGTGTCTGCAAACATACCGCTTTCAAAATTAGCAAATGTAAATTTTAGTTCGTTTCTAAAAAAATATTGCAAACTTAATGTTCCAAGTGATCGGTCTCTAAGAAGAAATAATGTGAACGGGCTATACTCGTCGGTGTTAATTAATATTAAGGAAGAAATTGCAGATAATTATTTTTACATATCTGTAGACGAAACCACTGATTCCTCAGGAAAGTATATTGCTCATTTATTGATTGGTGTTCTTAAAGAAGATACCTTACCAAAATCTCATCTTATTTCATGCCAGCAACTTGAGAAAACAAATGCTTTAACAATTTCGCGTTTTATACAAGAAACATTAGCAACTTTTTTTCTTCCGACAACTATTCCTTCTAATAAACTACTGCTTATTTTATCGGATGCTGCTCCTTATATGGTGAAAGCAGGACAAAATTTAAAAATATTTTTCCCAGATTTAATACATGTTACTTGTGTAGCGCATGGATTAAACAGAGTTGCAGAGGAAATACGAAAAAAGTTTCCTCTTGTAAATACCATGATATCCAGTGTCAAAAAAGTATTTCTTAAATCTCCTATAAGAATTCAACTTTATAAAGAAATGCTACCTAACATTCCTCTTCCACCACAACCTATTTTAACGCGATGGGGAACATGGTTAGAAGCAGCTAATTTTTATGCAGATCATTTTGTTAAAATAAAGAACATAATTGATACGTTAACAGATGAAAGTTCCCAATCTCTTTTGGATTCTAAACAAACTTTTCAGAGTAACTTGCTTCAACAAGAACTTTCATTTATAAAATCAAATTTTAGTTTTGTTCAAAAAACAATTACTCAGTTAGAATCACCAAAACTGTCATTGTTCGAAAGTACAGCATTAATAAAAGAATTTGCGTCATGTTGTCGGAACGTTAGAGGTAATATTGGAAAAGATATTTTAAAAAAATTTGAAGCTACTATGGAAAAAAATAAAGGTTACCATATTCTTTCTGAAGTAGTCAGTGTTCTAGCTGGAAATATTTCGGAAACAATTAATTTAGAACCAAATGTTTTGGTTAGTTTGAAAAATGCTCCCGTTACATCAGTTGATGTTGAACGAAGTTTTTCCATATATAAATATATGTACTCAGACAGAAGCCACAAGTTTTTGTTAGAAAATTTTGAACACCACTTGGTCATTTATTGTTACCATAATTCTAAATAAGTTTATTCATACTTAAAAATGATGTAGTTACTTAAAATAAATGTAAATCTTAATGAATAGTAGGAAATATTTAGTTATGTACACTTTTTTTTTAAATAAAATTGTTACTATTTTACGATTTTTTTATTTATTTGTATGCATATTTTGTAAAATATTTGCATATTTTCGGGTAAACACGTGCATGTTTATGCGCATATTTTCTACATTTTTATTTGCATATTTGCCGAAGTCTAATAATGAATTTTATCGCCTTCTTCGGATATATCGCCTTCTCCACAGACTCTATTCGTTCACAGCGCCAGAAAAAAAGGATGGAATAATCACATAAGTAAAAAAGAGAGGACTAGCTTGGTCAAAATAACAAAATAATAATCAGCAAATGGTGAAACTAGCGCACAAAAGATGAAGTATTAATCCACCATTAAAAATCATAATTGCTTAGAGCCCTTTAAAAAGAAGAAGAAAAAAAAACAAAACATATTTTTTGTATGTAATAAAATTGTGTTGTCGATATTGGTACATAAATGGTTTAAGTGTGGTGTAAAAATTATAGTTTTATTGACAGTAACTAATAATTACACTCTAGTAGTTGTAACTAGTAGTAGGTTAGGTAACTTTCTATAATCGACTGCGCTCAAATGAGCACAAATCCCCAATCTATAATTTCACAAATAATGTATACCTCAGCACCGAGTTTAATGCTTCGATTATACTAACAAACTTTAATACAATTTGATCTATGCCGTTATTGCAACACTTAAAAAGTTCAATTAGAAAATATTTTACTGGCAATTGATTAAGTTGCACATATACAGATGAATGAACTCTAATTATTAAAATATCACTCGATACGTTTCAATGTTTCAATTGTATACGGTGAAACTATAAAAGGTTAAGAAGTTAAGAAGAATAATGTGAGATTACAAATTAAGGGATTTTAGGAAGTTAAACAGACCTGAAATTGGGTGACCAGAACATTGCGAATATGTTGGACAGCAAGAATAACTAACGTCGAAGTGTTATCAAGGATGAATAGCTGCCCACTCTGTTGAAGATCGTCGACATTAGAAAAACGCCATATTTCAACAAGCTGCCACAAGAAATACAAATAACTACAACTTATTATTAACGAAAAAATTGACAGAACACGTGGTATAGGAAGAAAGAAGCAATCGTAGCTCTCATACACCAAGCCCATAATAGAGAAGAGTTTGTCATACTGGTCGACAACCTTAATAGAGACGATATATCGGAAGAGGAGGATGTACGCATCATTGTTCAGGACCTATAAAACCGTATGAAAATTCTAGATTGAAACAATAGAATTCCGTGGTTATGATCGGGCTATTTTAGGGTTGAGTGACGCTCACCTATATGCCTCGAATGACTAATTTTAATTTGCTGCATTTGGTCAAGAAAGTTAAAGGTTGTAGCAAAAAAGACTAAATTTATTTAAAAAATACTTACCCTAGTCAACATTGTATAATCTAAAATTATCAAATTAAAACAGGCCAATTTAATTGGCTTAGTACAAGGTAGTATTATCAATAGAGCCCTTTTATTTCTTTGATTCCAATATATCCAGGGAAATTGATAAAACATATTAATAACTTTGCACGTCTGAAATATTTGAAACATATTGGTAAATAATATACAGGATGTAACAAAAAGGTAGGTCATAAATTAAAACACATTCCGGTGCCAAAAATAGCTCGTTTGAACCTGTCTTAACTTTGTATATATTTTTTTGTTTTTGTTATAAACAAGTACCAAATGTTTATTAAATTGCCATATATTCAGTACTCACCAATAAGTATTTTTTACTTATTTTTAAGTTTTCACTTTTTAAGTTTTTTTTTTAAGCTCTTCTTCGGATTGCCTAATATAGGCCTCTCCTTATTCTCACCATTCATCTCTGTTGTTTGTAAGTCGTGTCCACAGTGGTCCTGCAGCTCTTTTAATATCGCTCCAGCGCATTTGCGGTCTTCCTTGTGATCTTTTGGCTTCATATGGAAGCCAATTCTCGATTTATTTCTTCCATCTGCCATCCTTAAGACGTTCGTATGTGCAGCTCATTTCCATTTCAGTTTAGGTGTCTGTTCGACAGCATCTTTTACTTTTGTTCTATTACGAATGTCTTCATTAGTTTTATGGTCTCTTTAACTACAGGTAGGATACACGAATTAAACACCGTGGTTCTTAGTCTTTGAGCTGTATTTTTATTTTTAAGTACATATGAGAATCTTCCGAATATTGCCTCTCCCATTTTTACACGTCTTCTTATTTCGATAGCCTGATTTTATTTTCTTACCTTGATATTTTAACCCAGATATGTATATTCATCTACGTGTTATATCTCTATCCCTTGGATGTTTATCATAGGTTTGTCACCTTTGTTTGACATTAGTTTAGTTTTGTTGAAATTAATTTTAAGTTCTTTTTTTAGGGATTCTGTGTGTAGCTCTTAAATCATAGTATTTTGTACATTCCATGTGTCGGCTATTAGTACTACATCATCTGCGTATCTAAGATAGTTTAAGTATCTTCCGTTAATAGGGATTCCCTTATTTTCCCAGTTTTTTTTGCCCCGGTTATAACCGGTTTTTTATTTTTAAATTAAAAACCAGTTATTACGTTTTTACATTGATTAGGATTACGTTAGGTATTATTTTGGATCCCAATTATAATTATTCCAAACAAAACCATAATTCAAATTTTATTTTATTTTATAAATACAGAAGCAAATTAAAAGAGCAAACTCACATCAGCCAGAAACAATTTGTATAATTTTGTATTTGTATAATAAAATGCTTAATCATGGACCCGAGGTTCAAAAACTAAATCTGAATCCGTCTATAGCGGAGACAGTCACATCCAATTTAGGCTCGGAAGTTAGGACGTACCTTACCAAAATAGGAAAACTTTCTCCTTCCTGCTCCTTCCAGAATGAAGAAGCCAAAGTCAGTTTAAAATCAAACCCACTTTGGTCTTCACACGATCTGGTGTTGGTGAACAGTGGTTCCAGTTCAAGTTCTCAAGACACACGGATTCAAAGTTCTTTTCCAAATGAACTGACTCTATATCTGAAGCAGCCTTTGCAGCCGAGATTAAGTGATCCGTTTTCATTCTGGGAGCAGAACAGAACCTGTATGCCAGACTTGGCTTTTATAGCTAAAAAATACATGTCGTTGGTCGAAAGTTCGGTGGCATCAGAGAGACTTGTATCATGATTGAATGATATTGTTTCAGATGAGAGAAGCCACTTAACCGACTAACATATATATGAACGAGTTTTTTTCAACAGGCTTCATGAAAAATACTGGCCAATATAATGCTAAATCCATTTCATATAATATAACTTATTTGTAACCTTCTAACCCATACTTTTTTACTTAAAATATTACTTCATTCTACTTATATTATACTTTTATTGTATATTATTGCAATATGTATATATTATTCTTACGCTATAATATATTTAATATTAATCCATAAATATACAGTGCTTTTCAGATAAAACTATCCACCTAAAATAACTTTAGAACCTCTAATTTTTTGGAAAAACGCAAAGACACGTCAATTAATATCTGAAGGGAAAGACATAATATCATATTAAAGGTTGCTGAAAAATGCACCCTCTCACCCCCTATATCAACCGTTTATTTTTTTTAAATCACTTCCCCCTTTTTTTGTTTTATATTTGGATTCTCCTTTTTGTTCTGGTTTCAAAAATGTATAATACCTTTGGCTTGAAGTGATTAGTTTATCAGATAGACAATTTTCCTGTTAACAAGACAGTATCTCCCTCACCTTAATTGACTCTTAACAAAATAGATTGTAGCATAATTTAAACTCTTTAAATATTTAACCGTACTATTTGTAGTACCTTTAAAAACCAAGACACAAAAAAATTCACTTTTTATTCAAGTTTTATCAAAGGTTTTCGATATCATTTTTCCATTTGTTTTAATCGGTTAATAGCGACAATTTGTTATAACTTGTAAGTAACAGCTTATTTTGATACGTGTGCAATTTGATCGCTGAAATGGTGTACACTTTGCAAGAAAAAATCGAAATTGTAGGTTTATACTACAAAAATAATAATTGTGCAAGAGCTGCTGCTAGAATTTTTAATGAAACACACCACAATAGACATGCAACTCATAAGTGTATGATTGAACTGATGCAGAAAAAATTAGAGCAAGAGGGTCAGTTTGCAATAAAAAACATAACCGACAGGAACTTGTAAATAAAAAAACAATCCAAGTAGCTGTTTTAGGGCAAGTTAAATTAGACTCTTAACAAGCACAGTCACTGTCAACAATAAGCAGAGTAATCGGTGTTTCATCTTCTACAGCCTTCCGAGTCCTCCATAAATTTAAGTTTTATCCATATAAAATTAAATTAGTATAAGAGTTAAATGAAGAAGAATTTGATCGTCGTCCCGAATGTTGCGAATTAATGATAATATGCATCATTAACAATCCACAATTGTTAAACAATATTTGCTTTTCGGATGAATGCTCATTCTCATTAAACGGTTTGGTGAACAGATAAAATTGCCGATACTGGGCTGAGAGTGATCCACATATTGTACGCGAATTTCACACACAGCATCCTCAAAGGTTAAACGTATGGTGTGGTATCCTACGTAATCACATTATCGGACCCTTCTTTATCACTGGAAACATAAATGGTGCATCGTATCTTGAATTATATAGGCAAGTGGTTGATCGTTAGAACAATAGTAGCAAATGATGATAACCTTTCCGATGATTTTGTTGTATTTCAACATGATGGAGCTTCTCCACACTTTGCTTTACCTGTGCGATAATTTTTAAACGAAACGTTTCCCGGTAATTGGATAGGTAAAAGACGACAGATGATCGATTGGCCACCTAGGTCACCGGATTGAACACCACTAGACTTCTTCTTATGGGAGTATTTAAAAACAAAAATTATGCTACTCAACCAGAATATCTAGATGATTTACAACAAAGAATAGAGGATGAATGTCGACAATTAAATGCAGACGTGTTAAGCAATGTCAGAGAAGAATTTCAAAATAGATTGTACTATTGTATGGAAGTGAAAGGCAATCATTTTGAACAATTATTGTAAAAAATTTTAATAGTGAAATGTTTGTTCTAAATGTGTGTAATAAAATTGTTAAAAAATAATTTTTTTTCAATCCAATTTTCTTGCTTTTGTATTTACTTTTTCTTGTATTTATGATCAGGTAGTCGTAGCGAATGACGAGGAAGACATGGACTTCATGTTTAGAAAACTAAAGAAAGAATATGAAAAATGGGGCCTCAATATGAAATGGGAAACACAGAGTATTTTAAAATAGGAGATGGTGAAGAAGATCCAGAGTTAGAAATTAGAAACACAAAAACATGCAATGAATATAAATATCTCGGATCTATAATATCTAAAGAAGGCACTACCAAAAGAGACATCGAAAACAGAACACAGCAGGGAAAAAAACGTTAGTAAACATTCTAAACTCTCTACTTTGGTCTAAAGATATTAGACAAGAAACGAAATTGATAATCTATCGAACCTTGGTAGAGCCTATTATGACTTATGGGCAGCAGAGGTTTGGCAGATAACGCAGAAGGATAGAAAAAGAATAGAAGTAGTAGAAATGGATTTTCTAAGGAGAGCATGTGGTATATCCAAAAAAGATCACATCAGGAATGAAGATATTAGAAGGAGGACAAATACTGTATATTCCAGTGTAGATAGAATTGAAACGAGACAACTAGTGTGGTATGGTCACGTGAAACGAATGAATGAAGATAGATGGCCAAAGAAAGCTTTTAAATTACATACCACAACAAAGAAGAAGAAGGGGAAGGCCTTTCAGTTGCCTGGGAAGAAAATGTACGGCACATAATGAGAGATAGAGCCATCAGAGAAGACGAATGGATGGACAGAAAACGATGGCGGTCGAAATGCAGAGAAACGGCAGAGGCTGTAGGGACCTCGCTTATATTATATATAGATATATATTTATATATATTATATATAATATATATATATATATATATATATATATATATATATATATATATATATATTTACTTTTCTCATAAAACTAATCACTTCAAGTATCATGTATTATAAATTTCTGAAATCAGTACAAAAAGGAGAATCCAAATATAAAATAAAAAAAGGGGGAAGTAATTTAAAAAAATAACATGTTGATACAGGGGGTGAGAGGGTGCATTTTCCAGCAACCTTAAATATGATATTATGCCTCCCCCTTCAGATATTAATTAAAGAGTTTTTGCGATTTTCCAAAAAATTAGAGGTTCAAAAGATATTTAACGTGGATAGTTTTATCTGAAAAGCACTGTATTATCATAATAAATTAATAAAATAATTAATAGAATAAAATGGTTTTATTAAAAATTTAGTTCTATTTATATTGACATTGATGTTCTTTCGATAATACTAATTTTGATCATATTGATATCGAGTCGAATGAAGTATAGCAAACTAAAGTGCATTATAAATGTAAAATATTTTTTTTCTGTTATAACCTCCATGTTAAACCGTAAGCAAAAAACAGGTATAACCGAAAACCGGTGTTTTGCGAAAAATCGCCATCCCTAAATTAAAGTGATGCGTTAATTTTGCCCAGGAGTTTATATAATACGTTGTTCTAAATTAAAAATATTCGTTTATTATATAGTTTTAACTTACGAACCTGATCGTTTACAGTTTGGCCAATAAAACTTAACTTTGAATAGAATAAAATTACTACTAAAATCACAAAGAAAATTCTATAATTAGCATCTGGACGAATATCCTAAAACAAAAAAGAAGTTTTTTATCTACATAATATATAATACATTCACTGGATCTTTGCAGATAGATTAAATTAAGTTACATAGGAGACAGAAAATTATATACACAATATGAAGTGGCAGATTGATTACAAAATGATCCTAGGGAGAAGAAAGAACTATCACTGTTAGATTCATCAAGTTCAACTTTGTTCAACTGTGTTCACAGTAGCATCAATAATACCAGTGTTTTCCCTAGAACTATCATTCGAATACTGTGGAGTGCTGCTAACGGGCTATAATAATATTGTATGTTTACAATAACTGAAATATAAAAACCTTTTTTAGTTACAACTTTTAAAACACAATTTGGGAAAATAAAAGTTATGGTCCTGGCAACGCTGCTGCCCACTGACTGACAGTCGCTCTCTAGTTGGTCAGTCGTAGCGCACTATCGGTAATTTGTTTTGCGATTTTTTGTGTTAAGTTGTTTTGTGATTACTCGCGTTTTCGTTGGTTTTATAAAACATCTTTTTGTACCTACATTAATATGGATCCAAAAAGGAGAAAAGAGGACAGTGAAAATAGGAAGTTTCTGGCAGAATGGACTGAACAATAATGTTTTACACTGCCTGATAGGCCGCAAGCGGTTCTGGTATGCCTTATATGCAATAAAACTGTCGCCTTAGTTAAAACTGAAAATTTTAAGCATCACTACGAAACAACTCATCAGCAGTTCCACAAAAACTTTCTTCTTGGCGCGTAAAGAAAAACTTCGGGTATATCTCAGTTCTCACGAAAAAAGCACAAAAATCCTAGTTCGCTGAATGAGCAACCAAGAAAAATCCACAGAGAGAGCGTTACGTGTGTGCGTGATACTTAATAAACACCAAAAACATTTTCTGATTCTGAGATAGTGAAGGAATGTATGCTGGCAGTAGCTAACTAATTTTTTGAAGAAAAAAAAGATGTTACCTCAGCAATTCAAAGCATCTCATTGTCAGCGCGAAGTAATACACAAAAAACGGAAATTTTAGCTGCAGATAATAAAAACTCTCTTCTTAATCTTTTGCAAAAGGCACCTTGCTACACCATAGCACTTGAAAATTCGTGCGCCATTGTTGATGATGTCTGTTTTTGTTTGTGTAGTTTGTGTAATAAAATGTTAAATCAAAAACTACACAAGAAAGCCCTGAAATTAGTATTTCCACCACCAGAGAAAAAACCCATTACTTTCTGCTCGATTACATATACAGGCATAATAACAACAAAAATTGCCAAACACATAAAAAAGAAAGGAATAACACCAGCTTTCCGAACAAATAACAACCTAGGCAAATATATTAAAAATAACAAGAGCAAAAATAAAAAACACTTAAATAGTGGTGTGTACAAACTTCAATGTGGCGACTGCCCAAAAACTTACATCGGTCAAACTGGTAGAAACCTTGATAAACGAATAGCAGAACATAAAAGGGCTTTCAAGAATAGAAAAACAGATTCGACATACGCACTTCACCTTCTAGATCATAATCATTCTTTTAATGACAAATTTAAAATTCTTCACATTCAAAATAAAGGCCTTAAGCTATCTTTGTTAGAATCTATGGAAATCAACAAATTAAAAACACAGATATAATTCTGAATGACCAACTTGAGACAAACAGTTCTCCCCTCCTCAACTTATTTCATTAGAGACTATAAATTTGTAAACCCAAGTCAAAAATAGATCACTTGAGAAAGTCAATAAGCCGAAACAGTTGTAGTGATAAGATTTAAAATAAATTTTGTGGAAGTTTGAAAACAAAGTTTTCAGTGTTTTATTGTTACGTTTATATGGAATTGTTATGAACGTCCTTAATTATTTCTAATAATATTCCAGTTGTCATCTTTTGATCAAAATTGATATAAACAGATTGCTTCCAATGAGCAAAAATACTTCTAACCGCAACTAACTGCATTTGTTTGTGTGGTCCCAAAATTCTATCTTTAGTGATGTCATACTATTCAACAGATTTTAATTACTATTTAAATAGGAGTAAGGCACAATTAAAGGTTAAAGTACGTTTATTGACGTTTCAATTTCCGCTTCGGAAATCGTTCTCAAAATACAAACATTAGTAAATTAAACAAATTTTTTTTTTTTTTGTTACTTAGTAAAAAATTCTTCTACTAATTTAATTTCATCCAACTCATTTATATTGACAATTCAGACATACATTATACATTTTAAAGTAGAAGACTTTAAAATGATATTACCAATATTGTTGAGTACCTTGTGAGTGCGATCAGTTTTATTTGGATGAAACTTCAAGGCCATTAAATGTTAGAATAAGTGAACATAAATCTTATATTAAAAATAGAGAATTTGATAGATCTCAAATATGTAAACACGCATGGGATAATGAACATAGGGTTCAATGGAATGATTCAAATGTAGTCCTAAAAGAAACGAATGCTAAAAAGAAAATTAAGAATCGGCTCTAATTATGTTAATGAGACCAATTGTGTCGCAAATTCGTCGGCAGAATGTAGTAGGATCTGGTTACCCATATTAAAAGAGGAATTTATTGAAAAGAAAATACCAGTATTAGTAAGTCAGTAACATATAGAGGATACATCATTTATGTTTTTTAAATAGCGTAACATGTAAAATCAGTTTGGTATTTATTGAAGATAAACTAAAATGCACGACCAAATACTTACCATGTCGGGATAGTATTATGAGGTTTTTTTCCTGGGTTTTCCCTTATAATTTGCTATGGAATCACTAACAGGAGAATTTTACTATCATCATGTCATGTGTTTGTCTTGTTAAAGACGAATTACATGCTATGATTTTTTTTGACGGATATTCTCAAGTTAAAGTTGATTTCATGTAGGTAATCGAATGAACTACTTACAGGAAGTCGTCCCAGGGCGCAACTTAACAATTGGCAATATCATTTTAAAGTCGTCTACTTTAAATGTATATGTATGTCTGAATTGTCAATATAAATGAGTCAGATAAAATTAAATTATTAGAAGAATTTTTCACTAAGTAACAAAAAAACAAAATTTGTTTAATTTACTAACGTTTTTATTTTGAGAACGATTTCCGAAGTGGAAATTGAAACGTCAATAAACGTACTTTAACCTTTAATTGTGGTTTATTCCCATTTAAATAGTAATCAATTAAAATGCAACAAGAAATTAGCTTCAGAACAATATCAACAGATTTTATTTATCGCTTCATCGAACTGTAGTACAACTGTCTTTTCCATAGTCGTAAAACTTTTTCCAGCTAATTTCATCATTAATCAATATGTCCTTTACTAACACTAATTTTGGAAGCACATTTTGCAGGTAGGGGATAATGCAATGAATTTTTTAAATAGAGGTAACTTTTCTTACTGAAGTACCTCAAGGTAAAAGCTCTAGATAATACTTTTGTAGTCGAACAAACTCTCTTCTTCTTTTCAGAGAGATGTGCAATTTGGTTTGTGGTTAACACTTTATTTAACAAATTTTTTCTTCAAATTGGAATGATCAGCTATTCATTTCCAATACTTGTTTATTAATTTCTTGTATTTTGATTAGATGCAATATTCAAAATATTTTATTCAATCTTTGTAATTTCTGTTACAAGTTGCTTTCTGTTTCTAACATCGAATCTACTTTCACGAGTAGAGACAGAAGGTGTATCAAAGGTATGTTTATACAAACAAAATGTTGGAACTGCAGTTTTCTTCAAAAGTCGCTTAGTAGATAAACCTAAAATAGCGATTCAGAATTCAAATTATTGGCTCTTCTGCATCGATTAACCCATTCAGCTACTACAGTTTTCGGCACTAAATCCTTTTTTATTTTCATAAATTCGCTAAGATTTTTGCTTAGTTGAGGAGATATGTTGCGAAATGCAATTTTAGATTACCCATGTCTCTAATACCATCTTAATCAACGTCTGTTTTGCCTTGCAATTCTTAGAAGGCACAGATTAAAGCAGAAATTTGAATTTGGTTTCGAAAATTAGTTTCTGGATTTATATCAGATGTCGCTATTGCATCCTTATAGAAGCCATTTTAGTGTTGCTTCTACTATGACAGGAAAGATTGTTCATCACAGGACACAAAGACCGCCCAAAAACGTGTACCGTTTTTGTATACGCATGCCCGATTCTAGTTGCTTTACTGTCATCAACACGTGATTATTCCTCAACTCTAGTTGAATACAATATACAGTATACAAGTCCATTTGACCATTTATCTAATTTATTTAGTGGTTAAAAGTTTATAGTTATAGTTTATAGTTATAGTTAAAATATATAAGTTTATAGTTATAGTTTATAGTTAAAAGTTTAATTTATATTTCGGAATTTTAATTTATGTTCATCTGTGACAGGAAAAGGAATAAGTTTATTTATATTTCCTAAGAATAATAACAGGTAATTACTATTGCTTTGTAATTTTTATTAGTTATTATATATTAGTATTAGTTTGACTTTCGAACAGTAAGTCGACAGATAGTGGCCGAATGTCAGCGCGCTCGAAGACAACAATAGGAAATAAAAATATATAGAGGGTTTTTATACACGAAAATATTTGATTTAAATAACACAAAGAAATTTCTAGAATGCTCAAACTAAAAATTGTTGGAAACATAATTAAACCGATAATTGGGAAAATCTGAAAATTACAACAGAACAAGACTTCAAAAAACTGGTTACAAATAAACAAACTTACATTAAATTATAAAAAAACTAAATACTCATCTACTTTGTGCTATATACAAAAGTTGTCTGTCAATGTTTAATTCGTTAAATATAAATAAAAAAGATCAAATGTATGGATCGGATGGATCGATCTCTATGATAAAGAGATCGTTTTCAAATATACAAATGATGGGTATATTTATTTTTCAGTAGGTTTTTGCTTGTGGCATTCCTTATTTTTAGGGAGAATTTTGGAAATAAGTCACAATACATCTATTTACATGTTTAATTTACTGACGTTTCGATCTCTATCACAGAGACGGTTTTTAAAATTAAGAAAAAAAAAATAAGAAAATAAATAATATATGATTATATAAATATGTATGTGTAGATATGTATATATAATAGTTAAAGGTTACGGAGTACCAAGCAAGCTTTAAAGTTTCATATCCATTGGATTATAAAAATGAAGTTCTCAATCCCAGTATCTGGCCTGAAGGTTCAATGGTTCGTCGTTTTGACTTCAAGTACATACTAACCGCAGTTAACAACAAAACCAGAAATAATTGTTACAAATCCGACGTAGGCAAAATAAATTATATCGCAATATTGCTTAAAACTAAAAGTCTGGATTTACTATGTATATCCGAATTATGGTCTAATGACAATAATATAAATTCTTTTTATCTTCCTAATGCTTTCTTGTAATGATTCGTAATACTTTTTTGATTATTTTTTAGGTTATTACATTTTTATATTTATAGAAATATACTCGTACAATAGTTACTTCTTGATTTTTTATTCGTTTTAGTCGAATATCGTTTACTCCGATATTCGACTTTTAAGGAAAAATGTCATTTTAATAGATGTCCAAGACATTAACAATCGATTTTAACATAAAGTTTCTTGTTGTCGATCACAAACATTTGTCACCCAAAGAGAATTGGAATTTTTAGAGTTTGTGAAATTTCCGTGGCAGTTACAATGACTTTGTTATTTTTCGACTATATTACGAAAGATAATTTATTAGGAAATTCCACGACGAACAAATTATATCTTGTATCAACACAAGCCAAAAAGAATCGGTGTATTATTGGTCTATCAATGCCAACATCAGAATAAACAAAAAAGTATTTTCATCTATGGTTCTATCAATACGATTTTCACCATTACTTTGCGTTGTGCGATGTATTTGCAACCTTTTGTAAATCAAAAATAATTACACCATTTAGAATGTCAACAAAAGCCGGCCCTGCATGTAACTATTTTTTCCGTGCAATATTTCATATTTATTGAAAGTCAACATACATGCTTAATTTTATTTAATAATTTATATTGTGTGATATGCCCACTGACTATTAGTTTTCTGGTTGCTTAACTGTCATTGGCGGCTTGCCCACGCAACCAGACGCAACTTCAAAGGAGTGTCGCTTCTTTGTCCGTAGTTCTCTGTAGCCACTCCGTCAATTCCTTTTAGGATGAAATGCGTATAAGCGGATATACAGACGCACTGTACGTGAAATCAAATCTTAACTGTCTTTCCTTTTATTTCGGTATACTCTTCATGAGTCTTCTTTTTCTTGTGCCATCTCCTATAAGAAGGTTGGCAAACCATCACGGCAATTTGCACATACCGCGCTCTAAAGAGGTCAGCAGAAGTGCAGTTAAACCAAGCTCTCAAATTGTTTAACCAGGAGATGCGTCTTCTTCCGCGACTCCTTCTACCGTGTATTCTTCCTTGCATTATTAATTGCATTATTAATTACTTTTATTATTATTTCAGATTTAGCCATACGGCTCACACTCCCTTTAAGGGGAAAATTCACTCATCCCAGATACCTACGGTATCAAAAGGATTGAGTTCTGGTGGGACTCTTTCCATGTTATCGAGTCCTAGGTATCTCCTAAAAATTTTCGCACGCATCTCTGTACTTGGCGATCTTTTCGTTGTACTTAACACCCAGATTATTGTTGTTACGTATCGCCACATCGATTAGAGTTGTTTGTCTTGTTAGTTTATTAACTAACACGAGATCTGGTCTATTATGTGCTACAGTTTGGTCTGTGAGCACAGTGCGATCCCAGTATATCTTGTAGTTGTCATTCTCCAGCATACTCTCAGGAACGTATTGATAATATGGGAGATGGTTTGTTTGTAGAAGTCCCAGTTTAAAAGCTATCTCTTGATGGAGGATTTTCCCTACTGAGTCATGCCGTTCCTTATATTTAGTTGCAGCAAATGCCTGGCAGCCTCCGGTAAGATGTTGTATAGTTTCTTGGTCTTGGCATCCATATCGGCATTTGTCGTTTTGGACCTGAGGGTCTTTGACGATATATTTCAGGTAATTTTTGGTTGGTATAACCTGATCTTGAATGGCGAGTAATGAACCTTCTGTTTCAGGGAACATCTTTCCTGATGTCAGCCAATAGTTCGACGCTATATTGTCGACATAGTCTTGACTGACTTCATTCGGATGTCGCCCGTGCAAAGGTTTACCCATCCAGATGCGCATTTTCTCGTTTTTAGTAAGATGGTTTATGCGCATTTCTTGTTCCCTCAGTTTGATCGGTGTTGTGTCATCTACTGCGCAAATCGCGCGATGAAGAGTAGATGTCTCCGCCTGCACCTGAAAATAAGTTCTTTAATTAGTAATCTGTTTATCTAATTGCTCGCTTATATCTATAAGTCCTCGTCCTCTTAAATACCGCGGTAATGTCGTTCTTTCTACTGCACTTCGAGGATGGTGTTTTTGTGCTTTTGTGAGGTGTGTTCGTACTTTTCACTGAAGAGTTTCTATATCCGTTTTAGTCCACTTAATAATCCCTAATGAGTAGCTAAGCGCGGAAAATGCGTAGGTGTTTAATGTATTAAACAAATTTTTACTATTAAGATGTGAGCGGAGTAGCTTCGTATGAACTCTGATGTTAATTCGATTTTCATTTGTTTATGGTCAATTTTCCGAGCTTGCTTTACTCCTAGATATTTATACATATCATTTTCGTCCACAGCCTCGATATTTTGGCCATTTTGCATATCGAATCCCCGGCCTGAACCTTTCCCTTGACTATATTTTTTAGTACACATTTGTCTAACCCAAAGTGCATACTGATATCTTATTTCTGATTATTATTATTTATTATTATTATTATTAATATTATTAATTCCTTGCATTATTAATTGCAACAAGTTCGCCCCTTATGACATGTCCCAGATATTTTAGTTTTCTGACTTTAATTGTAGGTATCTAAAAGTAAATTTATGAGTACTAGAAACCAATTTGCTAAGAATTTTTGCTTAGTTGGGGAGATATGTTGTGGAATGCAATTTTATCTTCCCCATGTCTCTAATAATATCTTCATCAACGTCTGAATCTAATCTGAATTTGGTTTCAAAAATTAGTTTCTGGATTTATAAATCTTTTCCTTTTGAAAAACTGTGAAAAATAACAGACATTTTGTCAACAGTCCTTAGTTTTTATACTCTTAAAATTATTGTCACAACCATATATGGCACATCTATTACCACTCATATTTTTAGACAAGTAGATCGAAATTTAAATTTTCAGCATTCCAATGATTTTGTTCAAAGTAGTTTGTTCCTATCTTATGTAACAGAGGAAGATGTCTTAGATATAATAAAATATAAAATTAGAAACAAAGCATCGTGTGGTTTTGATGAAATATCAGGTATAGTAATTAAGAAAATGGCGTCTCAAAATTTGACACCACTGACTCACATTATAAATGCTTCTTTCAACACTGGTCTTTTTCCCAATATGCTGAAAACTTCTATCATTTCACCGGTATTAAAACAAGGTGATCCTGAATTAATGTCAAATTTTCGACCATTGTATGTTCCATCTGTGATATCAAGATTATTGAATATGCAATGCTAAAACAACTTTTATTATTTTTAGATATCAACCAAATTATCACAAAGCATCAACATGGATTTCGTAATTAATTTTCTACTTCCACAGCCATTAACAGTTTTTATGAGGAAGTCTTACTCTCAATTGAGAACAGTGAAAATCCAACTGCCATTTTTTGTGATCTCAGTCGTGCATTTGATTGTGTGCAACACGATGTGCTCCTCGATATGAAAGTTTCGATGTTTCCTATGTGAAAGACCGGCACAAAATAGTTAAAATGAAAAATAACTTCAAGATTTCAATGTCTAATCCGATTATTAATAAGAATGGAGTACCACAGGGCTTAATATTGGGCCCTGTATTATTTATTTTGTATATTAATGAACTACCACATGTAATGCCTGATGCATTTGTATCAGTTTATGCGGATGACTCAACAATGCTATATCGCGATAAAGACATAAATTTTTTACAAGATAAAATAACAAACTCTATGAAGACCTTCTCTGATTGGTCCAGTAATCAGTCGCTCCTGTTCAATGTTCACAAAACTAAATTTTTATCATTTACATCACGTTCAAATTCAACTAAACCTGATTTAAGTATTTCCATCAATGGTGAGGATATTTTGAGTTGTAGTGATGTGAAGTTTTTAGGAGTGACTTTCGACTCTCATTTATCTTTTAAGACTCATTATTGGAATGTATTTAAAAAACTCAATTCTAAATGTTATTAATTGAGAAATTTGGGTAGAATACTTAGTCTGCAACACCTTCGTCTTTTTTATTTTGCTGAGGTACAATCGACAATAAGTTACGGTATAACTGTCTGGGGTGGTTCTTCTAGTGTAAAGGACGTTTTCAAGGCCCAAAAGCGTATTGTCAGATGTATAGCAGGTGTTCCGTATGGTTGGTCTTGTAAAAACCTATTTAAAGATTTGAATATATTAACAGTGTATGGAATTTACATTTTGGAATTATTGATACTAATTCATAAAAATAAAAGAACTTTTTTATGTAACAGTGACATTCCCTCACACAACACAAGAAATAAGAGACAGTTTGTAGTACCCTATCGACATTTAGAAATAAGCAGGAAGTCATCTACTATCTGTGGTTTATTACTGTATAATCAACTTCCTCAAAATTTTAAAAACATTAACTCAACTACAGCTTTTAAAAACCAAGTCAAAGAGTACCTAGTGACCATGTGTCCTTATACATTAGGTGAATATTACGGAGGTGTATATGTGAATGCCTAAGCTGCAACATAACCAAATTTATTAATATTTTAATTATATGTCTATATTGTACGTTTTTTAAGTATTTTAATGTTTTAAATAGTTTTAATGTATTGTTTCCATTTTTTGTAATATTTAATATTTATAATTTCAGTTTTGACTTGCTGTAAACCTAGTTCTAACTTACAGTCAAATAAACTATCTATCTATTTATCTATCTTTCTATATATACGTTAAATCGTTATAATATAACAAAAAATCGGCGGCAATCACAACTATTCTATAGAAAACTATCCTTCTAGTTAACCGTTTTTGGGTCAAGCAGAGCTGCAAAGGAAGTCTTCATCCTATTTGAAGATAGTGTCAATGAAATTGGTTATACGATCAATAAGGACAAGATCAAGTACATGGCGTTTACGAAGAAACCGAGACTAAGAGTTAGATAAAGTTTATTAATGAATAAATACACCTTATACAAGTGGATAAAAATTTATAATTTTATTCATTTCTAAGAAACAAGAAAAACATAACATAATTACTATTTTATTGTGAATAAACCACAATTGAAGGGTAAAATAAGTTTAGTGACGTTTCAATTTCCACTTCGGAAATCGTTTTCAAAATGCAAACATTAATAAATTTATTAATGTAGTAATTACTTTAAAATACCACAAGAAAATAGCTTGAGAACAATATTAAGAAACATTACATAAGTTATTACTACGATTGATCAAATAATGTCAGTAAAGTTTATACTGAATTGTGTGAAATTTATACAGTAAAAAAAGTGGTGTGTGTTGTATGATGATCTATGTGAGAATGAAAGATGTGATTCCTAAGATCAATTTAATATTCAAATTTGTTGCACACTTACTGTCTTAAGAAAACACAATACTCCGATAATAACTAATATAGCAGTTACCAGAAGGTATACCATAGTAGCATTCTGAAGCTCCTCCACAATATCAAATATTCTGTAAGCAATAAAAACAAGTATTAACTTTAGAGCACGCGTGTCTTTTTTCATGTTTTTTCGTTATCTTTCTATATTTGACACTGAGGTCACTCGACACTGATGACTAGACAGATTGAGACCTCAGTGCCGTTTGATTTTGTCAGTGAAGAGCATTTATAAACATCTAAACCCCATTTCATCCAAAAAAGAAAACTTGCCGCCGGATCAACCCAAAATCTTTCTACCTTTTATTAAAGGTGTTACTGACAAATTCAGTAGAACTCTTCTTCCTCTAAACATCAAAACCATCTTCACTACTGACTTCAAGTTGTCCAATCTCGTCAGATCTGTAAAAGACCAAATCCCTAATGAAGACCATGGTGTCTACGAGATACCTTGTTCCAGTTGCCCACGTACATACATCAGACAGACAAACATACGAATCCATAACCGTATTAACGCACATTCTATATCAGTCAAACATTCCGATACTACTTCAGCCCTGGCCCAACATCATATTCAAACAAGCCACAAAATAGACTTCGAAAAAGCAAAAACCATCGAATCCATCCGCTCCTTAAAATCAAGAATCATTCGTGAAGCTAATCGAAAATCAAAATCGAAAAACGGTCTAACAGTTTAAATATGCGCGATGACGTGAAACGATTACCGGCAACATGGCGACCCCTACTTCAGCGACCTCTCGCCCACACCGCTCAGGCCACGTCAGTTCAGACTGAGTTCAGACTACGTCAGCGCTTATACCGTTCCCGTGCGTACAGCGAGTATAAAAGCAGCGACCCAGGGTTAAGACCGGTTGTCACTCTACACTGAGGAGTAGGCAGATTATAATATATATATATATATATATATATATATATATATTATATATATATATATAAATAAGTATTAATATAATATATAAATAAAATATGAATATACTTTCCTTTTAATACGTAAATAACATTTAACAATTTTCTTCAAATTACTGTAAACGGTGTCCTGGTCTATTAAATTTTGAAGATATGCTTCATGGTTTCCAGTTATGGTAAAATTAACTTCTATATACTTAGAAATCCAACGAGTTTGAAGACAAACGTGATATTCCATATAAGATAGACAAATAACTGGATAAACAATTCCAAATGATTCTAAAAAATATTTCATATATAGTATTCAAAAAGTTTTGATACAAATACATGCATGTAAAACGTTTTTAAACATATTTTTAAAGAAATAATGCTATTATATTATTAATATTATTATTATGATATAGTACTGAGGCTGCAAGTGATCCTTTAGGGTATAAAGACAAACATGAAACAAAAAATCAAGAATATGGTCGGAGAATATGCAAACGGTATACCTACTTAAGAATCAAATTTGTAGGCAGTAAATTCTCCGAATGAATGCGATAAAGCGACAACATCGTTGCCAGTTTGTGATGATAGATATTCTAGCAATTTATAATTTAATCGTTTCAGTACGATAATATTCTTTGTAAAAGTCATACATGACAACATCGTATTCTAGGAAAGGTAAAAAGGAATAGTAGATCAACGTTGTCATAATATAGAGAGAGATAAAGATAAATTGCTCATTGTATTCCTAGCTTAGCATTCAGTAGCGTATCGTTGCAGTCAATTTTAAAAATTAATCTTAATATAATATGATATGAGAATTATATTTAACTTTTGAAGTGAATACTTCTTATCACAAAAAACACTTTTTTAAAAAACTACTCTTAAATTTCATAATTTTGTACAAACCATACGAGACAAAGAAACTTTCTATGACATTTAATGACAAACTATAACTTTTTTTAATACCTTTTTTGTTTGTTACAAAAACTAATTATCGAAAATGCAGGTAGAGAGATATACTCTGCTGTTATTTCAATGAAAGGTTTCTTTTCATTGAAATTACTTATATTTTAAATATACTAATTTAAATAATTAGGAAAATCTAATTCTGAACTTTCAAATTACTTGTTAACTTTTACTTTTAGTGAACATAATATAAACACTCACACATATATATTATAATTAAATAAAATAAATCGAATCGAATATGCTTAATATATAATAAAAAGCATTCATTTTTTTAAGAGCAAAGTATATTGGTGCAAAACGTATTTTAGTTTGAAAACTAGGTTAACAAAATAAACTTACTTACATACGAAAGTAATCTTGATAAAATGGTTCGACTTCCACAGGAAGTCAAAATATTAATCATCGTATGAAGACGACTCATCGGCTGATGAAGAGCTATCGCGATCGCTATTATTTACATTGATAATTAATGGTTCAACCGAAATGTCCACTTTTTTGTCTAAGTCCCATATTCTATCTTCTTCTTTTATAGTGTGTCTTATAAAATTTTTCCAAGACTCAGGTGTGACATTTTGTATGGCAGTAGCTAACAAGCACTTCACCTCCTCCATTTTAAAACTCAAGTTTTCTCTTGCCACTTGGTTTTTTATTTGAGCCCATATAAGCTCGATAGGGTTCAGCTCACAATGATAAGGAGGGAGGCGATGTACAATTATGTTGTTTGCACGAGCCATTTCATCGACTGCATATTTCTTGAAAACGGGTATATCCTCACGAAGTTTAATAATTGTACTTTCAACATATTGTCATCGAATAGTATATTTTTTGAAAGAGCCAGGTATTTCACCTTTTTGCCAGGCAGTCGTTGGTGATGAATAGGTGAGTGTCTTCCGGGTTGAACCGCGTCAATATCCATTTTGCCGAGCTTTCAGCATCCTCTCTGATGCCTTCCTCAGGGCTTCTGAGGTCTCAGTCTCCCGAACCCCCAGACACTACTACACTGTTTACTGATCACTGCGCTGTCACTACTACAGTGTAGTAGTGACAGCGCAGTTTATGCATATATATCCTATTAACACCCAAACATATACACACCCAAAAATAACATATAACAATAACAATATAACACCCAAAAATCCATCCAATTCGATTAAGAGTAACAACACAAAGAAGAATATAGAAAAAGAAGTGAAAAATAAGTCTACTGAGAACCAAAAGTCAAGGCAGTTTTCTAGGTTACGTTCATCTAATAAATAGGTGTATTTAATACTAATATACCTGTTTATTAAAGTTTTAACATGGATCCATTTATACGTAATTACAATAACAATGAAATTAAAGCTCAAACAATCAATACCATATTAGAATTCAATCATATTAGTAAAAATAGCAATTTACCCTTAAAAATACTGCATATGAATATCCGAAGCGTCCAAAAAAACTTTGACGAATTTATTGTTTTTTTAAGTCATTTTACATCTGATTTTGAAATTATTATTTTAACGGAAACTTTACAGCTCCTTGATTGCAATATATTTCAAATACAGGAATACGAACTCATATATAGTAGAGGTAACTTTAACAGAAATGATGGTGTTATTGTTTATGTAAAAAACAATCTAAACTATAAATACAACATTATTAAGATCTCTGAAATGACTGCAATCGAATTAAACATCTACGGAAAAAATGAAAATATTAAAATCGTTATCGAAAATATTAAAATACAGATCACCAAGCTCATGCCCAAAGGTATTTAATTCATGCCTTAACAATTATTTACGCAATACAAAGAGGTCGGACATTAATATTTTTGCAGGAGATATTAATATCGACTTATTAGTAGAAGATGATTATGTTTCGGAGTACAAAAACTTACTTAACACGCATGGATATGTATCATATATAAACCAAATCACAAGGCGTCACAGTTAAAACGTGCCTTGATCATTTCTTTATTGAAAATTCACAAAAAAGTAAACATAAACTTAGTTCTTACATTTTTAACTACGAAATAACTGATCATAGTCCCTTTGCATTAATATTAGAAAATATCAACTCTTCAGTTAGTTCCACAAATAAACAAAACACAATGTTCAAAAAATATACTGATCATATACAATTAAAACAAAATTTAAAAAGCGAAAGCTGGATCTCTGTTTATAATTCCACAAACATAAATAATACAACTGAGGAGTTTATCAATACACTACAACGAAATATTGACGTAACAACTAAGGAAGTACAGATTCGAAAAAAATCAAAAAATAAAAAGCCTTGGATCAATTTAGAATTATTAAAAGCTATTGAAGAAAAAAATAATTTGTATAAAAAATCTAAAAAAACACCCCAGTGACATAAATATCAGTAACGAGTATAAATTATCCAAAAATTATCTCAGCAGATTATTAACAAAAGCAAAAAAGAAATATTTTAATGACTTAATTGATAAAAATACTTGCACTTCAATGGCTCTTTGGACATGTGTCAAAGAATTGTGTGGTTCAACAGTAATTAAAACAGAAATTGAGCAGATAAAGACAGATGATAATTTAATAACAGATCATGGACAAATTACAGATCTATTTAATAACTATTTCAGTGATTTGGGAAAAAAAATATGCTGAGAAAATTGATACACCTCTCAATTATGTTGAAGACATTGATTATGTAAAAAATAGCATATATTTATTTCCAACAAATGAAGATGAAGTCATTAAAACTATACATACACTAAAAAATAAAAAATCGCCAGGTATAGATACCCTCAGATCAGAATTGTTAAAAGAAGTTGCAGAACAAATTGCTAAACCACTGACTTATATAATCAATAAATGTTTCAGATTAGGTATATTTCCCAATGTATTAAAAACAGGTATCATTAAACCGCTTTTTAAAGGTGGAGATCGTAGTGAACTTGGAAACTATAGACCAATAAGCTTGACTTCGAATCTCAGTAAAGTAATAGAAAAAATTATAAAGTCTCGTCTAAATAATTTTTTAAATAAACATAATATATTATCTGAAAGTCAATATGGCTTTAGAGAGGGAAGGTCTACAGAAGATGCAATTGGTAAATTGGTAAAAAATATTTATAATTCTTTAGATAATAAAAAAGCTTCCTTATGTATATTTGTAGATCTCTCTAAAGCATTTGATACTGTAAACCACAAAATACTGTTACACAAACTAAAAAATTACGGAATCAGAGGTGTGGCCTTCAAATTGTTAGAGAGCTACTTAAGTGACAGACAGCAAAAGGTAACTGTAGGTGGTAAAATCAGCATGACCAGAACTGTGACTTACGGAGTCCCACAAGGAACGGTGTTGGGGCCGCTGTTATTTACTATGTATATAAACACATTACTTAAATTACAGACTTCAGGCCAGATCATAAGTTTCGCTGACGATACAGCCATTTTTTATAGCAACAATAATTGGAAAAATTTAAAGGAAAATGTCGAAATGAACTTTGTAAAAATAAAAAAATGGTTTCAACATAACCAATTAACAATAAATATTGAAAAAACTAAATACTTGCCATTTTCGTCATACACCACTGGGTTACCAAACTTCAACCAACTTGAAATTGACAACGATACAACAATTCCAGAAGCAGAAAAGATTAAGTACCTTGGTATTGTAATAGAAAGACACCTAAAATGGGATCATCATATTAAATATGTAGTCCAAAAAATAAGAGGTTTACTCTCAAAATTCAAATATCTTCGCGACTTCTTAGACGTTCACCACTTGAAGATTTTATACTATTCTCTGGTACAATCACAATTAACCTATGGGATTATTGCATGGGGTGGAGCTTACAATGCTCACATTAAAAATCTAAACGTTATACAAAATTGGATAATAAGAATAATATATAGAAGGGGTATAAGATCTTCAGTGGAGCAATTATTCACAGACAGTCATTTCATGGATTTAAACCAGTTGTACTCCTACAAAGCATTATTATATTTACACAATGAGAAATCATTTCTGAATTTTACCCACCATACATATCAAACCAGAAATAGAAACTTAACGATATTAGTACCAAAAAAAGGAAAAACCATTGGCCAACGTTGCATTGATTTTTTGGGTCCAAAAATGTTTAATTGCTTACCATCTAACATCAAAATTATAAACAACTATAAAAAATTTAAAAAAAATTTAAAACAATGGATCCATGGTAATAGATATAAATTGTATGAATTAATAAACAGCTATTAATGAGCTTCAATTTCAAATAAATGTTATATTTTTAAATTTTATGTTATGTATGTTATGTATATTAAACAGTTTGTACGTTACTACTAAGAATTTTTACAATAATTGTAATTTGTGCGAATATGTTAAAAAAAAATCAACCCTCACGTACAAGTTGTAGTCCATGTGACACACAACTTCTGTGAGTATTGACATTTATAAATAGGTACATATTTATATAATACGAGTAGCTTTGTCCTAGTGAAAGACCTACAATGCGATGAACCGTCACTATTATTTCCAAGAATTTATGCTATTTCTGGATTCGATTATAGTAAACAAGAAGAAACCTGCTTGTCAGAAATGGGATGTCAACGTCAAAATGGATGTCAACAATGAATAACATCGTTTTACATTTGCCAGGTCCAAAAAATGAAGCAATACATATGTTAGTAGCCCTGTTGGATCTTGGAATTTACTATTTCTCAAGAGTTTGTAGACTTTGTTATTTTAATAAATACATTTTGAAAATAAGACATTGTTGCTTGTTGTTTTGTACTGTATATCGCAGAAAACAAATATTTATTAACTAAAAAAATAACTCTTACGGTTTTCGAGAACCAACTGTGCAGTCTACGTTAGATGAACGAACTGTGCTGTTCTAGGGTTAAAAAATATCTAGCATTTAGCGAATACTGGACGGCGGTAATGGATTTTTTTTTAATGTTTAAATAAAGTTGGTTACCTAAAAGTACTCCTGCACTAAATAACCATGACAAAATTGACGCTCTGAGTGATGTTCCATAATATTCTCTTATATACCAATAACTTATAGTTATGTTATAGTCGTTGAATAATTTTGGTAACGCAAACATCAAGTGTGCCGAAAAGCTTAAAGTTATTGCTATTAAACATATTACTTTTACATGTGTTGCCTGTTTTTCAGAGGTTTTTTCGAACAATTTATCTTGTAAATGAAGCTGCTTACTAGTTACGGTTACAGCATCAATAAAGTACCTAATCCTTTGATATTGCGTGTATAGCAAAAATAAACAAGAAGCACCCTAAAAAAATAATAATTTTTATTAACACTTTCAGCTCCGGGCGATATCAGATATTTATCTCATGTGCCAAGAAGTGATTTGTAATACGCATGTGTTATTTTGTATTGTAAGGTTGTATTTGTATGTATAAAATAGTATGCAATCAATTTTTTGTGAATTTTTTTTGAAAAAAATTTTGACCACGGGAGCCGTGTTCAAGGCACGCAGGAATTATTTACATGACATGTGCCACCGACACGGACAACGTGTCCTATACTTTTTCATCGTAATACAATAAAAACGAACATGAGATCTTTATTTATATATTCGTGTACATGATTGAAATATTTTGTAATTGAAACACGTAACAAAAATCTACATTTCGTGGAAGTTTCTAAAGCATGGAGTTAAACGCAATCCGGGTTCCCCAGGACATTGTGGACAAAAAAACACTGACACTTTTTGCACTTATCTGGTCTGCAAGAAGTATTTACATCTACGTCGCATTGTGTTACCTTTTGCGTCTTTCGAACATTGCTCCGGTAAATGAGCTAATATTTGGTTGTCTAGGAAGTTCGTGTGGTACAGGTCCTATGAATTTGGTTATAATAGACAATCTGAAGTCATATAGATTCATCTTCGTTGGTGCATCTTTATTATGTATAATATATGAGTTTATCAACATTACCTGAACAATGTGTAATCTAAGTTTTTTGTACCAACGAAGAGTTTTATGTTCGCAGCTGTAGTAATGTAACAGCTGATCAGTATTATCTACACCACTTTTAAACTTATTGTACTCCTTTATTATTAATGGATTCATTTTCTCTTTTTCCCTTTTGGATATAGTGTTAACCATGTCTCCTCGAAACTCTGTGGAAATAGTTAAAAGTTCCCTCCTATCTTTCCACTTACTTACACAAGTTCCGTCCTGTAAATATTCACAATAACTTTCTCCAATCGCCAATTGTCTGTTTATTACCGTGGTCGGAGAGCCTACATGGTTTGGTCGTAAAGTGCCATTGGAGTAGGTTTTCAGTTCTAAGAGTTTTCTTGACAATTCGACACTATTGTAAAAATTGTCCATATACAAAGAGTGGCCCACATTGGTTTGATCTTCTAGTAACTTTAGCACAACTTTTTGTACATGTTTTCTTCCGCCTACATTGCGATCAGTTGAACCTCCGTATACTAAAATTTTTTGATTTATTCCTTTGTCCGAAAGCACATACAATTTGATACCATATTTATGCCGTTTTCCCTATACATATTGACGAAAGTTGAGCCTACCTCGCCATAAAACCATAGATTCATCAATGGTTAGTTCTCTGTTTGGGTAGTACACATCTTGCATTCTAGAGTTAAAAAAATTAACTAATGGTGTAACTTTATCCATATTATTTTGTTGTAGGTCATTATCACTAAAATGTAATGCCCGAAGAATAAGAAGAAATTGATTCCTACTCATAACTTGTTTAAACACTGGTATATTAAAGAGGCTGCTGCGTTTCCAATAATCATTCACTCTGTTTAGTTTTATGGTGCCCATGTGGAGTAAAAGTCCAAGAAACCATTTAAATTCATCTTTGGTTACGTCTTTCCAATGTGTAATGCGACTTCGTTCTCCTTCGCTTCTTGCGAGAATATCTACAGCATATTTATTTATGTTGTCTATCAGTAATTGATAGAAATCATCATTGGCTAGCAAATTAAAATATTCTATAGGTGTCTTTTCTTCTACATTTATTTTCAAACCTGTTACTGCGGAAATGGTACGGTAATGGTAAATTCTCTGTACTGTTGGTGCTACTGTAGACCAATTTTGTTCTGGAGGAGCAGCTTGCACAGGAGGCACATTGACTTCTTCGTCGGTATCACTTGACCATTCATCATCGTGATTTTCAACTTGAATTAATTGGAACTCATCATCTGACTCTTCCAAAGCTTCTAACAGCTCTGCGTTAGTCAATGGACGATTATTCGGTTTCCACCTTTTAGAGGTTGACGGTTGACTCTCATCCTCCATCTTGTAAAACGAAAATCGAACACTATATTTTTTGTTAAATAAACTTCTAAGTAATTTCAATAGCGAAACAATTCACCAAGAGCACAGGACGAACTTGACAAAGCACAAGGCGTATAAAAAACAACTGACCATATAATAAAATTTTATCTGCAATACACCGATTCAAATTCAGGGAAACACCGAAATTATCCGGGAATTACCAAGCTTTCACAGTTTTCGTATCGACAGGCAATCTGTTTATGGAAAATGTCATACCGAGAGTGCAGTACGGCTAATATAGGAATGCACAATTGCTGGATTTCACGCCTTGTGCTTGGCGATACAAACAGGTCCAAGTGGTAGTCACAGAACCGTACCCAGATCTCTACGCCGGGCTCTGTTATTTATGATAAAATAATATATTGATAAAATAATTGCCTTCAAGTAGCCAAATAAGAGGCATGAATTTGAATAAAAAGACCTTAAGTTTTTAGCGAGAATTTTATTATAAAACTGTATACTTTATTAAACTAACAAATGTATTTTAAATTACATTTCTTGATAGCTATAAATATACCGGGTGGGACCTCCGGTAACTCGATTTCCGTGCACCCAGCCCAATATCCAAGAAAAACTTTTTCTTTTGTAAATATGTGAAAAATTATCAGGAACGGGAATATCGAAAAAGCTTTTCACATTTTTTAATCCCGGCGATGTTATTAAAAAAACAAGTTGCGCATTTGAATCACTGCGAAATTTTAACACCTACCATGAATTTTTTTTTTGTGGAAATCTGAAGTGCAGTTTTTGTCCTTGTTAAAACGTAATGAAGTCTCGCATTTTTTACACATAACATAAGTTTACCTAGTTCCTTGGCATAGCAACCTGGTAGTTTTCAGCGAAATCTTGTGTTATTCCATATGGGATAATGGTTTTCCTTGCCCACACTTGACCAGATGAGCAGGTATAAGGTTTATACTGTAAGTTATTTAACATTATATTATATTTATACTTTATTAAACTAACAAATATATTTTAAATTACATTTCTTGATAGCTATAAATATACAGGGTGGAACCTCCGGGAACTCGATTTCCGTGCACCCAGCCCAATATCCGAAAAGCCCATACTCTGATTGGACTGGTAAATGCATTTTATTGGTTATACAGTGTAAAATAATCGAGGTTGCTCACATATATTCAATTAATTATACTAAAGTCGTCCTCTACATCCGAGATGTAGGATTCACTTTCGCTACTCTCCCCTGTGTTCGCGTGTGTTATCAATTCGTCTACGTCATCTTGCAGATTGTCCGCAGTCCACATCTCAGTTTCCGTTTTCTCAACAACATGAGTGACATAATTGCGCCAATTTTACTCTGTGACGCGTGCGAAACCGTCGTCGTTCAACTGGCGTACCTCGTCGTTTTTAAAAGTAGTATTATGGGTACCTACGTATCGCTTAACTTGGTTCCACACCGTTTCTATAGGATTCAATTTGCAGTGATATGGAGAAAGCCTTAAAATATAAACATTATGTTGTGAAGCATACTCATCAAGATGATACTTATCGTATTGATCTTTAAAAGCACGCGCCGCTTCTAATAGCTCGGATTTCAAATAACATTCCTCGAAAAAAATGTCTTTTTCCACTAGCCATTCCTTGATTGCAGCTTTATTCCAGAAATTGTTAGGGAATCTCTCTTTACGGGAGTGGTACGATGCATTGTCCATTACAATGACATTTCTGCGACCATTATTTGGTAAATTTGATATTAATGTCTCCTTAAACCACGACTCAAAAGATGTGGCATCCATTTCATCGTGATAGTCGCCATCATTTTTCTTTGCCAGAAAAACACGCTGTGTGCCAGGAAGGAAACCTCCTGAAAAACCTGCATGCAATCAAACATATCGTGGACCTCGTTTAGTAGATGCTTTTAAGCCAGTACTTAAACCTTTGAGAAAAGCATCACGACTGTTTTGTGTCGTAGTATCGCACCATTCGTAATTTATAGATTGGCCAACATTAACCCACGATTCGTCCAAATATATGATATTGCAATGGTCTTTTCGCAAACGTCGTATAGTTCTCAAATAATTATGGCGCAAATGAATAATATCCTCTCGCTCCACCAATATGCTTCTTCGGCCACGTTTCTTATAAACAAATCCAATATCTTTCAGAAGTCTGTATAAAGTAGAAAGAGACAACGGCTGTATATTCTCATTACCTTGTATGAAGTTATGTATATGCTTTAAGAATGGCGGCAAATTTTTCATGAAAAATTCACAATGAACAATTCTCCGTAGAATACTTCTTACACCCTCGTCATATGTGAAGATTCTAGAATTTGATTGACACACTCGTTTTTTACGTTTTTTTTTTGGCGATTTCAACGTTGCACTCTGTTCTTTTTCTTTTTTGAAATTGTAAATGATTCTTTCGCTAACACCAGTCATCAACGAAGTACGTCTTACAGCAGCACTTATATTAAGTTGTTCCGTATTTTGTAAAAAACACAACACATTAACACTACGAGTTTAGCGCAACCGTTAAATAATTCACCGGATTTAAACTTATGGGACTCTATGCTCTCTGTTGAAAATCGGACTAAATTTTGAAGTGTAGTTTCGTTTTCCAAAAGCACTTTCACACCCTACCCATCCTTAGGATGCGTAGGGGGTGAAATAGGGAAAGCTTGGAGTTTATCAAATACTAATTATGACAAACAAGTTTATGGCCATATTTAGGTGATTATGTTAATGATGGTAATTTGTAGCAGAAGTTTTACAAAAGAAATAAAGACCTATTTATAGAAACAACATAATTATATTTTTAATATTTTACATACAATAGAAAAAATCTAATTTCTATGAAAGAATTGGAATTTGAATATTATATATAATATCTATAAATAATATCATTTCCAAGTTTCCAAATTCTTTCCTAGAAATTATGTAGGTTTTTCTATTTTATGTAAAACATTAAAACTACAGTTATTGTATGTTGTTCTTGTAAAGAGGTGTTCAAATGTTACTCTTATGAATATGATTCAATTATATATCTCATGTTGACGCTTTATATGCAAAATTCATAGATTTCGTTGTCAATAACTCATCAATGCCTTTTTATTCTACTGTATACGTATACATGATATAAAATATTTTACTCGTACTGCCGGCAGATGCATTTTATCCAAGCCGGTCCTGTGAGACAATGTACAATCAACAGCTGGAGAAAACCGACAACCCTGCGCGTTTATTCTCCATAAGAAAAGCATTGCCGTATCTGACCCGTACTGCACTCTCAGTGTGACATTTTTCATAGTAGTTAACATATAACATACAGAGAAAATAATAAAAACTTTTATTATATAACATTTATATTTTGTTGAGCAGTTGAATGTTCTCGAGGAATTTGATGACCTTGTTGATTTCATGTGTGCTATTTAGGACCTCTTTGAAGTTGGTACTGATATTGAGCTGTTGGCGTATTTTGGCATAAAAAGGGCATTCGATAAGTATATGCCTGATTCGGAGAGTCGTATTGCAGTGTTGACATTTTGGTTGTGGAGTTGATGTCATCAAGTAGCCATGAGTTAGACGGGTATGTCCAATACGCAATCTCCGTATGATTGCCATATTTTTTCGAGATAAACTGAGATAGGTAAGAAGGTTCACTGAAGGTTTGATTTCATGCAGCGCTGAAGTAACATTATTCCAGTGAATCTGCCAGCTGGATAAATTAAGCTTCTTTTGTCTAGCTTTCAGATCATTGCAAATTTGTATATTCATAATGGTGTCCGTGGATGATACGGCTTTTTTGGCAAGGCAATCAGCTTTTTCGTTACCACTAATACCAACATGGGATGGTACCCATACCAGAGTGATAGTTATATTGTGTTTTATAAGAAGGACGATAGGATGCTTAGTGGATATAGCATTAATCGAGTGTATAGACGAAAGCGAATCAGAGCATATGGCTATGTGTGTATTTGGATAGTGTTGGGCATAATTGAAAGCATGTAAAATAGCTAGTAGTTCACCAGTGTGGATACTACACCAAGGAGAGATTTTAGAGCGTTCGATAGGCTGTTGTACAGTGGTTACAGAATATCCAACACCACTTTCAGTCTTTGACGCGTCAATGTAAAGAACTATGTTATATTTATTTTTGTTTATAAGTTCTAGGAAGAGAATTCTTAATGAACTAATACTGGTATCTTCCTTGTTAAACTTGGTGAGTGAAATATCATGATATGGGAGTATATTGGTCCAATAGGGATTATTGGAGAATGGTAGAGTTCTGGTTTCAGACAAATTTATATCTTTTAGTAACGGTTGTTGAAGACTAGGAATAGGATGTATAATTAAGTTTATATTTTATTATATAGGCGTAATAATAATATTTGATGTAAACTTAAATAAATACACCATAAATTGATTTATTTAATTTGTAGAAGTGAATTATAAACCGTTTTTATGAACCATACCTGTTCGGATCACACTTTGATCTGTGATCGAACGAAGATGAGTTTTAGCATAAATTGGTAACACTTATTTGAGAGTTGCGGTGTTGATACTTCAGATTTGTTTTTATTATTTATATTATGTATCTATGTTATTTACTATTAATTAAAATCTGTTTTTTTATAACAACATTAGTGTGATATAATTTTAAAAATCACATAAGAAGTTAAGTAGTCGTTGTAAGGAGAGGGAGTTTCTTTAATTCATTATTTTGAACAGGAACGAGATAATAACGGCCCAATTCTACCGTTGACTGCTGTGAGGGAAGTACGTTTATGTTTTAGCGTGTAGATGCAACTTATTTCAATTGTGAGTTCTACTTCTCAAGTGACGTCTTCGTCTTCGTGACGTCAAATCTCATTAACGTACGGTCAGTTAGTTCGTGTTAAAACTAATTTGAATGGATAATAATGCATTTGTTGTCATTAAACTTTCCGTCGGCCGGCGCCACTGAGTAAAGATGGTCTGCGGTAAGCAGAGTTGAAAAGTAAGTGATACGCCCATTTCAAATCACAGTGTGCGAACTGCTAAAACAGCCTTAACTTGTTGACTGCCAATGACTCAACTCTTGGATCAAGTGCACCGTACGACATAACTGATGCAGTATAGCTTAGTAGAGATGGCAGTTTTTGACAAAACACCGGTTTTTTGGTTATACCGTTTCTTTTGCTTACGGTTTAACGGTTCTGTTTACAGTTTAACCCAAAAACCGGTTTTCGGTTTTTTTAATCTAATAGGTTACGAAGTTACATTAAAATGCACTTTAGTTTGCACTTATTTATAAAATAAAATAAAATTTGCATTATGGTTTTGTTTGCTACACACAACTTTATTAACAAAAAATTATAGCTAATTATAAAAAATATGTTGCTAATATAAATTAAACCTTAATTATCAAAAATACTAAAATTAATTAATAATTAATAAGTACTAAAAACTAAGAACAAATACCTACAAAATTTACTGCAGTTTACAACTTGGACAGTAATAAAAAGAATGATTTCTACAAATATGTTTTTGACATATACAACATAAAATATTAGTATTGTTATCGTTTTTAGGGACAAATGTACAGCGTGCTATGGTGCTAGTTTAGCAGACGGAGTTGGATTGTCCGTAGATGGTTCACTACAATTTCTATCTTCTGTACTCGCTTCTGTTCGTGTTCGTTTTACCAGTTCTTATGAGTCTTTAGTTCCCGGTAAATTTTTCATAAGTGGTTTCACCAGTGTTTTTCGGAATTCCACAAGAAAAATTCCCCGTTTTGTAAGTTTGTTGGTATTCCATGCAGGATTTATTGATGTCCAAGAAACTAACGCGTTGTAGGCATAAATGTCCAGCATATTATAAAAAACAATCATAGGCCAGCGATTTGTCTTCGTCTTACATGTAGGTATATGTACCAACAAGCTAATCTAGAGTATCCACTGCTCCCTTACTGGAATTGTAATCTAAAATAATTTGGGGCTTTTTGTCATTTATGTCACTAATAGCCTTATCAATATGCAAAGTACTCATAAGGATAACATTTTTATTCTTTTTAGAAATATAGTTAATAACAGTGGTATCTTGCGTGAAGTAAAAAGACGAACTATGAAGTTCTTTATTCGCAATTTGTGCTGGAAGCTCTAACTTATTTTTTCTTATACTCAGCATTGTATTTTTTCTTTTTAAAAAAAATTGTCCTAAATTGTATGATGTAAAAAAGTTATCACAAGTAGGTAATATTGTGGCCTTTCAAGTCACTATACAAGTCGCATACCACACGTATTCCCTGATTTCGTTTCAGCGCGACACATGCTTCCTTTCCTGTATAGATCTGCAATTTTAGAGCATACGAACGAGCACAAGCCCAAATTTTTATACCATATTTTGTTTGTTTGCTTGGAATGTACTGTTTGAAGGGGCAGCGGCCTCTAAAGGCAACTAATTGCTCGTCGACGGTAACATTTTCATCAGGGTTAAAAAATGTCACGTATTGTAGTAAGTTTATCAGTTCGTCTCCTATCCTGTCTAGTAGTCTTGTTATCAAAACGTATTACTTGCGAAATTTTTGTAAATACTTGCAGGGACATTTTTGATCGAAATACACTAAAAACCGTTTCTTCATTCCAAAAACTTTGTTAATTCGCGATGGGACTTAAAAACTCTAGCTAAGACCAGTCTATGCTTAAAAAAATATTTTCCAAGTCTCTCCAGTTGGTTCCAAAAACACGTAGAAAAACGACCGCGTTGATAAGGAGGATCGAGAGACCACTGGATATTACCGTCTTTTGAAGGAACTAATACAGGAGGTTCTACAGGATGTTGAACGTAGAATGACTCGTAGAACTCTGACAAGTTCGCGAGCTCGCGAAGCTCATCTTCGGTTAGCGTTCTTGGATGCGACATTATCAACATGCAAACATAGACTGAAGTTTGAAATGTAAATGAATGCGCTTGGTATATCAATGTCCTACCAGCCTACCACTTGTTTATCGCCCCTACCATAGATAAAATTACACCTAGATTGGTAACATGGATAGGCAATGTCAAATCACGTTCGGATTTAGCGCCCCTATGCCCATTAGTTTGGCAGCGCTGCTAGTCTCGTTCCTACGCGGAGGGAGTGTGCTGTGGTCAAATCAAAACTGAATTTAAGACAAATAAGGCGCAATATTTGTATTTGTTTTATTTTTTATAATTTATTTTATAATTTAAAATTTTTTATATCAGTGGTGCAAAAAGATACAATTTTAGACGATTTTTTATTATGGACTCGAACACATTACATGGAATAACAATGTAGAGACGAAGAACTGAACAAAAAAGGTGTGTTTCAGATTGCATGGATACTACTGGCAAACAATATAGTTTTTCTTATATGGATATGTTTGATAAATGGGTGAATGTTGTTAAGAGCCCTAATTATAGAATGCTGCAACAGAAACTATTTATAACAATTTTCGTGTATGCGCTAGTCATTTAAAAGAGGACGATATAATTAATGTTGGACATATCGGTATTACGAGAACAGCCCTTCTGAGTTTGTTTTTACCAGCACCAGGTAAGAACTATTATGCCAATACATGTATGTATGTGACCTTTTACTTATAAATTTAACCTAAAATTATATATTATGAAATCAGTCTTACTTGCTTACAATTTGAATTATTTTGTAGGTGGTGGTTCAACAACTATCTTAAAAATCATCACCTTAGAGAGGGTTCGACATAAATTTCTACAGGTGTGCGCCTTTCAAAGTTGTGATTAGATTAGCAGACCATGACTACACTATCATATGGAGAGGTCTTTGAGCTTGCCTGTTAAGTGCGAAGAGGGATCTGTGCTCTCTTGTGAGTGAGATTGGTCTTAGAGTACCATATTACCATGGTTTGTCTCATCTATGTACTTTTAATGTTCCATTTTGTAGAACAACCTAAATCTAAATGTATTTAATATGTCTCTCAATAAATATATAAATATTAGTAGAAAAGAGTTACTGGTAACATAGAGTTTGGAAACTTAACTTTGTAAAATACTTCATGTTTTTATTGTAACTAGGTAATACTTTACATATTTTTTTATTTTTAATGTTATTTTTCCATCTTTATAGTGCTGGATCTTAGAATATTAGAGCTAACTTAGCAGAGTTCTGTCTTTCTGTGAGTAGAACGCCAGACAGTAAGAGTTCTCACTGACCGCTGGTAGTGTGTGTTATTAGATTAGGATGTAAGTACTACAAAGAACTCAGAATGTCTGACGGCTGTCTGTTGCTTATTAGGCTTTAATTTGACATTAGAATTAAAAAAAATTATTTAATTACTGACAAGTTCTTGTCACAACATTTAGAACATTAAATTATACTACATTTTTCCGTCCCTATTTGTGAACAAAATATTACAACTATCTTGGTTTATTTTTATCTCCAACTGATTTACAGCTAGATTGAAAATCTGAATTTTCCAATCTTGGTTCATAATTATCATCAGGTTTTTGAACGTCACATCTGGTATTGATTTAGTAGTGGAATTCTCTAATGTGTTATTTGGACTTTCATCTTCATCGTTATCATGATTCAATAATATAACAATTCAATAGTAAACTTCGTATATAGTACAGAGCTCCTGGTAAAGCAGTTTTTCATTTAGTGATGTCTAAATATTTGGTTTTCAATGCTAGATTCACCAATTTCCATATAAGTCATTGTATCTTTCAATTTACCCATTTCCTTCATGGTTATATGGTGTTGTTCTACTTGAAATATTCCTTTAAAGTGTAGATAATTAATAAATTCTTGTGAAGTAAAGCTAATTCTCCTTGTCAGATTTTATATATGCCAGCATTCTATATACAAAAAATAGTGATTTAATCTGTGATTGGCTTGAATTGCTTTCCTACCAGATAACGTCTGCATTTTTTTAATACTTCAATGCATTTGCATTTTTTCAATTGCATGTTTTCATTCAGAATCTGTGAGAGTAGGTATGTGTGAAAAAAGCAATTGGTTTTCCCCATTGATTGCTTCGCTTATGTAATTATAGACTAAATTTATTCAAAGCATGTACTTATCTTTGTCTTCTAGGATTTATCTTTAGATTCATTGCTTTCTAAAAAAATTTTGAATGTTATATACCAATGTTTGAATTCTTTGCGAATTATGAGAATACAATTGTAGTAAAATGCCTTTTGCACAATTAGGCTTTTATTCACATAAAACTTGACATACTAAGACAAAACAATTATTTAAATACTGACCAGTTCTTACCACAACATTAAGAAAGCTAAATTATAGTACACTTGGCTTTTATTATTAATATTTCTTGTAACACATATAACATTTCTTGTAACATTTTTATAAATAAAGATTTTATTCTATATTTTATTCTTTAATTTTTTTAACCACTTTGGCATTTTAATGTAATGTAAAATAAATATAGTCTCAACATAAGAAGAAAACCCAAAAAGTATACGAAAAATATTTATTATCGTATAGGATAAGGATTTTTCTTGTTATTTTAGGATTACATCGATTTTTCTTTACTTTAAAATGAGTTCACAATCCTAGGTAATATTACTAAACTTTTGAATTTCGCGCCATGTATATATAGTTAGGCGCCCGGTCACTAGGTGATGCGCCAATCATTGTTTTACTCATCAACACGGAAGTTTCAATGCTAGGTGGTAGTGTGCTATGGCCCCTACTTCCTTCTACTTGACATACCCTTCTAAATGACATCCTCCAGCTACACTACACATTTTTTACAAGTTCTAGCTTGTAGAAACTTGTTTCTATTTATAGACGTACCTGACTGACAAGCTGTTAGAAAATATATAAAATACTGCCAACTAAACATACGCACACAGGTAATTTTTAACCGTTCAAATACGTGGGTCATATTGACCCGAATGTACAATAATTAACAATTTCATTTTTATCAAAAAAATCAGGAAGTTGATTTTTTATCTCGCATGCAATTCAAAGACCTCGTATTAGGTAATAAAGTCACGAAACACCAAAACGTTACGCCGCGTAATAATTTGCAAAATAAGAAATATTTTTTTTTTGGTTAAAAGACTCAAACATGACAACAGGGTTAAAACATATATCGCCTGATCTACGGCGACACATGTAAAATTGACGATATCTGTGAAATTTAAAAATCACTATTATTTTTTTATATTTCATTTTAATATTACATGCTATATGAATTGTACGACAAAATATGTAAATAGAAAAAAGGTTAATAAAATAATAGTACAATTACCGGTAGTGTTAAAGTAAATGTTGTCATAAAAGGAGCCAAAGCTTTCAAATTGCCATACTTATTATATAATAAAATTCCTCCTATAATCATTTGCCCTTCTAGGATTGCCAATGTAGACATAAAACAGGCGGGTAATAGCCAGCTGGATTGATTGTTGAGAAACAACAATAGAAACCTTCTTACAATTTGTAGATTATCACCTAAAAACATGTTAAATTAAAAAGTAAGTAAAAAATTATTAGCACACTTCATTGAGAGGTCTAGAAGCAAAACCAGCAATCACCACTTTGACAAATTTTTCAAGAAATAGAATTATTTAATAAAATTTTAGCGTAAAATTTTATTTTTTTTTTGTTTTTTATTTATTTGTTCATTGGCTTTAGTTATTCATAAAATGAACCTAATTATTTTATTAAGTTTTAAGTAATTAACAATTTAAGTTTGGAAATTTCAGGTTTTGCTTCAAACACTTTGAGATTGCCAATTTTGAAACATAAAAAACAATGTACCTATGAATGCAAGAAAACAAACATCTTCCTTGAAACTAAATTTTTAGTGAAATATAGTAAAGTATAGAATAGTATAGAATGTATAGAATACAAAACCTCTTGTCCTCACTTTCATAGATTTTCATAAAGCGTTCGACACGATTGAAATAGACAGCCTTATAGAAGCAATGAATGACAGCAGGATTGACCATGGGTATAGTGAACAAATTTACAATATTTACAAAAACGCCACCATGACTGTTAAGATACGCGATAAAACCCAACCAATAAAAATAAAACGTGGGATAAGGTAAGGAGATACATTGTCACCGAAGTTATTCATAACAGCATTAGAGTATGCCTTTAAGATGGTCAATTGAGACCACAGAGGAGTAATAATAGACGGCTAAAAACTTAACCATCTCCTTTTCGCAGATGACATCATCCTTATCACAGATAATTTAGGAGAAGCCACAGATATGGTAAATGAATTGGACTTTGAATTTTCGAAGGTGGGCCTCAGAATGAACTTGTCAAAACTAAGTCTATGACAAATATGGTCCCCAATAACCATATAACTATTCAAAACAAAGTGGTAGAACTGGTGGAGAAATATACGTATTTGGGTCACGAAATAAGAATCAGCAGGGATAACTAAACATGCGAAATCCAAAGACGAATTACTTTGACGTGGGCAGCCTTTGGAAAACTGCGAGACACACTTAGGGCCAACATACCAATTAGAATCAAAAGAAAAGTATTTGACCAATACCAATGCGTATTACCGGTCATGGCCTATGGGGCGGAAACTATGACTCTAACCACGATTATGGCTTCAGAAACACAGAAATGAATGGAACGATCTATGCTGGGAGTAACGCTATGGGATCGTATAAAAAACGAAGATCTTCGAAGAAGGACGAGTATTGCTGATGTTGTGGAACGCATAGCGGAACTAAAATCAAATTGAACAGACCATGTACCGAGAATGCGTGACTCACGATGGAAGAGCAAAATTATACATTGGAGGCCAAGAGCAGACAAACGTAGTAGAGGAAGACCACCTACACCTTGGGCTGACGACATCAGGCAGGAATATTACGAAAAATTGTCAATAAAGAGCACAAAATCGCAAAGAATGGAGGAGTTTAAGGGAGCCCTATGCCCAGCAGTGGATGTGATAAATGAAGGCTAGATGATGAAGTCAGCTAACATATGTTATCATGGACCATTGCTCTCCCTGATTGTAATACAAAACCTTTCTGCATACAAGAAATGAGAAACACCAGCAAAATTTTCAAATAGAAAGTAGTGAAAGATATACTACTGGAGAAGCACTTATTATTTTAATGATTAAATTCTTATTTTCACTGACGCATCTAGATCTGCAAACGGAGTAGGAGCGGCTTTTAAAACAGATGAAATATAACAGTTCCTATCAGCTCCCTTCCCAAACCTCCATATTTTTCGCTGAACTGTTTTCTCTCCTCCAGGCATTAACGTTTATTAACCCACATGACGTCAGATACTCTCTAATTATTAGCGATTCTTTGAGTGCATTAACAGCCCTAAAGCAATTGTACCCCAAATATTCAGTCCTGCTTTAAATTAAGACGAAACTCTTAACATACCAACAAAATTAAAAGTTAGTTCAGTTCTTTTAGATACCTTCACATTGCGAGATAAATGAAAATGATAAAGCTGACATATTACCGAAAAAATGTAAGTGAGAATCCTTTAACAGACATCATAACTATCTGTGTTCATACTGATTTAAAGTAATATTTTAAGAACAAAATCATGACAAAATGGCAAATAAATTGAAATAATTCAAACTCTACATTAAGAACTATCGAACAAAGTGTATCGCCGTGGAAACTTTTTCTACTAAGAGAAGAGAATAAGTGATCATATCCAGTTTGCGACTTGGACATACAAAGATAACCCATAATTTTATATTAACAAAGGAATCTCCGCCGAAGTGTTATAGGTGTGATAGTGAACTAACAGTGCAACATATCTTAATAGACTGTCCTTTCTATGTAGTAGAACGACAACAACAATTACCTAACACTCATGATACTATAAACTTCTAAAGATAAACCCACGCGCACGCGATCAGTCTATCTCTTTTGCACGTGTGACGTAACTTGGCCACAAATATCACCAGATATGTTTTGTTTTGTATGGAGTTTGGTCAGATTTAGTTTTGTTTTATTATTTATCTAGTACGTTGACAAATAAATGTTTGCACTTTTAGATAAAATATATTTAAGAATATTAAATTTTACAAAGAAAGGAAAGAAAAGAATAAAGTTAAAAAAATATTTACAGAAGGAAAACTTCGTACATTAAAGTTGGCCAAGCAAATAAAGTGGAAAGTTGAAGATATTCCTTTGACTATTTCATTGCACGCAGGAGGTCCAAGGTCCTATCGTTAATTGAGAAAAAGGGGCTACCCTCTTCCTGCAGTTTCCACTTTAAGAAGAGGGGCGAGCACAATACACATTCAACCAGGTTTTTATAATTCTAGGATTCTAATCGTAAAATACTTCATCAGTAGTTAATTTTATATGAGTAATACGTATTATTTTAATTTTCAGGAATACTTAACACAGTGCTGACACTATTAAAAAACAATTCCCTCTCAGCGATGGAAAGAGTATGTGTATAACTTTTTGATGAAATGAAAATTTAAAGTTTTTATGACTATGATAAAAAGAACGATACAACCTTAAGACCTAGTTAATATCATGGCTCGTGGAATATGCGGAAACTGGAAACAGCCGATATTCTACGATTATGATAAAAAAATTACACACAATCTTCTATTTGAAATTATTTCAAAATTAGAAAAATATAGTCTATCCTGTTCATGCTATTAACTCTGATTTAGGAAACAGCAATAGGGGACTGTGGAAGTCTTTAAATATAACGGAAGAAACAACATGGTTTACAAATCCGATAAGTAAAAAAAGAGTGCAATGGTTTGCAGATGCTCTACATATACTTAAACTTTTGAGGAACCATTTTCTTGACCATGGATTTATTTTAAATAAAAAGTTTATAACATCCAAGCAGTTGGAGATTTACTCCACAATACACAAAAATTAGATTTGAATATTGCACATAAAATTAATGCTGAATTCTTAACAGTTAAGGGCGCTCGACGACAAAAAGTTAAATTAGCTATAGGCTATTCCACGAATATACGACTGTTTTGGTTTACTGCGACAACGAATATTTTACTGTGCAAGTAGAAGTATGAAGGTCAGTTGGTCTAATCATTATTTCAATAAAAATGGTCTACTAGTATGACATCTAAATTAAAATTATTTCAGTTAAAATCTACAAATAAATACAATGACGTCTATGAAGCCAAATGTGTTCATCAGACATTTGGGTGAACTTTCCGTGAAATGTAAACACCAAAGAGGCGTGCCGGGTTTCTTTGATATAACACATTTTATTACTTTATTAGGTATTACAACTACTGTAATAAAAAGAAATATACCATTTTTAATATAAATGAAAAGAAATTGGCGGAACCATGGTTCACAAACCAGAAAAGGATCTAATATTTCACTTTTTTAGCTTTAAATATTTGTTTGCTTTGGGTTTATGTACTCTTAAAAGTTCCGAAAGTTACGGGTATAACATACCGGCTATTGATAGTTAAAGTACCGAGTCGTTACAGATATTAAAAAGTAACGAAAATTTATATACAGTTTCATATATCGCCGACTGATTATGGCTGTGAATCTGATCGTTGATGATAGTTTTAGAAGATTTAGAGAATAAGTGAATAAGTAAGTTTTTTTGTTTTTTAATATTAATTGAATATTCTACTAAAAAATTTACACTATATGATTACTTAAGTATTGTTACATTTCGTTTAAATCACATAATTCAAAAACCAACTTGTTTACAATGAAATAATTGAAATGAAAGAATAAACTCCATGATATTAATTATATACTTCAAAATCTGAATTACAACTGTTTTATAAACTATTAACTTTATATTTATATTATGACTTTATATTTAAATCTAAGGTTTATATCTGTCGCAACAGTATTTTAAAAATGGGGAGAATTTACTATTGTACAATTCAGTACATTGGACCATTTAAATCGACACATTAAAGCGAATTTAAAACAGTCGTATATTCGTGGAATGGAGTATACGAATTTGTTTTCGCACACAGTATCGAAAACAATTTCTAGGCTAGGGTTATTAGAACTGGCTTGAATAAATAAATAAATAAATACATAAAAATAAATAAATAACTGGCTTGAAAGTTCCGAGTTATTTAAACTCACCAATGACTGGTTTGATGTATTTAATTCAAAAGTACCTTAAAGTGATTCACAAGATTGTTGCAAAGCGTATAGTCTAGCTTTAATTCAAATGAAATGAATGGACGAAATGGAGAAAACCATGCGAAATCTTAGAAAAGTCTTTGAAGAAACTATTCATCGATATGAAAGACGATTTTGACATAAAATATTTATTAACATATCATTTGAATCAGAATACTTTAGAAGATCTTTTCTCCATCATACGAGCCATTGGGGGGTTAAATGATCATCCTACTGCTCTACAGTTCAAATACAGATTAAGAAATAATCTTATGGGGCGAAATGATGAGATTATTTCCAGTTCGGCCAACACTGCTAAAATGGGCCACATTCCAAATATTGCTATTGCGAGTGTATCTGTCAAACGAGATATATTAAATCTTGATGTATATGAAAACGATGTCGACGAGTTTGAAATTGTTACTGCACAAATGTTTGAGGTCTTGAATTTATCTTATGATAATGAACATGCTGATCCGAAAAATGCGGCTGATACTAATAATAAATATATTGACCGTCATATTCAAGAAGTGGAGTGGGATGGTTTAGAAAACTTGGCAGGGTTTATTGTTTTTAAATTAAAGACCGAAAATTAAACCGAAACTCTGGGTTAATATTTCAGACAGCAATGAAATGTAATTTTCGTGGGCAAACCATCTTTCCAAAGGAGGTTTACTTAAACCAGATTTTCTAATTAAATGTAATGAACTGGACCATATTTTTAATAATTTTAACAAAGGGTTATTAAAATTAATGTTACGATAATTTATTATGGCGTTTACAACTATAAATATATAATGACTAATTCTGTTTTTTTCTAGTCGTTTCGACGTTTGTTTACAGAAACCTCTAGACCCCAATTTTGATGAGTCATCCACGACTCAAGGTTTTTCAAGCAGTTGAAAAACTAGTTTCAGCCGTCGACCGCCTTCACCAAAATACCAGTCTATTCGATGGGGTTCCATTCTAATGAAAAAGGTCGTCGATCTTTCTAGATAACAGCAGTTTGTGTATATAAACGAAACATTTTTATTTGGAAGGGCAGTAGTAAAAAGATAAATTCGTGCCGCGTTATTAAATGTACGACGTAATAAATTATTGTAAAATAAATTAGTATTAATAAAGACTTTAATAAATTCGTGAGTGTTATAAATATTGAACTTTAAGTAAATTAAATTAAGAACTATAAATTAAAATTAATAAAAATACAACAGTGGTGTTAGAAGTGAATTGTGGAAATGGCTACGATTTATGAGCTTACAGTTACGGATGTAAGAAGGCATCTTGAGAACAGAGAATTAGCTTCTACCGGAAAAAAGGCTGATTTAGTCCAACGACTAAAGAACGCTTTAAAAGAAGAGCATTTGGATCCGGAAATGTATATATTTGAAGACAAACATGCCCTATGACAGCATTAACAAATTCGTGAGTGTTATAAATATTGAACCTTAAGTAAATTAAATTAAGAACTATAAATTAGAATTAATAAAAATACAACAGTGGTGTTAGAAGTGAATTGTGGAAATGGCTACGATTTATGAGCTCACAGTTACGGATTTAAGAAGGTATCTTGAGGACAGAGAATTAGCTTCTAACAGAAAAAAGGCCAATTTCGTCCAACGACTAAAGAACGCTTTAAAAGAAGAGCATTTGGATCCGGAAACGTATATATTTGAAGACAAACATGCTGCTGTCATCTCGTCGATAGCCAACATCTGGTGACATCGCATCACTAGAGAACAAAGTTTCCGGCGACATGGCTTCTTTAGAAGACAAAGTTTCTAACTAGATTTCTTCTCTAGAAAGCAAAGTTTCTGCTAACATCTCTTTGGAAATTTCGAAAGTCAGTTCTGAGATGTCTGCTCTCGACGATAGAGTGTCTTCGTTAAAAAACCAAGTTGCTGCCGATATGTTGGCCTTCGAAGAAAAGATAAAAGAGATGGAAAGGAAGATGGAGAAAACAGGGATAACAGAGATAGGAAACAATCCAATTACAGCAGAGACAAAAGAAGACGAGACGAAATGTAAGTTGGAAACACGGCCGAAATTTGAAGGAAGTGGAGGTTTGGTTCATGTTAAAGTCCCAACTTTCGACGGAAAATCGTCATGGAACATGGCACTACATGAAACAGTTCGAATCAGCTGCAAGAGCAAATGGATGGTCTGAAAAAGAAAAGGCGGTAAACCTGACTATCGCTATTCGAGGAGATGCCTTAGATGTGCTTCAGACCATAGCCGTAGAGGAGACCGATGATTTCGAACAACTTAAGAAGTAATTAAATATGCGATATAGCCACGAACACTTGGAGCATGTATATCGCAGAGAACACTGCGATTAGCTTATCACAAGACGCTGGTTGATGTCTTATCCGCCGCCCTCGAATACGATTCAGCTACGCACACCTCTGGTGGGTATAGTAAAGTTAGGACTGTAAAAGAGAAAGAAGATGAAGATAAACTTGACCAGCTCGTTAATATGGTGAACACCATGACACACAAGAAAACGAAGACCATAAGACCGAAGACAAAACCAGAACGGGTCGGCCTTAGGAGAGCAGCTTCGACTCAGAACTTTTAAAATGACCCTCTCATACTAATAGCTTCTTTGAAACGTCGTGAAGGTAGTGTATATGTAGATGGAGAAATAAATGGTAAAAAGCATACGTTGTTGGTGGATGCTGGAGCGATCAGAACCATTATACGCCCAACAGTTATAAACAACCGTAAGAAACTGTTACCAACGACGTTGCGACTTCGGACCGCTACGGGTGAAAATGCCAACATTCACGGAGAAATCCAGATACAATTAGGAATTGGAGCAGAAAAGTTCGTCCATACTGTTATAGTTGCTGACATCGAAGAGGATGTTGTATTAGGAATGGACGTAATGAATACGCATTGATTGCAATTAAATTTTAAGAATAAGGTAATAAGGTATTTCTCCATCCACATGATGACAACACTATGCAAGCAGCCGTTAAAGAAGATACAGTCGTACCTGCGAGAAGTGAAACGATAATAGTAGCGTGCCTACAAGGAATTGTGGACGAAGAGACACCTGTTATGATGGAGCCTTGGAACCATGGCGACGAGGTTGGCCGAGGAATTATAATTGGAAAGGAATTGGTGACTTCGGCTAAAGAAATACTTGTGAGACTTATCAATGTCAATGACTATCCAGTCACCATCAAGAAAAAGACAAAAGTAGAAACTTGTGTACCTATGACGGATCCATAATCCGTCAGACGACAACATCTGATAATTCCAACGACAAATTCGACCAAATGGTTGCAGTTGCTGGACAGTCTCTGAATCAGATTGAGAAAAGGAAATTAAGGGAATTTCTTCGGCAATATCGTGATATTTTCGTACCGAAAGGAGGAAAGACGGGAAGAACTACCGTTGTTAAGCATAAAATTGATACTGGTAATGCTAAGCCAATTCGTCAAACAGCTCGACGATTACCACAGGCGAAAAGAGAGGAAGCTGAAACGATTGTTCAGGAGATGAAGAAAGACGAGGTAATAGAACCTTCTACAAGCCCATGGGTCTCACCGGTGGTCTTGGTTAAGAAGAAAGACGGGACAACGAGGTTCTGTGTGGATTACCGTTTGCTGAACAACGTTACCAAGAAAGATAGTTATCCTCTGCCTCAGATCGATGACACATTGGACACATTTGCTAAAAGTAAATTATTTTCTAGTTTGGATTTGAAGTCTGGATACTGGCAGGTAGAAATGGACCCGGTAGATAAAGAAAAGGCAGCCTTCACCACAGGATCGGGAGTATGGCAATTCATTTGGACTCTGTAATGCTCCTGCGACATTTGATAGGCTTATGGAAAACGTGTTGAGAGGTTAGGCGTTTACAACTGTAAATATATTATTACTAATTCTGTTTTTGTTCTAGTCGTTTCGACGCTTGTTTACAGAAACCTCTAGACCCCAATTTTGATGAGTCATCCACGACTCGAGGTTTTTCAAGCAGTTGAAAAACTAGTTTCAGCCGTCGACCGCCTTCACCAAAATACCAGTCTATTCGATGGGGTTCCATTCTAATGAAGGTCGTCGATCTTTCTAGATAACAGCAGTTTGTGTATATAAACGAAACATTTTTATTTGGAAGGGCAGTAGTAAGAAAATAAATTCGTGCCGCGTTATTAAATGTACAACGTAATAAATTATTGTAAAATAAATTAGTATTAATAAAGACTTTAATAAATTCGTGAGTGTTATAAATATTGAACCTTAAGTAAATTAAATTAAGAACTATAAATTGAATTAATAAAAATACATTAACCAAGAATTATTAAAATGAATTTAGCTGTGTTAGTAAACGTAAGTTCAGATGTCAAAGATCTTTTTTTAGATGTAAATTATATTTTAAAATTAGAAAATTGAATAGGTATATTAAAGAAAAATTCAAAGTTAAGAAAAAAATATTAAAAATTGTAAAATAAATTGTTAAATATACTTGTAAATTGTTACAGTGTACTTTATTTTATCAGTTGTATTAAATATTTATTTTAATAAATCAATTCATTGTATATAAATTTCCATTTCCATAAGGATGTTTAGTTCCTAGTACTTTTTTATATAATTTTATTATCTATTTAAATTATATTAATTTACATTGCTATGCTAACAGAGATATAAGTATATATAATACATTTTTAAGTTTTAATTGCAGATAGTTTATCTAACATCCCTTAATATTCTAAATATTTAAATAAAAGCCCCCTCTTTCCATACATGTTTTACCGACAAGTGGAACTTTTATCACCAAGTGACGTCATGCGCATCGACGTACAAAATTCGATTGCGAAGTGGGTTTATCTTGGAACTCATAGTATCATGCCTAACACCTTAAAAGAATGTTTAAGTGAAAATAATATATCTAAAATGCTTAATTTCTTACGTGCCATAGGACTGAGTAACCAAATTTAATATTAACTTTTTGTACATTTTTCATTTCATGTAAATATAGTTCAATGCTAATAGCCATTTGCGGTTAAAGCAATTTGTAAATAAAAGAAAATTTCAAATATTCGCTCGAAATAGTTAAGTTATCTATCACAAGACGAATATAATGGTAATAACAATAAGCGTTTTATTTAAATCTTATATTTTCTTCACAATCTGGCATTCGTGTACAGGTTTATACTAGATACCCGACAGCTAAAAATCATGGTACAATGAACGCAAGGTATGATACATAATGTTCCAAAATCGGTTCGGTTTCGCGCATGACGTACTCAAGACCGCTTATTCCCGCAACATTTGAATATAGTTGTATAGTAAAGACTTTTAATTTTAAGTTTTTTTATAATTTGGCTAATTTAATTATAGTAATACAATGTAAGACATGATAAAATTATGTTATTATAATATTTAATCATAAATAAAATTTTTAAGTTAATTTAGGTTTATTGATTTTTGGTACAGTTATTTTGTTAACATAAATATCCTTTATAAAACAAGTTTTAATTATCTTTTATTACACGTAGGTACAGGTTAATCAACTTATACTCCAGAGTTCAATATTTCAGATGTTTAAAAAGATACAAAAAAGTGGTAATAAAGGTACACAAAATTTGTACGTATATACCTACTGAACTAAACACAAAATCAAAATAAATAACGATAAAGTCAACGTTATTTAGATCGGGTGAGCTAGCTGGCCATCGAATATGAGTGTGTAGTGAGGTCACACAATATTGCACAATATTTTAAATGACATCTTTTGTAATATTCACACACAAAATTATCTTGGTATTGTTTATAATAATAATAACATTATATATTTTAATAATGATAACATGATTTAACAAAGAAAAATATGTTATTTTAGAAGATGCTGATTTCCTTCGAAACAGTTCTTATTGAAAATTGCATAGCAGGCTGAGGCTAGTTTCTTATTTAACAAATCGATATGAAAGATCCATTTAAGGTTGCTGGCTAAAAAAATAACAACAATTTTACAGTAACGTGTAAAAATGCTTTAAACTGATATATTCATATGAATTCTGGGTCTTAACTATTGTTTCATGCATTGATATTTTTTATTTTTTATGACTAATAATTAATAAAAATAAAGATTTAGACTTACGTCATTGACTTAGAAGAAGTAAGAAGCTGCTCAACATACTTTTTGGACTCTCTGTGTTCGGCTCTTTGTACGCGTTTCTTTTGATTAGTTGAAAGGGTAGCCGATTTTGATTTAGGCAAATAAAGACTAGGTACTGCCTTAGGTTTGAGTTTTAGACCCTTTTTAGAAATGTAATTTAAAAGTTCCTGTTGTAGATTTTTTTGGTAATCTTCAGTTTTAAAATGTTTAGAACAAATTCTTGCAGTATTACAATTAAAATTATCCTGTCTACAACACGATATTATCCACAGTTTTCTAGTCAAACTATCTTTAGGAAATGTATGAAACCTAAAGATTTTGTCTTCATTGTCACTATTGCAATAAGCAAATGCACCGCGCATTTTGAAAAAGGTACAAAACTAGATATACAATGAAAAATAAAAGCTTTTAGTTTTGCAAAAAAAATAATATACAGTATAAATAAATTGTAACTCAACACCACAAGTACAAGTACACACAAGTCTCTTAGACACAGGCGCGCCTTACTGGTAATTTTTTACGCGCTCGTCTGGGATACGGGCGCCGGTTAAATTTTACTCATCAAATTTTTTAAGCTCTAGAGAAGTGGATATTTGTATAAAGAGACATAAATATGTAAACATATAACTAAATTATTTTTTTATTATCAAGTAGATGACTCAGTATTGAGTTACCTAATTTAAAATATATATATATATATATATATATATATATATATATATTATATATATATTATATATATAATATATTATATATATATTATATATATATTATATATATAATATATTATATATATATATATATATATATATATATATATATATATATATATATATATATATATATATATAAATTGTTATGATGTGTTGTTGTTGTATGAGCTATGAGTAAATTTGAATGATATATATGTAAGTATAGGGTTTTTATCGCGGTTCTCAAAGAATTAGTTTGTAAGTACTTTTTTAAATTATCTTTATTATAACTATTATGAAACAAACCTATCTATCTAATATAAGCAATATTAATTTAAAACAATCTATCTAAAATTTGAAATTCTTACAATTATTAAATTATTAACAAAATTTGGTACCTTCTTTCACTGAACGCCTAAAGTTTTTCCAAAATTAAAGTTATTATCACCACTCGATATCTTCTTACTAAGCCTTGGTTATCCAACTATTTTAATATGTTCCTTCTTAATTATCTCCACTCACAATATAAATATATAAATTTAAATTCTTGTAATTTCTATATAATGTACTTTCAAATATACTGGATCTTGTGGTTGTATTATTGAATGCTTACTTCAATGAATTAACTTCAAACTGTCACTATATTACTGTAGTAATAATTAATTTCCAACTGTATTAGACTTAATAATTCATTTAACTTAACCAATCCCTTCTTCTAGCTAAAAATCTCTTCATTACCTCATAAATTCTTGTTAATTATTCTTTGTAATTAATAATCACATGTAATTGACTTAATAATCCTTGAATTGTTATAACTAACTCCTCAATAATAATTTTGTAACTGATTTAATATCTTCTAACTAACTCAATTAATAATCTTCTTGTAACTAAATTCTTGAATTATAACTTTACTAACTGATAACTGATCATACTGATAACTGAACTGGTAACTGACTTGAACTCGAACTGAACTGAACTAAACTCTAACTCATAACTGACTGACTGACTGCCTTCCCTCCTAATTACATAGCTTTTTATATCTTTTCATTCTTTCCAGAATATTCTAGCAACAAATATTGTTCGAATCATTCTATTTTTTTCTATTTGAAAATTCTGGAATGGTTTTTTTGTCTGTGATGTATTATGTATACAGTCGCATTGACATTTCCAGAACTTTCCACTAACAATTTACTTGACTTTAGGCTCTCCAGATCAGAACTATACTATTATATGTAACTTAACATTTATATGAAATATATTTTTACTATTCTACATCCACAATTATATTCTAAATTAACATTCCAAAAATAAATAACTTTTTGACTTTGACACTACAGTGTATGTTTGGTTGCATATGCTAACTCAAAAATATCTAATGTTAAATAAAATAAAATAAAAAAAATTTCTTAAACTTAATTCTTAATTCTTATTAATATTTATCTAGTATATAACTTACAAATTATGTCTCTAACCACTATTTAAATAAATCCACTAATCAACACTGTATATCTGGTTGTATATATTTCTAAGTTAATTTATTGTATTTCTGTTTTCATTATAATATATATATATATATATATATATATATATATATATATATATATATATATATATATATATATATATAAGAAATACTGGATATTATTGACTGTCGATATAAACAAACAACACAGTTTATTAGGGTTGCAGTCAGTGACTACAACCCTAATAAACTGTGTTGTTTGTATATATATATATATATATATATATATATATATATATATATATATATATATAACCTCATAACTTGCAATTTGCATCGTCACTATTGATAACCGTGTAAAGTCGTCTGAAGTCCATATTTATTTTTTTTGCGTTTGAACTAATTTGTGTCTTATTTTCATATTATATTATTTGTATATTACACAGTATTTCTTCTGCACACAATTTTTAAATTTCAACGGATTTGCATACAAAAAGTGTGCTTATATTATTAGTATATGTATGAAAACAAAAATAAATATTTCGCATGAATCTCCAGGAAAAGTAAAGGTTTTACGCTACTGAAAATATATTTTTTATTCAATTATAACCGAAACAAAAAATTTAAAAAAAACGATCATTGTTTGACCATCTGCATAGAATTAAGTTTCTGTTAATAGTTTTTAAAATTTATACCAGAGGTCGCCACTTGACGGCAGATTAAAAGTAAAAAATGTATCCGATAAAGATTGTCTTACTATTTTTTTTTAAACAATGGTACTAATGAATAATATGATATCTATAAGTATACATATCTTGTAGAAAAATGTTAATTTTAACTACTAAAGTCTTGTTTGAGTCTTACCTCGCTTTGTTGACTTTTCTTTGTTCATTATTGTTAATAAAGCTGCAAACAGGACCAATGATAGTTATCAAATTATAGTTTTTATATTAAAAAGAATAAATCGTTAAATATTGGATTGTACTTAAAGCCACAGTATATTAATATTTTATGGCAATCGTATTAATTTATCAGATAATGATTTGATATTAACCCATTAGCGCTGAGAAAAGAAAATTCTTTTTATATACGCAATAATTTTATTTAAAACTACGTAAAAACAAGTTATTTTTGTTAAATTTAAGCCGAAATAAAAAAAAATCTTTTTTTTTGGAAAAAAAAGGTAGTACCATACGGGACCACTAGGCGTTTGGCAATATCAAATATTGAAACAATTCATTAATTTGTTCCATTTGTATAAAATGGCTTAAAATATGAAATGCAAAGCACAACGTTGCATTTTTCACCTCATTCTTTTGCCCTCAGGTACAGAGATAATCCAATGATCCTTGCAGTCAAACCTGACGCAGTCAGACACTCGAAAATCACTTCCTGCTGCTCTACTTATTTTTCCAGTTCTTTTAGTGAGGACTTTATATGTCCTTAAGTAGGTCTAAAAATTAAATGAATCGTAAACATTTTCTGAGTTTTGTATAAAAATACTTTTACCTGACAAATACTTCTTCTTTACTCTAAGAGACTAATATTTTTACCGGATTTTCCATATATCGTCCAAGCATTTTGAAGAGCTGCGTCTATGAATTACGTAAATATTGGCTAGTACCATTTTTTGGAACGTATGCTGGCTCAGTAACTGAAAAAAAATTACCCATATATTTTCATTTATATAAATATTGCTCTTTATTTCTTACCAAGATATTTTACTGGTTCATGAGCTCAGTTTCTCCCATGCTGTTATTATTTTATTATAACATTTTATATATTTTATATATATTTTATGCAATACATACTTGTATTGTCTTGCTATCCTTTTTGGAATATCTTTCCACATTTTTGACCGGCTGAACACCAAAACATGTGCTTGCAGCTGTTAAAACTTTGTTGTCCCTCCAGCGAACATATTGAATACCAGTCTCCTTATTCAATGTTGAACAATATTCCTCTCGTGCCCTCTTTTCCATCGTCTTTTTGGAAACAAGTGGACAATTTCTAGGAATTCTATTATCCCTCACAGTACCTGTAACCTCGTATTCATTAGCTTCTGGAGTACTTAACAAGTTTGTACTGGTAAATAAATTATCAACGAAAAACTTGTATTACAGAAATCCTTAGTCACCCAATACTTCGATCATCTGTACCATGGGAGCTGCAGCTTTTGCAAAATTTTTTTAATATTCTTCATTAGATCTAGGATTTTTTCCCTGATATACTTCAAAGTTTATCAAATATCCGCTAGGTGTATTCATAAACCACACCTTTTAGCTAAACCTTACAGGCTTTTCTCTGATAAACTGTTTGCATCCATGATGCCCAAAGTAGCGTATCATTGATTTATCATAAGCTATATTTTCTTCTGGAACAAATTGCTCTATAAACAATATCTGTAAGCGCTCTTAGTTTGTACATTTTGTCATTTTTATCTATATTATTATTGTCTGCAAAATGAAGTAAACGACAAATTTGTAAAAACCCATCACGATGGCATCGGACACCAGAATATTTTGCATGCCAGGGCTTCTCTCCCAGTAGCTTCTTTTAGATGGTAGCTTATTATATCCGCTTACTAAGAGAATTGCCATAAATACTTTCAATTCAGGAAGTGTCACGTTAGTGTTCGGTTGATTTATCAGTAGAAAATATTTTGTTGTTTCAGACACTATCATTTCTGGCAACTCATCAGTAATAAATAATTCAAACAGTTGCACACAACTCATGTCTGAATATTTAGTGTAATCCCCTTTTGGAAAGTTGCGCGGCATATAATGAAGGTCTCCGTCAATATAAGTTTAAGGTTCTGGCAGATCCATTACCATTCAGGGATTTGTATTAGTTTTTATTTTATATTATTTTATATGCACAAAGTTGACGAGGATTCAAGTTATCCGGGTCACCACCTTCATCTTCGTCACCTGAATCTTCATCCGTAAGGAAATTTGATTCAAGCGGCTCAATAAAAATGCCTGTTACATCATCTTCTTTATATGCGATATTATTCTACTGAAATTATAAAAAGAAATGTTTTGACTACATAACCGCCTAGTGGGTCCATATGGGTACAGCAATATTTACATGAATTTTCAACTGCCCCTTGTAATTTTAATAAAAAAATATGCACACTAAGTTATATTTTAAGATCTTTTAAAATAAGTAAAATTGATTTGATCCTAGTATTCCCAAAAAAAGGTACTGACAATTTTCTTACATAAATCGGATGTCCATTATCAAACCCTTTTTACTATAACACGATTTTCTAACTTCCTTAGGTTGTGACATCTAATAAAACACTGATGAGTATTCATCAACGCAGGTTCAGACAAGTCTAAATAAAGTAAACATGAGGTAAATGTAATGTTGGTTGCCTGTTTTATTAAAATTTTATTGTGTTAAACAATACCTTTACAGGTACACTTTTAATGGGTTAAAACATTATGTATAACAATATTAATATAATAATAATATTTCTATACAAACTATTTATATTTCTATATTTATACAAACGATACCCAAAAGAGTTTTTTAATGGTATATTTTATTGGAAAGAGAGTTTTGTCTACATGTTAATTCTTCTTCTTTTTAGCCTTCTATAGTTTATAGGCTATTTTAATCATAGCTAGGCCTTTCATCGATCTCTATTCTAAGCAACATACTTCCAATTTGTACAGGCTATTTTTTCAATCTCATCTGTGGTCTTCCTCTTTGTAGTCTACCTTTGTAAGGTCTCCAATGTTGTATTGTGGAGTTCCAACGTTGTTTTTTTTTTGTCTAGCAATGTGACCTGCGAAGCTCTATTTGAGTATGGTAATTTTTGTGGTGATATCCTCGACTTTTGTTTTCGATCTTACCCAGTCATTCTTCTTTTTATATATGATAGTTGAATATCTAACATTTAATTGCTCTTGCTGCTAGTTTTCAGCTTTTGGCGTTGGTAGATATATATTCTTAAACTTGTTATGTCTCATTGCCATTTATAGTTTACGTTTGGGTGGTCTGTGTTTGTCGTTGTTTTTGTTTTTCGCTATTTATTCTTGGTCTTACGTATTGAGAGCTGCCTAAAAGTTCCTTCATCATAGTTTTTAGTTCTTCGGTACTCGCTATAATCACGATGTCGTCAGCCAATCTGAGGTGATTTAACTTGTTATTAATTTATTATATATAATAATACAGTGCTAGTCAAAAGTCCGTTCCCCCCCCCCTCGTATCTTTTGAACGGTAACTGTTATAATAGTTAAATTTGGAGGGAGGTAATAAACAGACGTAGGCTTCTCAACTAATCGTTACAGGTGATGTAATATTGAAAATACCTATTCAGTCATAATAATTTTGTTTGAGTTTAAGCTTATTTTGATGAATAAATTAAAGAAATACTAAAATTATAACGACTTTTCCAATATACTGTGCAACAGGACAAAATACCTTATTAAAACAAACATAATTCGGCAGAACGTTGCCTTCAAATGTGATAATTATTGTCTTTTTATCTATGTATTCAACTTTATTATCATTAATAACTTTACGTTTAGTTCTATATATATTAATAACTTTAGAAGACGACTCTATAGTATTTATTAAATAATCTACGTCATACTGAGTATCCACGTCCCGTACTAAACCCTTGACTTCCAACAAATGATTAGGTATGTACGCCTTAAGATTTTCCAATTTTAGAGCTTGATTATTTGCTAAATTATTGGCTTCTAATAAAGACTTTAATAAAACCTTGATACGATTTCTACCTATGCTTTTAATTTCTAAAATATTTGTTAGTTTTAATTTTTTGAATAATATTTGACCAACAGTCATGGGATGTAATCTACCTAAATTTTCAGCATTTACTGTTTCAATATAGACCCAAATATTTTTAATATTGTACTTATCTGAGCGCAAATTGAAGGTCTTCTTTTCGGGTTCCATGATAGCTCCTACACTGCTGACATTTTTTATGGTCATGCTTTGGTTATCAGTTTTGTTTAAATAATCTTCACTATTATCTATTAACATTTGCGTCAACGAAGACGCCCCTGCACTACTGTCCCCCATTGGGGGAACAAAATAAAAGTTTTCAACCGTAAAACACTTAGATTATTTAACTATACGGTCAAAACTAAAATATTAATTATACATAAAAAGTAAATCACAATACTAATTAGAAATCCAGCTCGTTTATTATGTTTTCTGCACTTAAATTTTTAAATTAAGACTGTTTAAAATTATTAAAAACTATAATGTTTATCGGAGAACTTTTAAATTTAAATTTTCACCTTGACAGTTATTTGACGTATGTATTGGAATTCATTGAATTGTTGTATAACTTAACTTAACATGGAATTAAATTTTAGTGTATTAGAATATCTTACGTTAATAAAGATCCGGCAGTTCGTCAACTGAGTACATTTCATTATATTGATCGATTTGTAAACAATATAATTTATTTATTATAAAGTAATATTGTTCAGTAGTAGTAGTATTTAGTAAAACTCATTGTTTATAATTTAATCATAAAATAAAAAAAAATTGACAATTCAAATTGTCAAACATCTCACATCAATATGAAAACACAAACGTTATAATATATTCTTGTATTACGTGTGGCCTAACGTTTAGGGGTGGTCTGAAAAATCTATTATATTTTTGTAAAATTTTGAAGTACATTTGATTCGTAGAACGTTTTTAACATTTGTTTTTAATTCAGAATTTAGTCCTCTACAAATAGTTTTTTTATTACTTTTGATCTAAAATAATTAGGGAAGCAGCAATTCAACAATTTAAAATTTCCCATTGAGTTTCCTATGGCCCGTTTGTTTGACGATTCACCACCCGGTATATATATATATATATATATATATATATATATATATATATATATATATATATCACTGATGTATATGACTGATGTTGAATTACTACTGAGCACGAACGAATATCTTTTGTTACAACTTGACACAAATTTAGATTTACTATTTTTGCCTGGTTTTTTCTTTGGACGTTTAATCTTTGGTTCAAAGGAACATCAAAATCGTCGGAATTCCCAATCACTTGTATTTCATATGTACCTGCAATAACCGATTTTATTGATTCTTCATAAATAATATTATCATCAATGTCTTCTACATCAGAAACTTTCTAATCTAAGATCTGCGACAAATAAACCACATTAAGTGAGTCAGCATTTTCACAATCTGAGTCTTCTTCTAACAAAGCTATTAACTCTTTAGTAGTTAGTGCCATATTCATTTCATATTTCGAGAATTTACTGAAATAAACAAATACACTACTATATAAATGCATTCACATATTATTTTATACAAAGAGACAACTATAAAATATCTGTTAAAAGACATAATAATTTAATAATTACATCGATCTTAGATTTAATTTTTACGTAATTACTTATGTATTTAAATAAATAATTAATATGTTTTTGGTACGCCTCTGCACAATTGATAAGTGGAATATGATTTCGTTGAAAAGTTATCGTTAAGAGCTTCGTTAAGTGCGATGTTGCCAAGTAATCACCTTCAATTAAAAATTGTTTTAGTATAATGGTTATTCTTGGAGATGACGCAACGTTTATGCATAATAATTCATGGCCCCACATACCCATCATTCTTCAACAGATAGTTGTTTGTAAAAAATGTACACTTTACATATTCTCTGTAACTTGGTTCTCTGTAAACAGTCTAAATTAATACTGTAGTCTTATTAAGGGCAGATATATCAAAGTATTTCTATTCTTAACACAAATATGTTTTGCAACATTCCAAGCATTATAAAAGACCAAAACAAAGGTATTAAAATAAACATTATACAAAGTCGGCTAAAATGCAGCATCTAATAAATTAATATAATATCAGCTAGTTTGTTGAATTTAGTTTTTTTCGTATGAATTTTCAAAATATTTGCTTGATTCGTAAACGTTTAAGAAATAGTTAGTTACTTTAAAAAAAATTTACTTACTTGGGGCAGTAGAAGGTCCTGTTGTGGTAGCTATAAGAAAAGGTACAATTATTAATAATAATACTTTAATTCGTTGTAAGTGTAAACGTTTATTACGATTGTAATTAGATCCAATAGATCTTGAATCTAAAATCAAAAACCAATAACCAACAGGGAAATAGGGTGACGGAAAAAACTCAAATAATCAAGGAAATACAAACGTTCTATGAGAATCTGTATACATCTACTATACAGAACACCGGAACAAACCGTAGAACAATTCTAAACGTCGGCTCGGAAACTCTCCCTAAAATAACTTCTTCGGAAATTAGACATGTCTTATAGCAAATGAAAAATAAAAAAGCTCCTGGTTACTATCGTACTATAACATCTGTGCGGTAACATTGTTGTAGAGGTTGTGGAAGCTTTGTTGAATAAGTGTCTAACAGAAAAAAGAATACCCAGTCTGTGGGAAAACGCTGAAATAATGCTTTTACATAAAAAGGAGATACTACTAATATTAAAAACTACAGACCTATAACTTTGTTGTCACACTTATACTAATTGTTAACAAGAATAATAACCAACTGCATAACACAAAAACTTATATCAACCGGTTGAACAGGCGGGATTTAAAAAAGGGTTTGGTACTAATGATCACTTACAAACCATCAGAACATTGGTAGAAAAACCCACAGAATATAATGTACCTCTACATATGTCATCTATTGGCTTTCACAAGGTTTTCGATAGTATTGAAACTTGGTCCTTTTTGTCAGCTCTGAGGGATGCTCGAATAGACTCATGGTTACACTTATTAAAAACATTTACGAACAGGCCACATTCCACATCACAATCAATGAAGACAAAAAAACTGAAAAAATACGTCTTGGTAAAGGTATTAGACAAGGTGATACTATTTTACCAAAGCTTTTTACCTTAGCGTAAATAATCAACAATAGATCAACAATACATCAACAATTCACGCTGAGACAACTTCTAGAAAAGGGATGGGAGTATAACAGACCCATACACAATCTTTTCATAGACTTTAGACAGGCATATGATAGCGTAGAAAGAAGGCAAGTATGGAATGCCATGGCGGAGTTCCCAATACCAAAGAAACTCATTCGGATGACCAAAGTCTGCATGGAGGGTGGTTTATTTAAAGTACGTGTAAATAATAAACTGTCTGGCAGCTTTGAAATCAACATTGGACTTAAACAGGGTGATGCGTTTTATCTACTATGTTTTAACCTTGTATTAGAGAAAGCCATGAGGTCAAACAACAGGGATGTTGTTTGACTCTCGAAAACATATAAGAGCTTTGGCAGGTAAAAGGATAGAAAAAGCTCGACAGACAGAAACAAGGGCACATCGAGTCTTCAAACCACCACAAGTTAATTTTGAGGCAGAAGACTACATCGATCTCATTAACTGGCAATTCACCACAGTTACAGAACCACGGTAGAACGGGTTGTAAAGAAAGTTACTGCAGCTTCTAAGCACGTTTGTGGCGTTCAAGAACGAGAAGGCTTTATAAGATCAAGATTATTGAACAGAAAGTATCTTCTCAAGTTTGAAACTTAGCGACAGTACATATCTGCTACAGCTGTATTGCAAAAATAAATTACAGGTAACATTTATTTCATACTTATTTAGGATTAAATCACAGCATTCTATTTTGAAAAGTAACTTAGTATTAGTACTATAATTACAATCTGACACTCGCCCTAACAAATTCCCTTGGTTACAGATCGAAGAAGAATTACAATACCTCTGGATTTGTTTAACCAACATCCTTCAAGATGTTGGCTAAACATTTTAAAGATTTTTTTTTATCAACTTTTTATCTGTAATCTGTAAATTTTGTATTTCTTTAAGAAATTTCGTACAGGTTTAACACCTAATCATAATAAAGAGAAGATATTGATTTTTCGTTGTTACAATTGAGATTTTGATAAAGATTCCGGGTGACTTTATGCTTAGTTACAGATATTATCGTAATTTTTATTGTTCACTGTTATCACGTACTTAATATTTTTTAAGTTGACAATAAAAATATAAAATTTAATTTTCAATAAAAAAAAAGATGAAAAATCCTGTTTTTGAGAAAAGATTCTAAAGTTTAAGTCGATTCCGGGAGACCTAAATATGTTTTAATTAAAACAAAACTTTTTTTCCCTGAAAGAGTAATGTAAGAGGCAACTTTTTATCAACTTGAAAGTTTGAATTTCGAAAATTCATTATGTGAGTATTTATGATATACCCTAGTAATCAATCTATTAGTTCGGTACATACTTTTTAGGTCAAGATTAATATTTAATTTTGCCTATTATTGGATACTTCTTAATGAACATTTGTATTATTCCGAATATTTTATTAATATTTGATTGAAGTTTTTTACTAATAATGGTAAAATTATAAGTCAACTAACATATATAAAAACATATACCGATTATTATTTTTTGTTATACTTCTTATTGTCTTTAATTATTTTTGTAATTTTGATTATTTTGTAAAAAATATAACTATAATAATAAACTTTATAAATATAACTATACAAAATTATTAAATTATATAGAAATTAATTATTAAATACCCAAAGTTATAAATAAATACTAATGTTTGGAGACTTTGTGTCCGTATAGTATTTGACTTTAGTGCAAAAATTGGGGAAAGTCGACGAGGTCAAACTGTAGGTCCTTATGCTCTAGGATAACCTAACGATCGAGGACAGAGATTGTATGAATTTTGTCAAGAAAACGATATAATCATTGCAAACACCAGGTATAAACTAAGCCCAAGCGACGACTGTACACTTGAAAAGCCCCATTTGATGATGACAATAACCCTAAGTCCTCAAGAAATCAATTATACTATATTCTTTTGAATGAGCGTTTCCGAAAATCCGTCAAAAAAGTCACTACATTTCCTGGGACAGATAAAGGATCTGATCATCAACCATTTGTAGCAGATATTAAACTAAGAATTAAACGAATTCAGCGACAAAAACCAAAAACCAATGTACCTAACTTTGATGATATAAACATAAAACATAACATTAAAAAATAATTTAACGATAGAATAAAAAACATCGGAACACATCTAGAAGATCTAGAAGAACTATGGAGTGAATTTAAAAACCAAGTTAACCTCCACAAACAATGATTATAGAAAAAACTTCTATAAAAAAAATAAATGAATGACAGACGACATCTTGAAATTAATGGAACAACGTCGACTGATAAAATCTAATGTTACAGAATATAGACACCTGCAGAGAAGAATAAAAAAGGAGATCAAATTGGCCAAAAAAAAAATGGATGAGAGAAAGGTGCGACGAAATGGAGGATGTAATATCATCACGACTTATTTAATGTGCACAAAAAACTAAAAGAAATAAGTAACCTATTTAAAAAACGAGTTCCCTCTGTACTCGTTGACAATAATAACAAAATTATTGTAAATGAGCACGAAATAAGAAAAGAATGGTAGCTGTATATATCAGAGTTGTTTGAAGATGACAGAAATAATATTGCCAAATTCTACCAAAACTGTACTGACGGTCCAGAAATTATGAAATGCGAGATAGTACACGCTATAAATAATGCTAAAATTAGAAAAGCTTGTGGTCCAGATGATACAACAACTGAGTTGCTGAAACTAATAGATAATGATATCATTCTCTTTTAGTAGTAAGACTTTTTAATTCAATATTCCGGAGTGATTCCCGCAGATTGGCTTAAATCCATCTTTGTCGCAATACCTAAAAAACACAATGCGAGAAAATGCTCAGAATATCGATTAATTAGCCTAATGAGCCACACTTTTAAAATTTTCCTCAGAATACTTCACAACAGAATTAGACGCAAATGCGAAGAAGATCTTGAAGATACCCAATTTGATTTTAGAAATGCTATAAGAACCAGGTAGGCACTTTTTGCGCTTAACATCCTATTAGAAAAATGCCGTGACTAAAGAAAAGATGTATTTGCATGATTCGTGGACTTCGAAAAGACATTTGATAAAGTGTAGCATGTAAAATTAATGCAAATACTGAAAAATATCGGAATAGATGACATGGATATTCGTTGACTACTATTTAACTGGGAATAAGCCACAATTAAAGATAAAAAGATACGTTTATTGACGTTTCAATTTCCACTTCGGAAATCGTTCTCAAAATACAAACAGTAAATTAAACAAATTTTGTTTTTTGTTACATAGTAAAAAATTCTTCTAATAATTTAATTTTATCTGACTCATTTATATTGACAATTCAGACATACATTATGCATTTTAAAGTAGACGACTTTAAAATGATATTGCCAATATTGTTGAGTTGCGCTCCTGGGACGATTTTACTTATAAGATAGTTCATTCGATTACGTGAAATCAACTTTAAGTTAAGAATATCCGTCAGAAAAAAATCATAGCATGTAATTCGTCTTTAAAAAGACAAACACATGACATGATGACAGTAAAATTCTTCTGTTAGTGATTCCATAGTAAATTATGAGGGAAACACCAGGAAAAAACCTCATAATACTATCCCGACATGGTAAGTATTTGTTCCGTGCATTTTGTTTACCTTCAATAAACACCAAAATTCTGATTTTATATGTTTCGTTATTTAAAAAAAACATAAATGATGTATCCTTTATATGTTACTGACTTACTAATACTGGTATTTTCTTATTAATAACTTCCTCTTTCAATATTGGTAACCAGATCCTACTACATTCTGTTGAGGAATTTGCAGACGATACGTAATTCTATCTGATAATATTGAAGGTCTTCAAATTCTGCTTAATCGTATTCACTAGTTAGGAGAGGAAATGGGCTTTAAAATAAACTCAAACAAAACCAAACTTTTAGTGTTTTGTCGTGACCCACATCCCGATGCAAAGCTTCAATTAAATCAATTGAGCAAAAGAATTCAAGTTGAGAAAGTTCACAAAATGACATATTTGATAACTGTGATAACGGACCAACTTGATCCAGACATAGAAATAAAACGCAGAATAGCAATAACTAAGTGGTTATTCAGTAAATCATTTATATCAGGGAAGATAACGATATCACGGAAGAGATTAAAGGAAGAATTCAGGCAGCAAACAGATGTATTTACAGCCTACACAATACTATTAAATATAAAAGACCAACACGAACATCAAAGATTAGAATATATAAAACGGTGATTAGATCGGTGCTCATGTATGGGTGTGAGACGTGGATCCTGACCAAAGAAACTGAAAAAAAACTTAGATGTTTTGAGAGGAAAATCCTCGAAAGAATCTTTGGGCCTTAATTAATAGCAACCAATACCGAATGAGAAAAATGCTGAGGTCAAGCAGATGTATACAACGAGCGACATAGTCTAAGAGATTAAATCCCAACGTCTAAGATGGCTGACCATGTCCATAGACTCCCTAATAACTGCTTTTCCCAGTTTATATGGGAAAGCCCCACAGGAAGAAGACCATTAGGACGTCCACGAATGCGATGTAGAGACAATATATCGTCAGATCTAATAACAAGCGGGTACCCACTGACCCAACTATTCGACCGTTCAAGATGGAAGCAAGTTGTGCAGTCAGCCAAGACCCACCCCGGGTTGTAGTGCTACGAGAATAAGAAGAAGAAGAAGTTTTAAAAACGTAGTTTACCTTAAAACTTCAATATCCGGATCTAGTACGTCGATTTTAATAAACCGTGATGCATTTTGTTTGCTTGGTTTTTCTATATGATAGTTTACCATAATTTTACAAAAAAAAATTTTGTGACTGAAAAATGTCGAAAAAAATGGTCAGTTTTTAAACAATTTTTTCAAAGGATCAAAATTTCTGGTAACCTATCACGTAAAGGCCCTCCTTGTTTAAAACCCTTCTTAAATTTTATATTTCAGAATTGCCATTTCGGAGAAATACAGTGCTCTGACTATCAAACACTGAGCCTCATGAGTCATGCTTCCTCAATATGATTGCCAACATCCTTCACTCTGTTTCTGTGCATAAATTAAAATATGGCAATATAGAATTAAGGTATAATATAATTCAGAGGTCGCTTTTGAAATTCCGATAGTGTTGTGTTAAATATCTAACACTTTTTATAAGCCATTTCTGCCTCATTTCAATATGAATTTGTATAGAATTAAAAAGCTTCAGAATGTTTCGAAGTAAACCATATTGTGTCTGCATATAATTAAAAAATCCCAATGTGATATGTAAATATTTGAAATCAAAAGAAAAAATGTAGGTACTGTATTGTTTTTACTGTATACAATGAAACGTAAAAGAATAAACTTAAATTTAGTAAATTTAAGTTTATTCTTTTAAGTTTCGCATATTAGGTCTACTTAAAACAACACAAGTAAGTTTTTGACCGTTTTTTGTAGTGACGTTGATGTTATGTAAGAATTTGTTAGTCATGAAATTGATTTTTATTTATTATATTAATTTTCGGACAATTATGTTCACAGCCAACTAATACCACAGAAAAGAGAACTGGGAAGAAGACTTCATCCGGTACAGTCACGAAAGATATGCGTGGACATCACGAAAATCATCACACCATCAATCCCGTTCTAATAGAAGACATCAAGAGGCACATAAATTCAATCCCACGAGTGAAATTGCATTATTTAAAAGCTTCCACTTCTCGTGAATATATTATAGATGGGAGCAAAACAGTGGATGACCTCTATCGAGATTTTAAACAACAACAAAAAACTGATCATAAGGAGGCAGGCACCTATCATACATATTATCACGTGTTCAACAACGAATTCAATATTTCATTTCATACTCCCAAAAAAGATCAATGCTACCTTTGTGTCGCATATGGTAATGCAGATCAATCAAATCGAGAAGAAATGGAGGAGAAATATGCCAAACATCATGAAGAGAAACTGGCTTGCAGATTGAAAAAGAAGCGGACAGACTAGGCATAACCCCAAAAAATAAAGTAGTAGTTTACGACCTGCAAGCAGTGTTCCAGTGTTCCAATGGTGATGTGTCTTTATTCTATTATAAATGTAAGCACAATTCTTACAATTTCACAATGACGGAGACCACAACAGAGCAAGTCGGCGTACGGCGATGTCCACTGTTTTTTGTGGACTGAGGTCACAGCTAAACGCGGTGCAAATCAAATTGGATCCTGTGTGCTCCAATATTTGAAAAAATGCAATGATTAAAGTCAGGACCTTTGGACATAATATTGTTATCTGATAACTGCTGCGGACAACAGAAGAACAAATTTGTCATTACTGCCTACATGTTTGCCGTCCTAAACTACAATATTAGATCAATTACACATAAATTTATGATCACCGGTCCCACACAGAATGAAGCCAATAACGTTCATAGTCTCATCGAAAAACAAATAAAGCGTAATTTGAAATTTGAGCCCCATCTATATACCGAAACAGTATGTAATATTTATAAAACATTCGCGAAAAACTGGAAAACCATTCATGGTACATGTTGCAGTTTCGCAACTGTAAATAAACATTTGTAAATATATTAATAGACTTTTTAATAGTTTCGACTCTCCTCATATATTTAAACTGAGATTTACATATACAATTGCACAGCGGTGTTTAAGGGCCAAAAAGAGATAAGGGCTAAACATTCCAATACGGCCATCTGCGAGATAATAAAGGACGATTTCCACATGCCACATGTGTTTTTAAAGTTAAAATAAGGGTTTGCGTTTGTACAAAACCAGAGTCGAGTGGTGTCTCTCAAACGAGGCACATGTTGAAGGTACCTGATTCCGCATCGGCCAAGAAAGACGCTAATGTGCATCACAAACTTGTGTTGTTGAAGTCGGCCGCTGAAGGCGTAATTTGCGATAGCGTTGGGGCTATCTTTTTCATGGGGTAAGGAACAATACACCATTTATATACGATTTGCTGCATATATCAAGTACGGGCACTTGATATATTTATTTGATATTTGTTGAAACTTCATCGCATTTGTGGCGCGATCGCAATTGAACATTGCCAATTGGACATTTTGCGTTTGTTCCGGTTTATTTACTATATTCTTATTTTTGCATTTTGTTAACACCGAATTATTTTATGCGTGGTTTGTATTAATAATTGTATTGTTTGTATGTTTTTATACCATTGACATATATATATATATTATATATATATATATATATATATATATATATATATATATCCATATTTTTATGTTTGTGTTGTAATATTATTAATTTGTTTTTTATCTTTAATGTATAGTATCTTTGTGGCTATGGTAGGTTTTGTCTTTTGTTTTGTCAGTGGTTTTTTTTTATAGAATCGTCATTTTTGTTTTGGTCTGTTTATGGTTGTTTTTTGGTGTGTCTGTTGGTGTGTTTCATAGTAGATAATAGTTAAGTTTGTAATATATTCTTCTTCTTTTAAGTAATATATTCTTCTTTAATTATAATGGTATATTTGGTTATGTATATTTATGTTTTATTTAATTGCTTTTTAAAATAGAGTTTTATACAGTCCACTGCCTTTCATTTTTCTTCTTTTATTTGAATATACATACCCATTTCGAAAGGGGGAAACCAGCGAGTTCTAGATTGAACAGAATATCTTCTCGCCCCCTTCAGGATGATCCCAATTGTTATATTGAGGTCATCGTATGTGCAGAACGCAATAGTACATGAATTATCGTGTGAAAGATTCTATAATTTAAAAAGTCTACATGAGGACTGGGGCAGTAATTTCAGCAAAAACAAAAGTGGCAATGTAGTAAAATGAAACAACATTAAAGTAATTAGGGTCAAAAAAAACAAGCCGTCATCGTTTTTTTACAAAGAATCTCACAACGCAGAAAATTATGAAGAAGTTGTTGTGAGAAGCTTTAAAAAAAACTGAAGCCTCTGAAAACTTTAAATTTACAGCCTGCGTACTTGCAAAGAATTCCTCTATCGGAACACAAAAAACTGATCTTAGAGACCTTCTCAATAAAAATCTTATCCCGGACTTTTATACACATTACTATAATGACATAGTGTAAATAGAATACCTAACAGCAAGATTAATTCGCGGAACAAAAATAAATTATTAATTAAGACAATATTTGTATCGAAATAATTAATATTTCCTTGTTTAGTTTTTTCTAGTTACTAAGTTCTAAATAAATGTTTATTTTTCAGCTTGGTTTTTTATTTTACTTAACTATTGAAAATATAAACTTGTAAAAGATAAAATACCACATGCTATTTCACATAACTTGAGTACTTTTAATTCAATAGAGACCTAAATTTTAATGCAAATAGAAAATATTATTTTAATTTTTATTCTATGAAGACATTTCTCATTATAATATAAAAGTCGAAACTAATTTATGGGTCTAGAGAGACACATTTCTTCATAATGAGTTATTTGGTAATTTCTTATTAAATCAATACCGACGGATATCGCAATGAGACACACCTGCTTTATACAATTTTATTTCAATAAAGGTATATACAAAATAGTGGCCAATATTCTTACTACATTTTTAATTCAATAGAGACGTATAATACATTATTTGATTTTAATCGAAAAAAAAACTACTTTGAATTAAGAAATTAATTTTTTTCTTACCGTATTTTATATAACAATTCTCATACTTAACAATCAAGAAAACATTTTAGAAATAGGTATTTTATAAACAAAAAAAATAATGTTTAAAGAAAGCATGGCTGACACGCAAAAGCGTTTTTTTGCGATTTCCCAACAAGTTAAGTTTTTAACATACGTCCTTATAGAATTAGACGTGCGACTTATTAAGAACTCCACCGTATTATTGTGAATTGAATCCCATCGAGCTGATATGGGCACAAATAAAAAATGAGGTAGCGTAAAAAATACAACCTTTAAATTAAAAGATGTCAAATTATTATTAGACCAAGCCATATAAAATATAACCGCTTCTAACTGGCAGTCATACATTAAAGATACACAGAAAGAAGAAGATAAAATGTGGGACGTAGACACGCTTGTTAATGTTCTTATCGAGCCGATTATCATTACTCCAGGAGAAGACAGTAGTGATAGTGAATTAACAACAGGAAGTGCTTCAGAATAAAAATATATCTTTAAAATAATAACTAATAGGTAGTACAGTTCTAGTGATTTTTTGTTGCTACATTCGCAGACTATATGTAAGATCCTTTGTCCTACCTGGTTATAATTTTCTAAGTAGGTATGTACCTAATGACTTTATTTATATTATTATGGCAAGTTTGTTTTTCACAATTGCAGTTTACATTAGGTTGCTGGGTCTAAAATTCTTATTTTCTGTAAAGCAGTTGGTATTTATATTTGAATATGAATTTTATTTAAAAAAAAAATAAATGATGTACATTCTACCTGCTAGAAGTCGATAACAAAGCGACTAAGTTATTTCGAAACTCTTACCTATTTACAAATTCATTCACATTTACTTAAAACTCTAATGTAGAAATTAATTGTAAATAAAAGTTTAAAAAGAAAATCAAGGTTGTTTCGGGTATTCTATTATTTCCATTTTAATCGTATTTAATTGGAAATTTCTAGGTATTATATTTGTGTTCTTGGAAATTGCTAAATTTGATTGCTACGTCGTGTTTAATTTAAAACGCATATTATGTCTAACGAGGATTTTCAAAAGGTTAATCTGACAATTCATCTACAGTTAATGGTGAAAAATTTTTTAAAAAGTAGTGGAAGATATTCTATTGGGGAAATGCAAGGCGATACAATAGTTATTAGTTATTCTTACGTTTTTTACTAAAAGTTTTCTTTATATTTTTAAGTTATTTTCTTTCTTGTTTGTTATGAATTTAAGATATTTATAAATGATAGGTTTAGTTTATTACAAATTATTACGAACCAGAAGTATATTCTTAACATTTTATTATTATAAGAAAAGAAAGTTTTGGATTTAAAGTATAATTAATTTAGCACTTCGAAACCGTAAGGTATAAGAGAACGGCTTAAGTAAATAAGTAAGTAAGTATAATTTAGCATTTGAGATGTTGTAAAATAAACATGTACATATTTCTTAAACTAAAAATAATATAAATGAATGAAAATATTGTGTGTACATCTGGCTTACACAATTATTTGTTAAGACGAAATATTTTAAATATAATATTTTTACATAAGATTTTAACAAAATATATTTAACATAAATTAACAATTTGATCTTTGACGGAAAAATATTTTTATGTGCAAGTTCCCTATTATTTCCCGTATTTTAAAAATATACACGCCACCATTGAAGTACACGCGTCTCTCATCTCGGATCCCTCGAGGGTCTATCATTTCTAAGCGATATCCTATTGAATTCCGAGTATAGAATGGATTCGTGATATCTAATACATAATATACATATATGAAAACGGCACTATGATAGTAAAACTAGTCGAAAATATAAATCACATCCCCATTAAGAGAAAAGTTAACTAAGGCAACCTAATATATCCAAAGCTGTTTAATCTAGCAATAGAAGACGTCTTTAAACCTAAAAATCGATCATATACATACAAACATATGGCATTAACATTAAAAACAAGTTAAACCACCTCTGATTCGCTGACGACATCGTGAAGAACTAAAAACTATGATGAAGGAACTCGTAGACAGCTCCCAATACGTAGGAACAAGAATAAATAAAGAAAAACAAAAACAATGACAAACACAGACCACCCAGACGTAAATTATAAATGGCAATGAGATAGAACAAGTCCAAGAATATATCTACCAACGCCAAAAGATGAAAACTAGGAGCAAGAGCAATGAAATGTTAGATATTCAACTGTCACATAGAAAGAAGAATGACTGGGTAAGATTAAAAACAAAAGTCGAGGATATCACCACAAAATTTACTATACTCAAATAGAGCTTCGCAGGTCACATTGCTAGACAAAAAAAAAACAACGTTTAACTCCACAATACAACATTGGAGACCTTACAAAAGTAGAGTATAAAAAGAAAACCACAGATGAGATTAAAAAAATAGCCGGTACAAATTGGAAGTATGTTATATAAACTATAGAAGGCTAAAAAGAATAAGGATTAACATGGAGACAAAACTTTTTTTCCGTTAAAATATACCATTAAAAAACTTTTTGAGTATCGTTTGTAGAAATATTATTATTATATTAATATTGTTTTACATAAAGCTTTTATATCAAATCATTATCTGATAAATTAATACGATTGCCATCAAATATTAATAGACTGTGGTTTTTAGTACAATCCAATATTTAACGATTGATTACTTTTAATATAAAAACTAATATAATTTGAGAAATATCGTTAGTCCTTTTTGGAGCTTTAATAATGAACAAAGAAAAGTCAAAAAAACGAGGTAAGACTCAAAAAAGACTTTAGTAGTTAAAATTAACATATTTCTACAATACGTGTATACTTATAGATATCATATTATTCATTAGTACCATTGTTTAAAAAATAATAGTCAGACAATTTTTATCATCGGACAAATTTTTGACTTTTAATATGCCGTCAGGTGGCGGCGTCTGGTAATAAATTTTAAAAACTATTAACAGAAACTTAATTCTATGCAGGTGTACACTTAAGTATATTTTCAGATGTCGTATATCTAATATAAACCTGTACACAAATGCCAGATTGTGAAGAAAATATAAGATTTAAATAAATCGCTTCATCATCAATCAGCCAATCGCGTCCACTGCTGGACATAGGCCTCCCTCAGTTCTTTCCAGTGTTCTCTACACTGGGCCGCTTGTAGCCAGTTTCCCGCTACACGTTTAATGTCATCGGTCCATCTGGTCGGTGGTCGTCCTCGGCTTCTTTTATAATTTCTGGGCCTCCATTCCATAATACGTCTTGTCCACCGTCCATCTTGTGTTCTGGCTAAGTGCCCTGCCCAGTTCCACTTAAGCGTCGTGGTTCTTTCGATGACGTCTTGAACTCCTGATCTTCGCCTGATTTGTTGGTTTGTTATGTGATCTCGAAGGCTCACGTTCAGCATTGCACGTTCCATGGCTCGTTGTGTAACTCGAGATTAACTATTCGCAGATTTTTGCGTGAGTGTTAAAGTCTCTGCTCCATAAGTTTGTACAGGTATAACACATTGGTTATAAACCTTTCGCTTGAGACACATGGGAATTGAACTTTTTAGAATATGGCTTAATTTGCCAAATGCTGCCCATGTTAGACCTATTCGCCTCTGTATATCATGTGTTTGATTGTCTCTGCTTATTTTGATTTCGTGTCCAGATATTTGTAAGTGTCTGTTTGTTGTATGGTATTATTGTCAATAGTTATATTTCCACTCATTACGAGATTTGTTATAATTTTAGTTTTCTCAAAGTTTATCTTTAATCCTGCTCTTTCAGACAGACTTTTAAGCGAATGCATCATAGAAACTGTATCATGTAAGTTATCTGCGATTAATACAACATCATCTGCAAACCTTAGGTGATTTAATCTTTCTCCATCTATATTGATGCCCATATCTTGCCATTGAGTACCCTTAAATATTGACTCTAGAGCTGCCGTGAACAATTTTGGTGAAATATTGTCTCCTTGTCTAACTCCTCGACCTAAACTGAATTTTTCTGTGTCTTCGTGCAGTCGTATACTTGATGTAGCGTTCTGATAGATGTTTTTGATTAGTGTCGTGTACCTGTAATCTATTCGGCTTTGATTTAGGGCTTCCAGTATTGTTTCAAACTCTACAGAATCAAAAGCCTTCTCGTAATCGACAAATGCAAGAACCAGTGGTATGTTGTACTCGATGCACTTTTCTATTAAGATCTTTATGGTATGCAAATGGTCATTTGTGCCATATCCTGCCCTGAAGCCTGCCTGTTCTTTGGGCTGATAGAAATCAAGTTTAGGTGTTAGCCTCTTTGTTAAGATTTTCATAAAGAGTTTGTACATATGTGTCAAGAGGCTGATGAGTCTATAATTTTCTAATTTAGTAATATCGCCTTTTTTGTGTAACAAGACTATTACTGCATTGTTCCAGTCTTTTGGAATCGTACCCGCATGTAAGCATTTAGTAAACAGTTTGCTTACTGATTTTAATAAAATTTCTCCACCTGCTTTTATTGCCTCGATAACGAGTCCATCATCACCAGGCGATCGATGGTTCTTCATTTCCTTTAAAGCTGCTCTTACTTCTGACACAGTAATGGGTAAAAGTATTTCCGATCCCTGATTTATGAGAGTCTTTACTCGTGTCGGGAAATTGTCTTGTGGTCTTTGGCTGGTATAGAGGTCTTTATAAAATTCTCTAGTTATTTTCAGAATATTTTGTTTATCTGTTGTTGCCTTTCCGTCTTTATCTCTCAGCTTGTATATTTCTTTTTTACTTTGCGTAAGTTTTCTTTTCATTATCTTTAAACCTTTGTTCTCTTCTACTGTTTGAGTAATTACATTAGTATTATATTTTCTTACATCTTTTCTAATTTCCGCTGAAATTCTTTTATTTAGTTTTTTATATTCTTCTTTATTTCCCTTTTCGTTCTCGCTTAGGTTTCGTCGTATTTCCATGAGAGCCCTTGTATCTTTGCTAATCTTTTCACTTTTGGTGTCATTTTTCTTGCAAAATGTGAGTTGTGCGTTTCTAACTGAGTCTGTTATCTACAAATCGCTTATTGTTATTATTATCCGACAAGCGAGAGGGGGCGGGCGAGCTGCGCGAAAATAGAAAAGGAATTATTCTAAGAGAGATAGGAGAGGTAATTAATTGCGGCTGTCACAAACGCGTAGTTGCCGTATCAAAAATTTAGTCGGGATCTGAAAATTACGTTAGTAGATACACGTTTTATGCTTATCATATTATTATGTTAGACAATTAATGCAAAAGGTTTGACCAATTTTTGGTCAAACCTTTGGTTGGTTGGTTGGTTGGTTGGTTTTTATAAATAAATTAAATTTATAATTAAAATAAATAATAACTATAACTCGATTATAAAAGTTTTGACTTGATGATTTCCTTTATTTAAAACTAAAAAATCAATCATTTACGTATTAAAGTATTTAAAGTAACAAGTGTTGACTCATTTTTTTTTTGAACCTATTCTCTATCCTTCCATTGTTGGATATAGGTCTCTATATAGGTGAGCACCGGTATGATACAGGAGTTATATACCCTGCTTCGTAAGTATAGAGGGATTGTTTGAATTATTAGAACGTAAGAAAGTTTGCCGAACGCTGCCCATCCCATTCTTACTCGTCTCGATATTTCGGCTGTTTGATTTTCTCTATTAGTTCTGATTGCTTGTCCTAGATAGATATATAGAGTAAGACACGACCTACTATTAGAACGTTTGCAAGAAGTCGGTTTAGATGGAAAAGACATCAAACTCTTAAAAAACTTGTACTGGAACCAAAAAGCCAGAGTTAGGATCGAAGGTTCCACATCCGCAGAAGTAGAAATTAGGAGGGGAGTTAGACAGGGATGTGTTCTGTCGCCTCTGCTGTTTAATCTTTACTCCGAGTTTCTATTTAAAGAAGCATTGGAAGATTCCAAGGATGGAGTCAAGGTGAATGGCGTAAATATCAACAGTATCAGATACGCCGATGATACAGTGTTAATTGCGGATTCCGACTCAGGTCTACAACGACTCATCGACAAGACCAACTCGACCTGTGAGCAATTTGGTATGAAAATAAACATTAAAAAAACCAAAGTGATGTCAATCCGAAAAAACCAAAACGTACCTCAACCTTGCACAATAAATGGGCACATCTTAGAACAGGTCAATAGATTTAAGTACCTAGCATGTTGGATCGATAGCAGCCTAAATCCTGATCAAGAAATAAGGTCGAGAATAGAACAGGCTAGAAAATCTTTCGAAAAAATAAAAAAACTGTTTTGTGATTCTCGAATAAAACTCGAAATTCGACTACGTTTATCAAAATGCTTCGTCTGGTCGACTCTTCTATATGCAGTGGAAACGTGGACCCTTAAAACATCAACCGTAAATAAATTGGAGGCCTTTGAAATGTGGATCTACCGGAGAATACTCAAAATTTCATGGACATCGCATACCTCAAACGAAGAAGTGCTGCATAGAATAGGCAAGGAAAGAGAACTTTTTAACACAGTAAAAGTTAGAAAAACATCATACCTAGGCCACATACTGAGAAATAATAAGTACCAATATGCCCAACTTATAGTGAAAGGAAAAATCGAGGGAAAGAGAGGCCTAGGAAGGAAAAGACTATCATGGCTCAGAAACATCCGACAATGGACAGGGCTAAATTTTGAACAGCTAATAAGAACAGCTGAAGATAGAGAAGAGTTTAAAATTGTAGTAGCCAACCTCCATTGAGGAGAGGGCACTTTAAGAAGAAGAAGATAGATATACTCATTTACCTGTTCTATTTTTTCTGTTTTTATTTTTATTGCCTCTTGGTCTTCCGTGTTTGTCATTACTTTTGTTTTGTTGAAGTTAATTTTTAGGCCTTTTTGCAGTGATTTTTCATGAAGTTCATTCAGCATTAATTCCAGTTCTTGTCGTTCCGAGGAGATCAGGAGTATGTCATCCGCATATCTAAGGTGATTTAGGTATTTTCCGTTAATAAATATTCCTCTGTTTTCCCAATCTGTTGATTTTATTATGTCTTCGAGGGTCAAGGTAAACAGTTTAGGTGAAATTATATCGCCTTGTCGGACTCCTCGTTTAACTTTTATATTATCTGTTATTAATTTGTCGTCCAGAATTACGGTCGTGGTTGCGTTTTGGTAAATATCATGTATCAATTGTCGGTATCTTGAATCTATTCTACTATTGACCAGAGCTTCTTCAACCGCCCAGTGTTCAATGTTCAAACTGTTCAGACTCACTTAGGTGCACAGCTATACAGTATCATACATATAAATATATATTACCTATAGCATTATTCTCCAGTAAATATAACAATTTCACTTATAATAACAGTTTTATTATCAATAATAGTGAACTGTAAATTATTGATTAACTGATTCATTGTTTACTTATTATTTACTGGTAATGTAATACACTGTAGTTTTTTATTTATTTATTGATTCTAACTTAACTTTACATAAAATAAATTACTTAAATCTGAATTTATTTTGAAAATGAGTATTATAATTACCAGTTAATTGAGCTACACTTTCTTGTATCTTTTTTAAATCAACTAAAACTTTATCTGCAGTAGCTTCTTCGGTTGTAAACTTAAAAACATTGAAAATTATATATCGTGCTTGAGATCCCAAAGGTTTGCCCGTTAATACACTTGCCATTTTAATAAATATTAATAATACTTTATAATATAGGTCCACTGCAAATAAAAATGTAAATGCTTGACAACACTGTCAGAAATCTAGCACTAATCCTACGATGTGAACTCCTCGCCGACAGCAAGAGAAATGAGCAATCCCTTCCACTTTTCAATTTGTTCTACGCGCAACCCGCCAGCTCTCGCTTGTCGCATAATACCATTGTATTCGTCTTGTGATAGATAACTTAACTATTTCGAGCGAATATTTAAAATTTTCTTTTATTTACAATTTGCTTTAACCGCGCATGGCTATTAGCATTGAACTGTATTTACATGAAATGAAAAATGTACAAAAAGTTAATATTAAATTTGGTTACTCAGTCTTATGGCACGTAAGAAATTAAGAATTTCAGATATATTATTTTCACTTAAACATTCTTTTAAGGGCACGATACTATGACTTCCAAGATAAACGCGTGAAAAATGCGCATGACGTCACTTGGTGATAAAAGTTCCACTTGTCGGTAAAACATATATGGAAAGAGAGGGTTTTTATTTAAATATTTAGAATATTTAGGGATGTTAGGTAAAATATCTTCAATTAAAACTTGAAAATGTCTTATATATTCTTATATCTTTGTTATCCTAGCAACGTAAATTAATAGAATTCAAATAGATAATAAAATTATATAAAAAAGTAGAAACTAAACATCCTTATGGAAATGGAAATTTATATACAATGAATTGATTTATAAAAATAAAAATTTAATACAACTGATAAAATAAAGTTCACTGTAACAATTTACAAGTATATTTAACAATTTATTTCACGATTTTTAATATTTTCTTCTTAAATTTGAATTTTTCTTTAATCTATTCAATTTTCTAATTTTAAAATATAATTTACACCTACAAAAAGATGTTTAACATCTGAACTTACGTTTACTAAAACAGCTAAATTCATTAGCGATTTATTTACCCTTTGTTAAAATTGTTAAACATATGGTCCAGTTCATTACATTTAAATAGAAAATCTGGTTTAAGTAAACCTCCTTCGAAAAGATGGTTTACCCACGAAAATTAAATTTCATTGCTGTCTGGAATATAACCCAGAGTTTCGGTTTTCTTTAATTTAAAAGCAATAGCCCCTGCCAAGTTTTCTAAACCATCTCATTCCACTTCTTGAATATGACGTTCAATATATTTATCCTCAATATCAGCCGCATTTTTCGGATCAGCATGTTCATTATCATTAGATAAATTTAAGACCTCAAACATTTGTGCAGTAACAATTTCAAACTCGTCGACATCGTTTTCATATACATCAAGGTTTGACCTATCTCGTTTGACAGATACACTCGCATGGTACAGTGAATTTTTACAGTCAGGTACCTAGTGTAGTGTCTGTGTGTGTAGTGTGTGTGTTTGTGTAGTGTGTGTGTGTGTGTGTGTGTAGTGTGTGTGTGTGTGTGTGTGTGTGTGTGTGTGTGTGTGTGTAGAGTAATTGTCTTGATACTTAGCAAAGTCGACGTCATTGTCTTTGCTAAGAGACGCTAATTGTATCCGAACGTCCGCAGTCCCTCCAGTGAAACAGCAATATTTGAAATGTGGCCCATTCTAGCAGTGTTAGCCGAACTGGAAATAATCTCATCATTTTGCGCCATAACTTGCAAAACTGTTTTAAGTTAACCACTACCGGACTTTTCATGGCAGCAGTCAACAAAGTCAGAATAGTCATGTTAGTGTCCAACATCCGTAACGGATAGGCACCATAAGAAGAAGATTATTTCTTAATCTGTATTTGAACTGTAGAGCAGTAGGATGATCATTTAACTCTATAATGACTCGTATGATGGAGAAAAGATCTTCTAAAGGTTTCTGATTCAAATGATATGTTAATAAATATTTTATGTCAAAATCGTCTTTCATATCGATGAATAGTTCCTTCAAAGACTTTTCTAAGATTTCGCATGGTTTTCTCCAATTCGTCCAAAATTTGACTTGTTGAATTAAAGCTAAACTTTACGTTTTGCAACTATCTCGTGAATCACTTTTAATTTTATGTGCAATATTCAAATCTAAATTTTGTGTATTGTGGAGTAAATCTGCAACTGGCTTGGATGTTATAAACTTTTTATTTGAGATAAATCCATGGTCAAGAAAATGGTTTCTCAAAAGCTTAAGCATATGTGGAGCATCTGCAAACACATGCACTCTTTTTTTACTTAACGGATTTGTAAATCATGTTGTTTCTTCCGTTATATTTAAAGACTTCTACAGTCCCCTATTGCTGCTTCCTAAATCAGAGTTAGTAGCAGGATAGCCTATATTCTTTAATTGTGAAATAAATAATTTCAAATAAAACATTGTGTGTAATATTTTTGTAACGATGAGTCCAAGCCATCACCGTTAAACCAGCGTGCGCGCGAACCAACCCATGAAGTAGGAGTGTATCGACAGTAGAAAGGGCAAAACTTTGCTATATAAACCGCATTATTTCCTCATAGAGGCAGAATCGTCAGGTGTTGACTGAAGGTTCTCTTCTTCCCTACCCCGGCTTGTGGACGTGTTGAGTTCACAAGTTGTTTCGTCCCATACCGCCGTACCCGAACCGGAGAGCGTGTTGAGCTCTCCATTACCCGTACCCCGAAGCAGTCGTGTTGAGACTGTCGAGGAGTGTCCTATTAACCCGAATCACTTAAGGGACGTGTTGAGTTCCTTTCTTTTCTTTGTACCTATCGTCCGCTGTTATTAAATCGACACATCGTTCACGTAAAATTCCGAAAACACACTCGATCGCCGATAAGACTAACTTCATACGACAAGGTCAAACTTAATTTGAATAAATAGGCCAGGTACTGAGAAGACTAAACTAAATTGTAAATATGTACATAAGATTTTTGTCAATTTAATTTAAGGAAGACAATAAAGTTTTATTTTTATTTTGAACTCTGTCTCTGACTGTCCAAAAGCTACCCGGATAGTGACTCCTACGAGAGGACGTCACAGATGGCGCCCGAGCAGAAAAATTCGTTTTAAACAATAATACCGACCGAATTCTGAATTTTATTTTCATGAGACAGTACTGCATTTCAAACTTTATTCAAATACAGGGTGATTCACAGTTCAAAAATGACAGACGCTCCGGAAACGTCGAAGGTTAGTTGGGTGTACCTATTAAAGAAAGACGAACTTATAGCCGAATTAACAAACAGAGAACAGTCGACGGAAGGGAATTTCAGCGAGCTAAGAGCGAGATTAGTTGCGGTCATCAAGGCACCAACTCAAAAAGGCCAAAACCCAGAGGAAATAGAAGAAAACCAGATGGAAGACAGACAAAGAAAGATGGAAAGAGTACGCAAATGGGGGTTACACTTTGACGGTTCAAGAGACCCAATAGAATTCATAGAACGGTTGAAAGAACTCCAGACAGCTTACGGCCTACAAGACACCCACGTTTTACAAGCTCTACCAGAAACATTAAACGGGAAAGCATTACTATGGTACAGAAACAATAATAAATATTGGAACGAATTAAAAGACTTCGAACAAGATTTCCGCAATTTGTTCGTTTCCTCCGTTCTCACGCAATCTCTGGAAGCTCAAATCCGGAACCGACTCCAACGAAACAACGAAGGTGTAAAAGACTACATCATTGATATTCAAACAATGATCAGAAGACATGGTGAATTAAATCACCAAGAAGATCATAAACGATGAGATAGATAAGATGCTAGAAGAGAACGTGATAGAAAAATCTAATAGCCCGTACAGTTCCCCCATCGTCCTAGTAAAAAAGAAGGATAACAACGGATACAGATTTTGCATCGATTTTAGGAAAATCAACGACATCTCAGAAAAAGATGCCTACCCATTACCGTACATCAATCATATCATAGAAAAGTTAAAATCTGCAAAACATTTTACCACGTTGGATCTAAAAAATGGATATTGGCAAGTACCACTTTCCGAAGCCATACCGATCAGAACAGCAACGGAAAAATCAGTCTGTCAGAACTTAAAAGATAAAATCATTATGAGATTCGGATCACCCAAAGAGCTAATATCAGACAACGCAAGAACATACGATAACAGGGAAGTACGAAAGTTGCTAGACGAATTCCAGATTTCTAAAAGAAACATTCTTGCTCATTCAATGATAGCTCAGTTCTGCGATAATAACCATAAGAAATGGGATACGAGCCTTCCAGAACTACTATTCGCATATAATACAGCTAAACACGATTCAACGGGTTTCTCCCCAGCCTTCCTGAACTTTGGACACGAACTAGAAATTCCAAGTAAAGTCGTAAAAACCCCAAACGACACACAGCATACCGATCAAAACATAAAATGGCATAAACTACGAGAAACATTCGAACTAGTACGTACAAACCTGGCAAAAGCTTTTACAACTCAAAGCCATTTCTACAACTTACGACGAAGAGAGTGGAAACCCACAATAAACGACAAAGTCATGAAAAGGGAATACCAACTCTCAAATGCCGCCAAAAATTTTAACGCCAAATTAGCACCGAAATTTTCAGGCCCATATACTATAACAAAAGTGTGTTCTAATGTAATATTCAAATTAAAACACGACGATAAAAACCGTACAATAACAGCTCATATCAAAGACCTAAAACCCGCATTTACCGATTTCCCTACTCCTTAATCAGTCCAAGCACTTACAGTCAACACCAAGTAGTGACAGTATATTTTAATACAGTTTACCAGTAACCTTCAAATATAATGTCAGACACGTTAGAAATATATTACAGTGACATAGAAATGGACGGCACAGTTACGCCGCCACCATACACCGTTCCAGAGTTAATATCACCATTGGGAAACACACCAAAACCTAACACCCCGGGCAAAGGCTGCGAGCCCCTGATAAAGGCTATTTCCAAATTTAAAAACCTTTTCGATGAACCAGCCATGGGCATCACAAAAATTCAGAAAGTCCAGTCAATTCCAGTGTCAATCCCGCTGCTCTCACTAATTCCGCCGCAGCATAAAGGAAAAAAATACAGACTGAGACTCCCGAACCGGGTGCTGAGGATAAAAACCAATAATTGAAGCCCCACGAAGGAAGACGTTTTTTTTTAAGAGAGAGGAAGACGATTTTTTTTTAAGAAGACGATATTTATTTTTTTTAGGGCGGACATTTTTTATTTCGATGTATTGTAAATTGTTTTTTAGGGTAACCAAGTACCTGGCAAGGAATAAAAATAAAAAAATTTTGTTCCAAAATTTTTTTTTCCCAGGAAGAGGAGGTGTAACGATGAGTCCAAGCCATCACCGTTAAACCAGCGTGCGCGCGAACCAACCCATGAAGTAGGAGTGTATCGACAGTAGAAAGGGCAAAACTTTGCTATATAAACCGCATTATTTCCTCATAGAGGCAGAATCGTCAGGTGTTGACTGAAGGTTCTCTTCTTCCCTACCCCGGCTTGTGGACGTGTTGAGTTCACAAGTTGTTTCGTCCCATACCGCCGTACCCGAACCGGAGAGCGTGTTGAGCTCTCCATTACCCGTACTCCGAAGCAGTCGTGTTGAGACTGTCGAGGAGTGTCCTATTAACCCGAATCACTTAAGGGACGTGTTGAGTTCCTTTCTTTTCTTTGTACCTATGGTCCGCTGTTATTAAATCGACACATCGTTCACGTAAAATTCCGAAAACACACTCGATCGCCGATAAGACTAACTTCATACGACAAGGTCAAACTTAATTTGAATAAATAGGCCAGGTACTGAGAAGACTAAACTAAATTGTAAATATGTACATAAGATTTTTGTCAATTTAATTTAAGGAAGACAATAAAGTTTTATTTTTATTTTGAACTCTGTCTCTGACTGTCCAAAAGCTACCCGGATAGTGACTCCTACGAGAGGACGTCACATTTTTATCATATTCGTAGAATATCGACTCTTTTCAGTTTCCATATATTCCACGAGCCATGATCACTTGCATATATTGGCTAGGTCCTAAGGTTGTGTCGTTCTTTTTATCATAGTCATAAGAACTTTGAATTTCCATTTCATCAAAAACTAATACACATACTCTTTCCTTCGCTGAGAGAGAATTGTTTTTTATTAGTGTCAGCACTATGTTAAATATTCCTGAAAATTAAAATACTTATTACTCATATAAAATTAACTACTGATAAGTATTTATGAAGAATCCTAGAATTATAAAAACCTAATTGAATGTGTATTGTGCTCGACCCTCTTCTTAAAGTGGAAACTGCAGAAAGAGGGTAGCCCCTTTTTCTCAATTAACGATAGGACCTTGGACCTCCTACATGCAATAAAATAGCCGAAGCAATATATTCAACTTTCCACTTTACTTGCTTGGCCAACTTTAATGTACGAAGTTTCTCTTCTGTAAATATTTTTTAAATTTTATCCTTTTCTTTCCTTTCTTTGTGAAATAATTATTTTAAAAGTTTATTCTTAGTTTCGAGAATTCCAATGTATTTAGCTGGATCGTTTTAACTAAAATGAAAGTTTGTTTGAATACATTTAATATTTTATTATTTCATTTACTACCTTAACGTTTAAGTGGAAACAGTTCTGTTTATTTTAGGAATGTTCTCTTTGTCTCCTTCATTGCCATTATCGCCTTGTATATGTACTTCCGATTATGTTTCTACATCGAATGATGGACCCATTAACTTCAGGAATTCCCTCTTCTGCCTTTTTTCTACTCGTACACATCTTTTTTGTTCAGGAGAAGTCTGCGCTCTTGGTAATTTCAATAAATAACGGGAAGGCATTGCATCACGTTTTAATTTCCACTTATTCTGAGGCAAACCCAACATTTTTCTTTCATACAGAAATCGCTTTCCACAAAATGGTTCAAACATATTCTTGCAGTGTTTACATTAAACTTCTGTTGCTGATAGCACTTCACAACCCATTATTCGCGAACTTGTTTCTCTTTTGGAAATCTAAAGAAACGACAATCCGAAATAACTTTGCTTTTTTTTATTGTTGTTGCTGGAACAACCCACCACTGCACAGAATACCATAATTAAAAGTATAATTTAATATTCTTAAATATATTTTATATAAAAGTCAAACATTTATTTGTCAATGTACTAGATAAATGATAAAACAATACTAAATCTGAGAAAACTCCATACAAAACAAAACATTTCTGGTGATATTTGTCGCCAAGTGACGTCACACGTGAAAAGATATAAACTGATCGCATGCGCGTGGGTTTATCTTTACAAGTTCATAGATCATGGGTGTTAGGTAACTGTTATTGTTCTAGTACATAGAGAGGACAGTCTATTAAGATATGTTGCACTATTAGTTCACTACCACACACATAACACATCGGCGGAGATTCTTTTGTTAATATAAAATTATGGGTTATCTTTGTATGTCCAAGTTGCAATCTGGATATGATCACCTTTTCTCTTCTCTTAGTAGAAAGTTTCCACGGAAACTCACGTTGATCGATAGTTCTTATAATGTAGAGTTTGAATTATTTCAATTTATTTGCCATTTTGTCATGATTTTGTTCTTAAAATATTACTTTATTATTTTTTGATAGTATGTCAGCTTTATCATTTTCATTTATCTCGCAATGTGAAGGTATCTAAAAGAGCTGAACTAACCTTTAATTTTGTTGACATGTTAAGAGTTTCGTCTTAATTTAAAGCATGACGAAATATTTGGGGTGCAATTGCTTTAGGGCTGTTAATGCACTCAAAGAATCGCTAATAATTAGAGAGTATCTGACGTCATGTGTGTTAATAAACGTTAATGCCTGGAGGATAGAAAACAGTTCAGCGGAAAATATGGAGGTTTGGGAAGGGAGCTGATAGGAACTGTTATATTTATCTGTTGTGAAAGCCGCTCCTACTCCGTTTGCAGATCTAGATGCGTTGGTGAAAATAAGGATGTATTCATTAAAATCATTAGTGCTTCTCCAGTAGTATATCTCCAGTACTTTCTATTTGAAAATGTTGGCTGGTGTTTCTCATTTCTTGTATGCAGAAAGATTTGTATTACAATCAGTGAGAGCAACGGTCCATGGTAACATATGTTGGCTGACTTCATCATCCAGCCTTCATTTATTACGTCTACTGCTGGGCATAGGCCTCCCTTAAACTCCTCCATTCTTTGCGATTTTGTGCTCTTTGTTGACAATTTTTCGTGATACGGCTGTCGTTATCCCAACGAGTAGGTAGTCTTCCTCTACTACGTTTGTCTGCTCTTGGCCTTCAATATATAATTTTGCTCGTCCATCGTGAGTCATGCATTCTCGCTACATGGCCTGTCTAATTCGATTTTAGTTCTGGTATGCGTTCCACAACATCAGCAATACTCGTCCTTTTTCGAAAATCTTCATTTCTTATTCGGTCCCACAACATTACTCCCAGCATAAATCGTTCCATTCGTCTCTGTGCCACTCTAAAGCCGTAATCTTGGTTAGAGTCATAGTTTTCGCCCCATAGGCGATGACCGGTAATACGAATTGGTCAAATACTTTTCTTTTGAAGCTAATTGGTATGTTGGCCCTAAGTGGGTCTCGCAGTTTTCCAAAGGCTGCCCACGTCAAAGTAATTTGTCTTTGGATTTCGCATTTTTGGTTATCCCTGATGATTTTTATTTCGTGACCCAAATACGTATATTTCTCCACCAGTTCTACCACTTTGTGTTGAATAGTTATATGGGTATTGGGGACCATATTTGTTATAAACTTAGTTTTGACAAGTTCATTCTGAGGCCCACCTTCGAACATTCAAAGTCCAATTCATTTAACATGCCTGTGGCTTCTCCAAAATTATCTGTGATAAGAATAATGTCATTTGCGAAAAGGAAATGGTTAAGTTTTCCGCCGTCTAATATTACTCCTCTGTGGTCCCAATTGACCATCTTTATGGCATACTTTAATGCCGTTATGAATAATTTTGATGATAATGTATCTCCTTGCCTTATCCGATGTTTTATTTTTATTGGTCGGGTTTTATCGTGTATCTTAACAGTCATAGTGGCATTTTTGTAAAAATATTGTAAATTTGTTCATTATACCTATGGTCAATCCTGCTATCATTCATTGCTTCTATAAGGCTGTCTATTTCAATCCCTTTTATGAAAATCTATGAAAGTGAGGACAATGTAACGAGTCTATCACTTCAATAATCCAATAATCCTTTTAAACATTTTTAAATAACATTTTAAAATCTCAATCCTCTTAATGATTTTCTTAAATTTGAATTTCTAAGTTGGTATTAAACAGCGACATCTGCGGCGCTGTAGGGCGACATGATTACCCGGCTAGCAATTAGCGCTCATTCTGGTTTTAAATTTTTGAAAGACAAGTTCGTTTAACTAAAAAACGGTGGGTAATATATATGTAATAGTGTAATTACTATTCGATAGTGTAATATCTATGTCATTTCTCACATTATTTCATTAAGAAACATTCTGGATTTAGATATAGTAATGTTATAAAATCATATCAATTTTCTGTTTTATTTCCCAGCCTTAAAAATATATAATTATCCATCTTTAAAACTATCTATTATCTATTAAGACTATCTGTAAAAATATTCTGCCTCATACCGTTCTTTTATATTCAAAAATATATCCGGCTTTTCGTTAAAATTATATATTTGATCAATATATTTTACATCAAATATTGTCAAACTATGCGAAGATCACATTATCTACAAAATCATTACAGCTTTTTCTTTCATACAAGCTTCCCAGCAACTTTTTTGTAATCTTTTCCAAGTTATTTCATTTGTTAATAAACATTGTGTTTTTCCCTTCTTTTTTATTAAGCTTAAGGAGGAACTGTAACACAATTGTTCTTTTTAGCCTACCTAAGAAGTTAAATCCAAAGTCGAGGATTTTTTCATTTATTTATTCTTTTTTGGAATTTATTAAAAGAACAAAAATACGTTTTGAATTTGCACATCTGCCCGTCACTCTTAACTGTTCCATCAGAGGTCCAGATCTCTCTAAGACTACCCTCGGACCACTTCAGGGAACCAGCCAGAAAGACCTCCCTTATTTAGAGTGTGGAAAATTTTTCATTTTATATTGTTTTATTCATTAATTGTTAATAATTTTTTTATAATATTTTTTTTTCAATTTTAAATCATACTATATTATTTAATAATAAAGACCCGTCATTTTTTTTAATAATTATAAATAACATAAGCATTAAAATTGTCAACTACAGGTCGAGGTTTTACATCCTCCCTTTTAACTCAGTTGTACGATTTTATGTGTACACATTTAATCAGAGAGTTATTTATTAAGATTTTATTATTATTACATATTTAAACCTTTGGACATTTAACCCTTTAGGATATTGTCCTTATTACTTTATTAAAACATTTAGTTGAAAGCCGAAGTACAGAGTTACATCTCTGAGGCAAGTAAATTACCTTTTTAGGTCAAATCATTAAAAATTTTCCTATATATTATTATTGGTGAATTTAGATAATCAAGGATCAGTTGTGTATAACCAGGGAATTCATTTTTATTAACTAGGTTAACTGTACATAATTGGTGGTGGGTGTTTTAGGATAAATTTAGACTGTATATATTTGGATAGGGATTAAATTTTTGGTGAAAACTAAATTTTATTATTATTACATATTTAAACCTTTGGACATTTAACCCTTTAGGATATTGTCCTTATTACTTTATTACAACATTTAGTTGAAAGCCGAAGTACAGAGTTACATCTCTGAGGCAAGTAAATTACCTTTTTAGGTCAAATCATTAAAAATTTTCCTATATATTATTATTGGTGAATTTAGATAATCAAGGATCAGTTGTGTATAACCAGGGAATTTATTTTTATTAACTAGGTTAACTGTACATAATTGGTGGTGGGTGTTTTAGGATAAATTTAGACTGTATATATTTGGATAGGGATTAAATTTTTGGTGAAAACTAAATTTTATTATTATTACATATTTAAACCTTTGGACATTTAACCCTTTAGGATATTGTCCTTATTACTTTATTACAACATTTAGTTGAAAGCCGAAGTACAGAGTTACATCTCTGAGGCAAGTAAATTACCTTTTTAGGTCAAATCATTAAAAATTTTCCTATATATTATTATTGGTGAATTTAGATAATCAAGGATCAGTTGTGTATAACCAGGGAATTTATTTTTATTAACTAGGTTAACTGTACATAATTGGTGGTGGGTGTTTTAGGATAAATTTAGACTGTATATATTTGGATAGGGATTAAATTTTTGGTGAAAACTAAATATTTTAATTAATACCTGTAAACTCTTTTTTATTTCAGCAAATAGCTTTACACGATACATTAAAAAGTTTATGTTAATGCTTTCCTGGCGCCCACTTATATTTTGGAGCAACTACTATAATCACTTTTATTTACCTTAGTTATATACCTATAGATTGTTTATTACCTCGTCGTTCATTTTCTTATTCTACGGTCTCTGTAGGGCATGCAAATTGGCCGAATCCTCTATTGAGTGTCAAGTAGTCACTCTACGGCACCTTTAAATTATACGTTATCTTATACATTACCCCAAATACTTGTGATACATACACACTTTTTTATATTACATTACATTGGCGTCCTACAACAAGAGGCTTTTTGTGTTCTATAGATTTTTCAATGTGCGTCTTTACTGTATGGAGGTGATTAGTAAGATAATTTAATCGGAATCCTGTCTGCTCTCTCGGTTGAAGAAATCTAATTTTTTCTCCAATCTTGATGTCATTAACCTAGCGAAGAACTTGTATATGTGGTTCAACAGGCTAATAGGTCTATAATTCTCTAGGTCCGTTCTATCTCCTTTTTTATGTAAAAGGATGGTTATAGCATTGTTCCATTCTTTGGGCACCTCTTTTGCTGCAAACATAGATTAAACAGTTTCCTTAATTGATTTAATAGCATATCTCCTCTATTTACGATAGCTTCTATTACAATTCCATCCTCTCCTAGGGCTTTGTTATTTTTCATTTTTCTTAACGCTCATCGAATCGCTGTCGAATCTCATCTACCTTTATTTCTGGCATTAGTTCGGAACATTGATTCATGATCTTCTTTGAAATGGCTGTTTGTATTCCTGTTTGATCTTCTCGTCTACTTCCATATAGTTCCTCGTAGAACTTTTCGACAACCTGTATTAACGCATCTCTACGTGATATTATGTCATTTTGCTTGTTTCTTAATTTATGAATTTCGCAGTTCCCATTCCTTAGCTTTCTACGTAAAACTTTTAAGCTGTTATTTTTCTGTATAGTATATAGTACGTTTAATATTATCGGTTGTAAAGGCTATAGCGGGATAAGATGGTCAAAATTGCACCATTCTCGATTTAGTTTTGGGCCTGGCCATTCGAAAGGACATAATTAAAAACTCACTCAGGTAAATTTTCAAGTCCTTAGGTACCTCTGGGAGTTCGCTATGGGAAAAAACGTATTTAAAGAAAGAAAAATTTTTTTTAGACGCTGTATTGCTGCAAAAATCTGAAAAAATTCATGAAAGCGTAGTTTAATAATACAATACTACCTGATTTTTTTGAGATTTTTAGCTTGAAAATTGAGCCAAGGAAAAATATTTGAAATTTTCAGTAATATTTTAGGTTATGTCGAAAATTTTTGGCCAACTTTAAAACAATGTTTTTTTATGGGTTTTTTCCCGTTCTTTCGAATGGCATAGACATTCTTATAATTTTCAACGTGGAAAATGCCTAAAAATTGAAAAAACTGCTTTTTTTGGCATTTTTCTGAAGCACCCCCGCCCCTTAACAATAAATTGTATGGGCCTAGGAACAAAACAAAAAAAAATAAGTATTACATAGAAAACAAAAAATTTATTTATACTGCCATAAGATACAATAATAACAGTTTTTCTAAAATAAAAAAAAATATTAATAAAATAAACATAAATTAGGTTTTTTAGTGAGATGGATGACTCATAACCTTAACAACATACATCTAAATATCTAAAACTGATAGAAACAGTTTTATTCATTTCTCTTAAAGTGTGACTGTCTGCATTCTCATCGCTTCTCATTTGTCTTCTTTGATCTAGCAGCGCCAGCGTTTCAGTATATGGACTTATTTTACTATTTGATTTTCTTTTAGGACAATGCCCTTGGTGACATGCTTGTAAGGCGTTTGTGATGAAATTATTCAAGTCATTAAGATCGTTCTCGGAGGTTTCATCTCAGAGCTTATTATTGATATGTACCTGATATTGGTTGATATCTAATGGGGACGTCCAGATACCATGAGATTAATTTTTAATCATTATGTTTTACTCTCTTTTGTGTTGATTTGGACTTTCGCTCGTATCATTATGTGGTCACTGCTGTAGAATTTCCAAATTCATTGATTCTTTGGTATATATTGAAATCCCTTCGTATATGTTTGAAAAATCGAAGAATATTTTTAATGTATCTCTGTTCATATCGTAAAAGTTAAAATACCCGAAATATATTTCAATTCCTTCTTAGGTCGTCTCGAGTTAATGTTAACCATTTTATTGTTTGTTTATATCATAGGTGCAAATTCCTCGATATTTTACTTTGATTTGAACCGCTCGAAAAAATGCGTTTTAATTTCTTTTAAGTGTTTGTAATTCCGAGTTATGTGAATTAATTTTGAAGATAATTTTATCACTCTCGGTAAAGCCGGCCGCTGATCAAGGCGTGTTTAGGTTTGTTGGAGTCCGAATTTATTTTCAAATTCGAAATCTTTTTGTTTTCCTTTTCTTGTCATGGAAATATAGTATGAAGTGACAGTAGCAGTTAGATGCTTGGTATTCAGCAGTTTTACAACAGTTTTTGAAGATGGCCTTATGTTGTCATTATGCTGTGCCTGTATCAGTCTTGGAAGGAGACGAGTTTTCAAGGTTTGTGTTCCAGCCGGTGCTGGCTTCTGCCCTCATCTTCTTATCCCTTGTCGTCATCCCGGATCTGTCCCCAGTATAATTCCAGTATGATTCCAGTTCCCGACCCCAGACATGCAGAGTGGAATTTAATGAGGTTCAGGTAACTTTTTCTGTGTCTAAATTTTAAATTTAAGATAGACATTTAAAAAAAATAATAGCTACTTTCATTGTTTAAAAAGATAATTTTTTATTTGTAACAATTTTCATATTTACAATAGTTATACCTCAGTAACATTTGTAAATTTCTTTATTATTTTGGTAATAATCTCTGTAACTAATATAGTATTTCTGTATTTGTGTAACTGTTTGTGGTAAAACACAAATAAATGTTAAATTTTTTTTACATTTTTTTTATTTTTCTAACTAACCTTTTTTTTAATCTCGTTTGAAAAATATATATTTTGCATTTTTAATAATTATTTCGATAGCTACAACTAGCTGTTGTAATGGTTATAATTAGGCACCTCGAATTGGCGTCTTTTTTAAATTACTAGAGGTGTTTCCTGTTTCCTGTTTTTTTTTGTTTTGTTTGTCCCAAGCGATACATGACCATTTGTTTAATTTTTCTGTAGTTGCCCCAATCCAAGCCCTTTGCCATTTACTTATCCACGACCCCAGCTCTCCTAACAAACCCTGAGTGCCGTTCGCATACGATTCGGTTTATTTTGCTTGTCATATCTCCACCCCCATAATTTCTGTCCCCAATTTTTTACCCCTTATATTAATACTCCATGTGGTAGGAAAAAATATTTTCGTTACACTGCTTGTGGTAAATCTGTTGAGTACTGTTATATCTGTAATTAATTATTTTTTGTCACTTAGAATGTAGTCAATTTCGTTCCTTGTTCTACTGATAGAACTTTCCCAGGTCCATCTTCTGTGCATTTTTTTTTGTAAAAGAAGCTGTTTATGTTGAATAAATTATTCTGAAGTAGGAATCCTAGTAGCGCTTCTCCTCTATCATTTCTTCCTGGGGAACCGAACTTTCCCAAGGATGATTCTAGCTCTGTTTCTATAATTGTTATATAAAATTGTAAATTGAGTACGAGAATTATAAAGCGCAGTAGATATATCGTCATAAAATATTTTGATTTCTTCGTCTGTATGGTCTGTTGTTGGAGCGTATACTTGGATAATTTTGAGTTGATATCTACTGTTCAACTTCAGAATAAGATATGCCGTTCTAGATGATATACTTTGGATGTTTATTATCTTGTTCACGTGGTTTTTATGGACAAAGAAACCGATGCCTCCAACTGATGTAGTTTCAGGACCAGTTTGATAGAATATATGCTTTAATTTAAGTGTTTTTAAAGTTTCATCTCTCTTTCTAACTTCGCTGATACCTATGGCATCCCATTTAATTTTATTCATTTCAGTTTCCTTTTCTGTGATTCTCTTCTCGGACGATACACTTCTGGCATTGTATGTACTAATGTAAAAAGTTATAGGGTTTTTGGGTTTCCTTGTAGTCAGCCCCCAAATTCTTGCAACAGACTGATAAATCAGTGATAGATAAATCAAACATATCGAAGAAGAAGCTGATGCTTGTGATGAAATTTCAGGTTTGGTTGATTAGAACTGTTTTGTTCCATAAATATTTGTTTTAGGATTTTTTCAATAAAAATTTAGTTTCAAAGAAGATGTGTGTTTTCCTTCATTCATATGTACATTGTTCTTTATGTTGCAAAATCGGCAATCTCCAACTGTTTGAAGCAAAACCTGAAATCTCCAAACTCAAATTGTTAATTACTTAAAACTTAATAAACTAATTAGGTTAATTATATGAATAACTAAAACCAATGTACAAATAAATAAGAAACAAAAAAATAATAAAACTTTACGCTAAAATTTTATTAAAAAATTCTATTTCCTGAACAATTTGTCAAAGTGGTGAATACTGGTTTTGCTTCTAGACCGCTCATATATAATCTTAAAATGAAGTGTGCTAATAATTTTGTACTTACATTTTAATTAAACATGTTTTTAGGTGATAATCTACAAATTGTAAGAAGGTTTCTATATTTGTTCCTCAACAATCAATCCAGCTGGCTCTTACCCGCCTGTTTTATGTCTACATTGGCAATCCTAGAAGGGCAAATGGTAATAGGAGGAATTTTATTATATAATAAGTATGGCAATTTGAAAGCTTTGGCTCCTTTTATGACAACATTTACTCTAACACTACCGGTAATTGTACTATTAATTATTAACCTTTTTTCTATTTACATATTTTGTCGTACAATTCATACAGCATTTGATATTAAAATAAAATATAAAAACATTGGCGTTTTTTAATTTTCACAAATATCGTCAATTTTACATGTGCCGCCGTAGATCATGCGGTATATCTTTTAACCCTGTTGTCATGTTTGGGTCTATTTAACCCAAAAAAATTATTTCTTATTTTGCAAATTATTATGCGGCGTAAAGTCTTGGTGTTTCGTGACTTTATTACCTAATATGAGGTCTTTCAATTGCATACGAGATAAAAAAATCGACTTCCTGATTTTTTTGATAAAAATTAAATTGTTACCTATAGTACGTTCGGATCAATATGATCTACGTATTTGAACCGTTAAAAATAACATGTGTGCGTATGTTTAGTTTTTATATATTTATTTTATATATTTATATTTTATATATTTTCCAACAGTTTTGTGATGCTTCTTCTTTACGATGCCGTCTCTTCTTAATAACTTTCAATCCTATTAAACCCTGCAGATGAATATCTTGTGCATTTTTTGTTGAGAAAGAATATATTTTTTTCATTATCTCAATTTTGTCGTACAATTCATACAGCATTTGATATTAAAATAAAATATAAAAACATTGGCGTTTTTTAATTTTCACAAATATCGTCAATTTTACATGTGTCGCCGTAGATCATGCGGTATATCTTTTAACCCTGTTGTCATGTTTGGGTCTATTTAACCCAAAAAAATTATTTCTTATTTTGCAAATTATTATGCGGCGTAAAGTCTTGGTGTTTCGTGACTTTATTACCTAATATGAGGTCTTTCAATTGCATACGAGATAAAAAAATCGACTTCCTGATTTTTTTGATAAAAATTAAATTGTTACCTATAGTACGTTCGGATCAATATGATCTACGTATTTGAACCGTTAAAAATAACATGTGTGCGTATGTTTAGTTTTTATATATTTATTTTATATATTTATATTTTATATATTTTCCAACAGTTTTGTGATGCTTCTTCTTTACGATGCCGTCTCTTCTTAATAACTTTCAATCCTATTAAACCCTGCAGATGAATATCTTGTGCATTTTTTGTTGAGAAAGAATATATTTTTTTCATTATCTCAATTTTATCTGCTGTGCTTATCTTCTCAAAACATTTTCATGCTTCGACACTGTATAAGAGGACTAACCAAATGTAGCATTTAACCATGCGCTTTCGAAGTTGAAGTTGCAAGTTATCATTGCAGAAGAATGACCTCATTTTTAAAAATGTCGTGCGGGCTATCTCGATTCTACATTTTATTTCTTGATCTGGATCTAGTTGTTCAGTAATATGGCAACCAATATATTTAAAACTGGACACTCTTTGAATTATATGACCATCAACATATAATCGTGCATGTTGATGTGCTAAACGGCTAAACACCATGTGTTTTGTTTTTGAACAGTTTATGTTTAGGCCATACTCTCGTCCCACTTTATCAATGGCATTTAAAAGGCATTGTAATCCATTCATGTCATCACTTAAAATATCTGTATCGTCTGCACCATTGAACATTGGAATCAATTAAAGCGATTAGTTCGTTATGTAAAAAATACAGCGGACTTGGGAGTTTCTTTTACAAAAACTGATTATTTTAATCTTGAAGGTTTCTCTGATGCTTCTTGTTTTGATGATACTGAAGATAGAAAATCGTATACCGATTTGGTGTTTAAATTAGCCTCAGGGCCAATATCTTGGGAAAGTAGAAAGCAAAAAACTGTTGCTCTTTCATCTTCAGAAGCTGAGTATATCGCAGCATCAGATGCTTGTAAGGAAGCTGTATATTTAAATCACTTACTACATGAAATTTATAAAGATTACAAAAATAATGTTACTTTGTTGACAATCAGAGTGCAATTAAAATTGCGGAGAATCCAATGTTCCATAGTCGGACCAAGCATATTGCTATCAGGTACCATTTCATTAGAGAGGTGGTAGCTGAAGGTACAGTTGAACTATTGTATAAGCCAACTGATGAGATAACCGCCGATGTATTAACCAAGGGTTTGTCTAGAGTTAAGCATGAAAAAGTCATTTCTGACATTGGCATGCAGATAATAAGAAACTAAACAATTTGTTATATATAATATGCATCAATGTATTTCAATTTTTTGTTTATTTTCTTGATGTTCTAACTTTACAGTTTAAGGGAGAGTGTTGGAATAAGTAAATTTACTATTAATATTTAAACTGTAAGGTTTAGAAACATTTTTGTATAATAAGTAATATGTTGGATAGACTGTTTTAATTTTTAAGTTCATGCGTACTATGTGCGAATGTTGTTGTTAGATTTTAAGCGCCATGTTGGCATGTTGTATGTTTTTAGTTTTCATTAAACTCATAAAAAAACGTTTGTGATTTAATTTATATAATAAATTTAAAATCCTAATAGTGCGTATACGCACCATTCGCCGAAACTGGGTTAAGTAACAAATTGATAGTTGTAAATAACTCATTTAATAAAAATTATTCTTTTTTTAGGGTGCCTCGTGTTTATTTTTGCTAGGCACGCAATATCAAAAGATTAAGTACTTTATTGATGCTATAACCGTAACTAGTGAGCAGCTTTGTTTACAAGATAGTTTGTTCGAAAAAACCTCTGCAAAACAGGCAACGCATGTAAAAGTAATATGTTTAATAGCAATAACTTTAAGCTTTTCGGCACACTTACTATTTGCTTTACCACAAGTATTCAACGACTATAACATTACTATGAGTTATTGGTTTATAAGAGAATATTATGGAACATCACTCAGTGCGTCAATTTTGTCATGGTTATTTAGTGCAGGAGTACTTTTAGGTATGTATGTATGCACAGCGTTAACAGGCCTTTTAGGCCCATTTACTTACTTACTCCGTGGCGTTACAACCCTTCGTGGGTTTTAGCCGACTCGACAACATGCCTCCACTGTTTTCTGTCTTGAGCAACCTCCATCCAATTCTCCACGCCCATAGTGCTTAGGTCTCCTGCTATATTATCTCGCCACCGGAGACGAGGGCGTCCGCGTGGTCTCCTTCCAGTTGGGACTTCCTGCCACACCAGTCTTACTGTTTGTTCGTCAGAATGTCTTCTGAGGTGTCCTGCCCATTGGAGTCTTCTGGACTTTATTTCTTTTATGATGTTGGCGTCTGGGTAAAGTTCTTCAAGCTCTTTATTAGTTCTTATCCTATATTGTCCTGATGTTTCATCAAGCACCGGACCAAAGATCTTCCTTAGGATTTTTCTTTCCCAAACACGTAGTCTCTCTTCATTTGCCTTTGTCATCGTCCACGTTTCGCTTCCATACATCACAACGGGTCGTATGATTGTTTTATAGACCTGTATCTTCGTACGTCGTGTTAGTTATTTTGATTTTATAAGGTTTTGGAGGGCAAAAATACATCTGTTGCCGGCCTGAATCCTGTTGTTTATTTCTTGTGATCCGTTATTGTCTTCAGTTATTGTTGTTCCAAGATACTTGAATTCCCTAACGCGCTCAAAGTTAAAGTCATCGATGGTAATGTTCTGACCGATTCTGTCTCTGCTTTGGTTATTGCGGCTCATATACATATATTTCGTCTTGTTTTCGTTGATTTGGAGCCCCATCTTCTCTGCTTCCTTCTCAAACCTTACGAAAGTCTCCTTCATCCTTAATCGCGTGTTTCCTATTAGATCTATATCGTCTGCAAATGCCAGTAGTAAGTTTGGTCCTTCTCGATGAAATACTGTATTCGGTTTTTCGATTCTTGCACTTCTGATTATGTGCTCCAGAGCTAAGTTGAAGAGTTGTGGTGAAAGTGCATCTCCCTGTTTTAGTCCATTGTTTATTTCAAATGTCTCCGAGTATTGTTGTCCAACTCTCACCTTACATCGTAACCGTTCCATACACATCCGTATCAACCGGACTAGTTTTTTTGGAAAGCCAAAAAAACTAGGCCTTTTTAGGCCCATTGCTGGATGGATAATTTTCATCGTTTTCTATTCTTAGCTAACCACTTCCAATCTCTGATGCCCATCTCTCTGACATCTTCCATCATTATATCTCTCCATTTCTTTCTTGGTCTTCCGCTCTTTTTTTGCCCTCATGTATTATCCAAGCAATATTCTTGACTAGTCTATCACCTTTCATTCTTTCTAGATGACCGAGCCATTCTGGTCTACGTTTTTTCACCACTTTTGTTATTGTAGGGTTAGCATACAAATGATACACTTCTGCATTAGTTCGTCTTCTCCATTCTCCCTCTACTAATTTTCCACCAAATATTCTGCGAAGTATCTTTCTTTCCCATGATTCCAATATATTCTGTATGGTTTTGTTCATAGTCCATGTCTCGGCAGCGTATAGCATTGTGGGTCTAATTATAGTTTTGTATACTCTTATTTTTGTATTACGAGATATATCTTTGGCCTTAATTATTTTGCTCATGGCTCCAGCACACCTGTTGCTCTTGGTCAGTCTCAGGTTGATTTTAGTTTCTTCCTTACATGTCTGATCAATAAGAGTACCTAAGTATATATATATATATTATATATATATATATATATATTATATATATATATATATATATATATATATATATATATTTAACCACCTTCTCGAATTCTACAGCTAATCCATCCTCCACCTCCAATTTAAAGGATCCCCTGGTGTTTATTCCTTTTTTGCTCGAGATTTCCATGTACTTCGATTTATTAATATTAACTTTCAGTCCCATTTTAGAGCTTTCCCGAATCAGTCTTTTTGTTATATTTGATATTTCTTTTCCATTTCTTGCAATGAGAACCACATCATCAGTGTATGTTAAACGTTGGTGCTCCTTGTATAAAATAGTTCCGGACGTATTTATCCCACTAAAGGTCGATTTAGACACATCAGTACCGTCACATTCTCGGCGCCGAACCAGTCCTGTTTGGTCACAGAACTATTAATTATTTAAACTTTGAAAATAAGGCTATTATCGAGCACAAGTTAATTAAATCTAGCCCAAGTACTTTCGCTTAAAATAGCATCTTCAGAGCATTTCGTCAAATATAAACTATCCGGCAAGCGTAGAATGTGGAAACATTAATAATGACATAAAATTGTACAAAACACTACACTAAAACGAGGACAAACAGTTTAAAATTACTTAAAAGATTCTACGCTACATTCTTTGTCAGTATCTGGAGGAATAATGATGGATTATTCCTCCAGATACTGACAAAGAATGTAGCGTAGAATCTTTTAAGTAATTTTAAACTGTTTGTCCTCGTTTTAGTGTAGTGTGTTGTACAATTTTATGTCATTATTAATGTTTCCACATTCTACGCTTGCCGGATAGTTTATATTTGACGAAATGCCCCTGAAGATGCTATTTTAAGCGAAAGTACTTGGGCTAGATTTAATTAACTTGTGCTCGATCATAGCCTTATTTTCAAAGTTCATTTATTCGAGCATTCAACCTCATTTCAATTATTAATTATTTGACAGCTGGGAAACTGTTCGTCGCCTGATGAATGTGAATGCGGCGCCATATTTCTGTTAAAGAATATTTTGTATGACGGATTGTTCGGTTCGGCGCCAGGACTGTGACGAGACGTGACTGATGTGTATGAATCGACCTTTACACTTACAATTTTTTTTAGAACTATATTGAATAGCAATGTAGACAACGGGTCTCCTTGGCGAACACTTTTTGTCACTTCGAATTCTTCTGAGAATGTACCGTTGCATCTCACAGCACAAATGGTTTGTCTAATTGTCATTTTTACCAATCTTATTATTTTTTCTGGCACTTGGAATTATTTTAGTATTTCTATTAACTTGTTTCTGTCTATTGTATCGTAGGCAACTTTGTAATCAGTGAAAAGTACTTGTGCTGAAATGTTGTATTCATAGCAATTGATCAGGATTTGTTTAAGCATAAAAATTTAATCGGTTGTTGATCTTTCTTTCCGAAATCCTCCCTGGTATTCTCCTAGATTCTTCCTATATATATTTCTAATCGTTTTTTAATAAAACTTTCTAATTTCTAAAAATTTCTAATAAGGATATTCCCTATAGTTTGCGCATTCAGTTCTATCTCCCTTTTTGTGTATAGGAATTATAATCGACTTATTCCATTCTTGAGGCATTTCTTTAGCATCCCATGCTTCTAGTATTAGCTCACCAAGTTTGTTATTAAGGCCTCTCCTCCATATTTTATGTTCTCTGCCACAATGCCGCTCTCCCCGGGGCTTTTTTGATTTTTCATATCTTTTATTATTTCTTCAATTTCTTCTCTTGTGGGCTCTGGTATTTCTTCTATTACTATTTCAGGTTTAGGAACATAACAATTTTCTTCAGTAGTCACTTCTTCATTTAGCATCTCTTCGAAATATTCTTTCCACCTTTCACATATTTGGTCTTCGTCCACTATCAGGTTTCCTTGCTTATCTTTTACATTTATCGTTTTTCCCTGGTACCCAGTTTTGATGTATTTTACTTCTTTATAAAAATATTTTATTTCATTTCTCTTGTAATTTTCTTCAATGCGCTTAATTTTATCATCCGTATACTTTCGTTTCCGCTCCCTTAGGATTCTCTTTACTTTTTTTCGCTGTTCGGCATAACCTTTCTAGGTTGTCTTGTTTTTGCGATCGTAAACTTTTTAATCTCAAATCTGATCTCTTTTTTAACTCTGTTCTGCATTCTTCATTGAACCAAAGGTTTATTCTAAATCTTTTTGTTCTTGATATGTTCTTCGACGTTGCTTCCTTTATAGTGTTTGTCATTTTCAAGAACTTTTGTTGTATGTTACTCACAGTAGTACTATCTTGTTTGGCGTAGGTTTCTTGTATATCCTTTTGATAATCCTGCGCTACCTTAAATTTTCGCAATTTTTCAAAGTTAAATTTACGTTGCACTTTATTTTTCCGTTTATGCTTTTTAATTATTGCTTCTCTCATATTAATTTTAACCAAAAAATGATCTGAGTCTACGTCAGCTCCTCTGCACGTTTTCACATTTGTTATTAAATTGGCAAACTTCTCTTGTATTAAGATGTGGTCTATTTGATTGGTTCCATTTTTTCCCGGAATTTTCCACGTTCCTTTTTATATATTTTTGTCCTAAAATGGGTACTCATTATCTTCATCCTGTTTTCAATTGCCAATGTTATTAATTTTTGTCCGTTAACATTTGTATTCAAATGTTTACTTTCACTCCCTGTTATGTTTTTATATATATCTTCTCTTCCGACCTTTGCATTGGTGTCGCCTATAATAATATTAGTGTCTTGTCTGGGCATTTCTTCACACAATGACTCTAATTCTTTATAAAATTCGTCTTTTACTTCTTCTTTTTCTTCTGTTGGAGCATGTATATTTATCAACGATATCATATTATCTTTTCCTTTAATTCTAATTGCACACATTCTATCAGATTTTACTACGAATCGCTTTACCTGCTCCACGTCTTCATGTACCAGAAAACCCACTCCAAAATTCCTATTATCGCCTCCACTTGCCTAAAACGTGTATGGGCTAATCTTTTTAATGTCATTTACAGTTAAATGTGTTTCCTGTATTGCTAAGATGTGTATTTTATATTTTTTTAGTTCTTCTATTAGGCTAATTAATGCTCCCTTTTAGGTAACTAACTTTATTTAAACTTTAAAAAAAAATCCATTAGCGCCGTCTAGCATTCGCTAAATGCTAGATATTTTTTAAGCCTAGAACAGCACAGTTCGTTCATCTAACGTAGACTGCACAGTGGGTTCTCGAAAACCCTAAGGCGGCATTCATACTCGGAAGTTGATACTCGATACATTGCTAGGAAGGTTCAAAGAGAACGGACGATAAATCGTCGCGACAGTGCAATAATGATGGAAGCACAATTCTCTTCAGTTACAATTATGAGCTCAAGTGAGGAAGACGTTGTAGTTACTTATTGGTTTAGGCGTAGAATGAGAAGAAAAAGAAAATACTGAGTACATTCTTAACATCTTATCAACGTGCACCATAGCTCGGCTGTTGTTTCCAGAGAGTTGTCTCAACACGAATCAAAGTTTAAAGAATTTTTTCGAATGGAACCTGAAATGATCAGTATGGACTAAAACTCAACGTTAAGAAAACTAAATACATGATAGTTAGCAAACAAAATTATATACATGATGACGGTATAAAAGTCGGAGATGCCACACTGGACAGAGTAGAGAAACTCGTGTATCTCGGCAGTAATATCAATGAGAGCTGGGATCCAACCGCAGAAATTAAAAGCCGAATAGAACAAGCCCGAGCTGCCTTTGTAAAAATGAGAAACGTACTTTGCAGTCATGATCTTAGCATTGACCTTAGAGTTCGTATGATATCTTGCTACATCTTTCCTGTCCTTCTGTATGGAGTAGAAGCGTGGACCCTAACTGAGGCTATGCTTAAACGCTTGACAGCCTTTGAGATGTGGGTATACAGACGACTACTGAAAATAAGCTGGGTCGACAGAGTTAGAAATGAGGAGGTCCTTAGACGGCTGAACCAAACAACACAACTGGTCAATATAATAAAGAAACGCAAGCTGGAATACTTCGGTCATATTATGAGACACCCTGAAAAATATGATCTTTTACATCTGATCATTCAGGGAAAGATCCAAGGTAATCGTGGTCCTGGTAGAAGAAGAACATCATGGCTGAAAAATCTAAGGCAATGGTATGGAAAATCAACTACATCGTTATTTAGAGCTGCTGTCAATAAAGTCACGATAGCGAATATGGTAGCCAACATGATATCCAACGATCGATAACGGTCATGGAACTAGAAGAAGAAGAAGGAACCTGAAAATTTTCATTTTTTGAAAAGTTTAGTGTCAAGAACCATTAAGAAGGCTATTTCTCCAGATGAAAAACTCCTGAATACTATACGGTAAGTGGCTATAAATATAATCAGCAATTTTAATAAAATGTAGACGTTTTATTTTCAATTTTTTTTATTATTGAAACAGTTTTATTTTTACAGTTTTTTAAAAATTCTACCACTCAGTTCCTCTTTCTTCTAGCATTTGGGTAATCGAATTGATTTCCGAAGTTGCTGCAATATTACGCATGTGAAATTAAGCCTGTTCGGTGTCATGATGGGATGACAAACTCCATACAGATGGGCTAGAAGCAACTAAAATGCTGGATTCTACATTCTCTTGTTCATCTTCCTCTAACAACTTATATAACAGAGACATTGTTTGTATTTTAAAAGTCCTCTTACGACGTAAAAATAAGATTTTTTAGATCGGGTAAAAGAGAAAGAAGGAAATGCTGTTCAGCATCTTGATTATTTTTATTAACAGATTTTTTCGTTTTTAGCCATTCTATAAAAGCATCGTCGACTTGGTCTATTCCCTTTCGATTTTTATATGTTTGTTTTGGGTTATTATAAGCAGGTTTTTCTATTAATTGCTCTGAAGAAACTTCATCAGGTATTTTCTCTTCAATAATTGTCTCACTTCCATCATTTTAATTGGTATAGGACTCCTCTACTGCAGTATCTTGAACGTGAGTAAGATTTCCTGAGGTTTCTTTCCCTTTCAAATATAGTTGCAGAAAAGCTAAATGTTCGGCCAAATAATAACTTTTTTTGAATTTTGACTAGCTCCAGACTTTGGCGGTTTCAGTGAGCGCATATATGTTGTTCTGATGTTCTTCAATCGCTCTCGACAGATTTTTTCTGAAACAAAATTTAAAATAAATTACATGTTAAAATAATGTCTATTAAAACAAAAACACCTATATTAACACAACTATTTAACACTTTCAACTAATTTAATGTTTTTTTCAGGTATCTAGCTACTGGAAGTAGTTTTCAAGATCTTTCCTTGGCAATTTTACAGAGGTAAATCAACCATCAGTTAGTTACCTTGTTCATTCGAGTGGTCCCACTTATAACCACAGTATATGGCTCAACCAACGGAGGAAACTTGGAAGCAAATATCAAAACGTTATTATGAGTTATGGAATTTATGCATTGGTTCTCTTGACGGAAAACATTTCCGCATTCAGTGTCCCCCTAATATAGGGTTGACATATTATAAGTATTAAGGGTTCTTTTCAATTGTTCTGATAGCTTTATCTGACGCAGATGGAATATTTACTGCAACAGATGTCGAAGACTATGGACGGAATAGTGATAGGGCTGTATTTCGCAAATCAACAATTGGCAAATTATTGCATAATAACAAATTAAACATACCACAAGCAACTTCCTTGTCAGGCGAGGCAAATGATAATACTTTTCCATTCTACTTTGTGGCAGATGAAGCATTTCCTCTCCAACATAATATAATGCGGCCCTTTTCAAAAAGGGTAATAAATGATGCCAAAAGAATATTCAATTTTCGACTTGCAAGAGGTAGAAAATGTGTGAAATGTAGTTTTGGAATACTAACCCCAAAATTTCGTCTATTTCACCGATCAATTTATACTAACACAAGTAATGCTATGCAAACTATTAATTCAGCATGCGTACTTCATAATTTTATACGCAACCTTATGTTCCACAGCCCTTTAAGAAGTGTTGTATAGTACCAGTATTGCCAGATAACAGTAAGTTTAGTGAAAACAGCAATTTTAATGCAGCAAACTGCTTACGAAATAAACTAGGTGAATCATTTTTAAAACCAGCTGGTGCAATACCTACACAGTGGAAATGTGTCGGTTTACAAGATTCAGTTATTTAGTAGGTACAATGAATTCTGTAAATCTGTATATAAATGTTTACACAATGAGTTAACAATTTGATTACTGGTCTGTTTTACCTAATAAATAATAAATAAATAAAGAAACAATGCATTTACCTGTATCTTTTATTTCTGATGCAATTTCCTCCATGCAGTGCTCGTCACATCTGTCCTACTGTAAGCAGTAAGGGAATAGTTCCAGATGCACTGACGAGCTTTTACTAAATTAATAAAAAGAATCACAGACCTGTCTTCTTTTCTTCGTGACATGTTAATAGCCTGAAATATCGCGTGAAATAAATCGCGAGGGCGACCGACACGTAGCACTTGCTATAAATATGTTGTGCAATCGCGCGGAAGTGAACCTTTTTTATCGTCTCTATTTAGATTTTAAGTCTCTGTTTGTGCCTATCGCATATCGTTTACGATATTCGCTCCGAGGGTTAACAAAGTGTCAAAGCAAAATCGACTGATCTGCTCATGGTGGCGATTGCTTGAAATTTTATCAGGACGTTTTTGTAGATGGTACAATGAACATATTCATTGTACCATGGATGTTGATCATGTATATATAACCTCACTTTCGTAGATTATGTTAATAAATCTGTATTAAAGACAAAAAATATTTTTGTTGAACTATAAACGTCACTATAAATAGATAACTAATTAATTCTAAAAATTGTATCCGGATATTAACACTACAAAATAAAATATTTAAGTTTAACAAAATAATCCCATAAGATTCAATACTAAAACGTCCTTACAAATCTGACAGCGTGTCACGTGACTGTAAATAGAGGGGAGACCCACGGAGCGAATATGGCCTATCTTTTATCGCGCGAGTATGAACGCCGCCTAAGAGTTATGTTTTTTTATTAATAAATATTTGTTTTCTGCGGTATGAAGGACAAAACAACAAGCCACAATGTTTTATTTTCAAAATATATTTATTAATAACACAAAAACGCATGCAGCACCATAAAGTCTACAAACTCTTGAGAAAAAGTAAATTCCAAGAATCAACAGGGCTACTAACATATTATGTATTGCTACATTTTTTGGACCTGGCAAATGTAAAACGATGTTATCTATTGTTGACATTTATTTTGACGTTGACATCCATTTCTGATAAGCAGTTTTCTTCTTGTTTAATATAGTGTGAATCCAGAAATCTAGGCAGTAAATTCTTGGAAGTAATAGTGACGGTTCATCGCTATTCTAGGTCTTACGACAAAGCTACTTGTATTATATAAATATGCACCTATTTATAATTATGATTATATTATGATTATATTTATTATTGACATTTGTGTTATTATATATATATATATATATATATATATATATATATATATATATATATATATTATATATATATATATAATTATATATTGTACATGGTGTTTGGTAACGAATGGCTATAACTTAATCTTAGATTCCTGAGATTTAAATAGGCCGATTTAAACTAACTTACTTTAGTACGAAAGTTGAATAAAATAAAGGGTGTCAAAGTTAAACTTTTATTTTTGAGTATTTCGTGACAGGCATGGGATAACAACAGGAAATTTGGTAAGCTGGAGTTTTTTGGGACGAGAAATCTAAATTCGCCACCAAAAATGATGAAGGACGCCACATACGTCTTTCAGTACTCGTTTAACACGTTCAATTTTTTTTATTTTCCACACGTAATTCTTGTAGAATCAAAATTTTTATTCTCTTAATATTTTTACTTAGAAAAGATATACTACATCGCCGTACAACCCAATACTTTCTATTATTGTTCTATAAATTTGAGTTAATTACAATAAATAATAATTTTAGGTTAGAAGGTAATAGTTGTACCTCCCTAAAACCGCGATAGTCGGTGAAAGTCGGCTACTCAGGGTTGCAGTTATTTTGCTATCGAAGTAAACAGTGATGGGATAACGATGAGTAGAATACTATTTTGCTGACGTCACGTTGCCTAGCAACTCTCGATTCTATTCGTCGTTGCTATGCAACCTGACGTCAGCAAAATAGTATTCTACTCATCGTGGCCCCACCGCAGGACATGACTCACGTATCGATTAGATTATCTAAGCAGTGAACACGTCTTTAAGTGTTATAAGTAATATGTAAAGTGAACGCAGTAAAAGTAAACGACGTCCAAATTTTTCGATGGAAGAAAAAACTATTATATTCAATGCGTATTATGGACTCCGTGAAACGAATAAAAGTATGTTGGTCAACGATGTAGTTACCATGTGTAGTAATTTGACTAAAGTATCGACGAGAAGTGTATAAAGAATTGTAAACAATTCTAAACAATGTGTAGGCAAATTGGATGGTAAAACTATTGAAACCAGAGGTATAAAACGCATCCAGCTTAAAGATCATACCAAATATGCTATTCGGAGGAAATTCCATGCTTTCTTTTTTCGGAACGAAATCCCAACCTTAAAGTTGAAGTTTAAATAAATTCCGATAATTCAATATCCAAAATATCACGACGTGTTTTATTGTGAACATTATAACAAATGAACAACAAATATATGAAAAGAAGCAGGGATAGTGTTTTTTTAGAAAAAGATGAAATTGTTTTGTGGCAGAGAAATTACTTACAAAAAATCCGAGAGTATCGTCGTGAAGAAAGAAAAGTATACTATTTAGATGAAACTTGGCTAAATTAAGGTCATACCGTCTTAAAAGTGAGGCAAGAATTGGATATAAAAAGTCGTCGACAAGCCTTTATTGAAGAGCTTTCATTAGGTTTAAAAACACCAGTGGGTAAAGGACGGAAACGCATAATAACACATGTAGGCAGCGATTCGGGTTTTTTGGACAACGACTTGTTACTATCCAAATCCAAGAAAACCAACAATTACCATGAGGAAATAGACGCTTAAAGATTCGATAGTTGGTTTTCAAATATTCTACCAAACCTTGAAGCAAATTCTGTCGTTGTTATGGACAATGCGTCATACTAAAGTCGACGGTTGGAGCCACACCGACTGCCTGGCGAAAAGGTGAAATAATCAACTGGCTCGCTCAAAAAAATATACCATTCAATGACATGTTAAAAGTACAATTATTAAACCTCGCGAGGATACATATACCCGTTTTCAAGAAATATGCAGTCGACAAAATGGCTCGTGCAAACAACATAATTGTACATCGCCTCCCTCCTTATCATTGTGAGCTGGACCCTATCAAGTTTATATGGGCTCAAATAAAAAACCAAATGGCAAGAGAAAACTTGAGTTTTAAAATGGAGGAGGTGAAGTGCTTGTTAGCTACTGCCATACAAAATGTCACACCTGAGTCTTGGAAAAATTGTATAAGATACACTATAAAAGAAGAAGATAGAATGTGGGACTTAGACACAAAAGTTGACATTTTGGTTGAACCATTAATTATCAATGTAAATAATAGTGATCGCGATAGCTGTTCATCAGCCGACGAGTCGTCTTCAAACGATGATTAACATTTTGACTTCCTGTGGAAGTCGAACCATTTTATCAAGATTACTTTCGTATGTAAGTAAGTTTATTTTGTTAACCTAGTTTTCAAACTAAAACACGTTTTGCATCAATATACTTTGCTTTAAAAAAAATGAATACTTCTTATATATATTAGGTATATTCGATTCGATTTATTTTATTAAAAAGAAACCTTTCCTTGAAATAACAGCAGGGTAAATCTTTACCTGCCTTTTCGATAATTAATTTTTTAACAAAAATGTCATTAAAAAAAGTTATAGTTTGTCATTAAATATAATAGAAAGTTTTTTTGTCTCGTATGTTTTGTACAAAATGATGAAATTTAAGAGTAGCTTTTTGAGAAGTGTTTTTTTGTGATAAGAAGTATTCACTTCAAAAGTTAAATATATGTCTCATATTATATTATATTGAGAATAATTTTTAAAATTCACTGCAACAGTGTGAACGATACGCTACTGAATGTTAAGCTAGGAAATCAATGAGCAATTTATATCTCTCTATATAATGATAACGTTGATCTACTATTCCTTTCTACCGGTCCTAGAATACGATGTTGTCATGTATAACTTTTATAAAGAATATTATCGTACTTAAACGATTAAATTATAAATTGCTAGAATATCTATCATCACAAACTAGCAACGATGTTGTCGCTTTATCGCATTCACAGTTTGGAGAATTTACTGCCTACAAATTTGATTCTCAATTATAACGTTTGCATATTCTCCGATCACCATTCTTGATTTTTTGTTTCATGTTTGTCTTTATACCCCAAAGGTTCACTTGTAGCCTCAGTACTATACCATAATATTAATAATAATATAATATTATAACAATATTTTTTTAAAGATATGTTTAAAAACTTTTTACATGCATGTATTTCTATCAAAACTTGTTAAATATGATATATGAAATATTTTTTAGAATCATTTGGAATTGTTTATCCAGTTATTATTATATGCTATCTAAAATATCACGTTTGTCTTCAAACCCGTTGGATTTTTAAGTATATAGAAGATAATTTTACCATAACTGGAGACCATGAAGCATATCTTCAAAATTTAATAGACCAGGAGACCGTTTACAGTAATTTGAAGAAAATTGTTGAATGTTATTTACGTATTAAAAAGAAAGTATCATATATATTCATATTTTATTTATATAGTATATTATATATATATATATATATATATATATATATATATATATATATATATATATATATATGTGTATATATAAGTATAATATACTTATATTCATATTTACGCTGTTATATGGAGAAAAATAAAATAACGATTTTCACAAACGCGGGGTGCGGAATCGATGCTACTGTGGTACAGTATTCGAAATGTATATTGTCATTTTTTTATATTTCCACTCTGACATCTGCCCCAACGTGATAAAAAATTTTGAAAGTTATAAAAAAATATATTTCTTTTGTTATTACAGTGACATATTTTATTTACTTCTGTGACAGTTATTACCTGTCACAGAAGTCGACCTTTACTCTCCCACTCTATTTCAATTCTAAGTAGGTAGTAGGTACATTTTTTATATTCACTATTCAGTACTGTTTCGATAATCGGTAAATCGTTTTCTATAGCATCAAGCTTAATCGTCAAAGTTTAGTGTTGCGACAAATTTTGTGTGAATTCAGTTACTATAATTAGATTACAACTATGGCATTACTCCGGAGTGAAGTAACTTGTCCAATATTTGGTTCTGGTAGTGAGCTCCCTAAAAATGTGTTACCTACGTATAAAGATATGATGAAGCTGTTTAAATTCGTATCTCAAAGCTATAAAAAACAGTATAAGAACTGCGTTAGGAAAACCAGTGAAATTGTGACGGAAAGAGTAGAGGAGATGTGGAGCAGAGCCTCAATACCCATCGTAGAACACAAAACAATATTAGCCAGAGGTATAGCTTACCACGATAAGTATAAGTATAGAACATTATTGAAACCATATAAAGGCAGGAAGGACGAAGTTGGTTACAAAGAAAAGCTATTTATGTTTAGAGTTTACAGATTACAGCTGTCCTTCTTCTTCTTCTTCTGGTTCCTATCCGTTTCGGATGTTGGAAATCATATTGGCAATCATAACCTTGCTCGCTGCGGCTCTAAATAGCTCCGTTGAGGTTTTCTTAAACCATGTTCTTAAATTCCGCAGCCATGATATTCTCCTTCTACCGGGTCCTCGCTTACTTTTGACTTTACCTTGCAATATAGACTGTAGCAGGGAGTAACGGTGCTCATTTCTCATAACGTGTCCCAGATATTGCAATTTTATGCGTTTGATTGTAAACACAATCTCTGGTTCCTTCTTCATTTTTCCTAGAACTTCCTTGTTCGTGATCCTTGCTGTCCATGATATTCTCAGCTTTCTTCTATAAAGCCACATCTCAAATGCTTCAAGTTTTTTAATAGTGGTGTCTGTAAGCGTCCATGCCTCCGCCCCGTACAACAACACAGAGAAAACATAGCATCTCAAATGTCTCATTTTTGTATCAAGGGATATGTTGTGACTTTTGAAGATGGCGCTCATTTTGTTAAAGACCGTTCTTGCCTTTCCCATGCGGCACTTTATTTCCTGTAAATTGCTCCACTGTTCGTTAATAATAGCTCCCAGGTAAGAATACTGTTTTACTCGCTCTATCTGCGTCCCATTAATGTATAGATGAGCCCCGTTTATATTCTCCTTGGTGATAATCATTTGTTTCGTTTTGTGGGTATTAATGTTTAGTCCGTACTGTTGACTGTACTCGTTTATTCTGTCCATTAGCCTCTGAAGTCCCTCTAAACTATCTGCTATCACCATGGTGTCGTCGGCATATCTAACATTGTTTACTCTTTCACCATTTAGAAGGATGCCTTCGTCTATTCCGTAAAGAGCCTCGTTAAAAATTTTCTCTGAGTACATATTAAATATCAACGGCGATAGGATACATCCCTGTCTAACTCCACGTAGTATTTTTATGTGATCTGTTTCTTCTCCGTTAATTTTCATGTATGCGGTCTGATTCCAGTAGAGTTCTGAAATTATTCTGAGGTCTTTGTCATCCAGGTCTGCCTCTTTTAAAATGTTTATCATCTTTTGATGTTGAAGCTGTCCTAGAAACCGAAAAATACCAATACCAGAACGAAATTTCTTAATCGACCAACGAACTGACCGTAAAATGATTATTAGTAGTTTAGATCATGAAGCGACAAAAAAATTGAGGTGAATTTATATAGATTACACCAACAAAAGCAACGTGAAGAACAAAGAGCCTTGCAAATAGATGTGGAATCCATTCCTAGTACTTTCAAATCACCTACAACTTCAAAGATACGACTGAATGTTCAACAGTCAGATACATTAAAGAAAAATGGTGACATGGTGATGGGACTGCCGTAAATACAGGAATCAAAGGTGGCGTTATTCGTTTATTGGAAATCAAGTTTCAACGTCCCCTACAATAGATCGTATGCCAACTATACGGTAATGATTTGCCATTGCGTCATCTTTTTTAACATTTAGATGGCACTACAAGTGGACCAAAAGATTTCACAGTCCCATTGGCTAGGCAGTTACTAACTGTGAAGTGTTACCAGTTGTTCCATTTGATGCAATTAAATGTGCGTTACCCGATATTACCAAATCGACACAAGAATTAAGCAACGATCAACTGTATCTACTACAAATATGTCAGTATATCAATAGTGGACATTGTGATGAAAACTTTGCGAAAAAAAATCCTGGTAAACTAGTTCACTCTAGATGGTTGACAATGACGAACCGGATATTGAGATTATATGTCTCAAGTGAAACTCTGTCAGAAAACCTAATTATACTAAGCACATTTATTTTAACGGTCTTTGCTCCTATGTGGTTCAGAATCAAGACTGAGCCAATGTGTATTTTAGTGCCAAACATTTATATGATACGATTAAACTGTCGCACTATTTGCCAAACCATTTGAAGAATATTATTGACCCAGTCATACAGAGAAATGCATTCTTTGGACATTCAGAGAATTTACTACTAGGAATGTTAGCCGACAACAGACTACGTCAGAGAACTTGCACTCCGCAGAATATTGAAGATCAGAGAGAGATCAAACATCGGAGCCTTGCGTATTTTCCAAGTACCTACTTTAAATATGGATGCTCATAATTATATCGATATGATAGATTGGAAAACCAAGACAGAACCTCCACAAACGAAGAGTATCAGTACCGAAATAATATCTCAGGCCATCATAGAGCCACAGTTTGTCGTAAATGAAATCCTGAAGAATATTAGAAAAATTACGTGTCACACACAATCCACTGAAAGGTGTGTTAAATTAGTTACAGAAGCAAGTGCTGCCGTCTGTGGACTACAGAGGAGAGATGGATTTATTAAGAATAAGCTGAAATCATGCCTTTTGATGCCTAAATTTGACAGTAAGAAAGACTATCATACATAATGATTTTTTATATTAATCTTGAATTTGTAAGCATATTTTTTTTTATTTTGTATTAACCATTTTTTCTTTTTTTCTTCGTATTATTTATAATCTTAATAGCTCAAATAAACGAATAAAAAACATTATCGTTGACTCTGTCGAATTAAAATTTTTTTTACAAAATTCCAAAATTTCAATCACCTTGGGGCACTTTTCAGACTGAAAATACGAAAAAAATGTCATTTAAGTTTTTCATTCGAAAATGAAAGACGCATCAATTCAGCATCCCGCAAAAATGAAATTCGAAAAAATAAATTTGATAAATTTGAGGTCTCAGGAAGAACCGTCTTGAGAATTTAATACTCGACATTTCAGCACCAATTTTGGAGCCATTATCAAGATGGATACGGTTCCGTTCGAGTTCGGGATCTTAATCTGCCTACTCCCCTCACTCGTGACGTACCGGTATCGTGTTCTGTACAAATACAAGAACCGACTGAGGTCTCAATCTGTCTAGTCTTCAGTGTCGAGTGACCTCAGTGTCAAATATACAAAGATAACGAAAAAACATGAACAAAAACACGCGTGCTCTGAAGTTGTTACTTGTATTTTATTACTTACAGAATATTTGATATTATGGAGGAGCTTCTGAATGCTGCTATGGTATACCTTCTAGTAACTGCTATAATAGTTATTATCGGAGTATTGTATTTTCTTAAGACAGTAAGTGTGCAACAAATTTGAATATTAAATTGATCTTAGGAATCATTTCTTTCCTTCTCACGTAGATCATCATACAACACTCACCACTTTTTTTGCTGTATAAATTTCACATAATTAGGTATAAACTTTACTGACATTATTTGATCGGTCGTAGTAATAACTTATGTACTGTTTCTTAATATTGTTCTGAAGCTATTTTCTTGTGGCATTTTAAAGTAACTACTACATTAATAAATTTATTAATGTTTGCATTTTGAGAACGATTTCCAAAGTGGAAATTGAAACGTCACTAAACTTATTTTAACCTTCAATTGTGGTTTATTCACAATAAAATAGTAATTATATCAGGTTTTTATTCATTTCTTTAGAAATGTATAAAATTAGAAATTTTTAACCACTTGTGTAAGTTGTATTTATTAATTAATAAACTTTATTTAACTCTTAGTCTCGGTTTCTTCGTAAACGTCATGGAGGGTGCCGGTTTACAACATTCCTTCCATGAAGAGGCTTATATGCAACAGTGTCTCTTTCAGCGGCTTTGTTCTTGCTGTAAGCCCAATTAGTCCGCTAGCCTTCGACAGCTCAATAGAGAAACTAAAATGGACTTTCAAAGTTGCTTTTATCTGGCCTGTTGAATTGATATAGTGAAATAAAACAATTACTTGTTTAGAAAGAAACTGTAATTGAAAAAAGAAAGGGCAAGAAATAGAGCTTATAAAATTTGAGTGTGTAACTTATCGTAGGAACTTAATTTGAATATTACAATTTGCGAACGAAAGCGAAAACACCATAACACTTATTCACATATTACGGCTTCCCGGTCAATTGCGTAAACTGCAACGTGGAGAATCCTCTCCGAACTTTGAAATATAGATGTTAACCCTACGAAAGTCGCTAAATCACTGTCGGTGTACCTGGTCGCCTCCCCCGCCCTGCTGGAATATTTTTTTGTTTATGCATTTTGAAAAGCCGGTCTGTCGTCAAGAAGGCGCTGTGGGCGGGGATTAACATTCTCAGAAACAAGGTCTAGGTAGACTGGATTTATTTAGGTAACCGACGCGAAAATAGAATTATTTGATACAAAATAGAATTATTGGTTTGGAGATATAGTTCTCCAACACGCCATGTACTTGATCTGGTCCTAAATGATCTTATAACCAATTTTATTGACACTATCTTCAAATAGAATGAAGACTTCCTTTGCAGCTCTGCTTGACCCAAGAACGGTTAACTAGAAGGATAGATTTTGTCCTATCCTATAAGGTAGGCGTGGGGATTCGTGGTTGACATTTCTTATTGTTTTCTATAGAATAGTTGTGATTGCCGCCGATTTTTTGTTATATTATAACGATTTAACGTTCTAAAAAATTATTTAATTATTGTTTATTAGATCTACATATTTCGATCTACTTGTCTAAAAATATGAGTGGTAATAGATGTACCATATATGGTTGTGACAATAATTTTAAGAGTGTAAAAACTAAGGACTGTTGACAAAATGTCTGTTATTTTTTACAGTTTTCCAAAAGGAAAGAATTTATAAATCCGGAATCAGATGACGTCATAGCGACATCTGAAATACAGGGTGGTCCTTAAGTAATTGTACAAAAAGAAACCGCAGATTCTATACTTTAAAATATTACGATTTAAGCCAACTTGCTTTAATAAAATGTTGATATTAAAAAAGATACAGGGTGTTAGAGTGGAAATTTAAAATTTTATTTTTCGGTATAACTTTCATGTTTGTACACATTTATATACAAAAATTTACAGCTGGGTACTATTTAATATATGGAATTATAATTTGATAAACACTTTGATATAGCTAATAAAGGGTGCCACGTATGCCACATACGTGGCATAAATCTGCACTTAACTTTTTTGTTCTTTAAGTTACCGGTATTTAAAATAAAAAATATTAAAGATACATTATTTTGACAAAAAAAAAGGTATACTTGTTAATAACTTCAAAACTCAATAGTTTTCGAGATAATCGCATTTTACAAATCAACTGCATAATTCTGATTTAACCCAATTACTCCAGGCAATGAAAGAAAAATAGATACAAACATCAATACTTCTGAATGTTGTTATAAAATACCCTAATAAAGTCAATAATTAACGAAATATTAAATAAAATAAATATATCAGCATAATAATTAATAATAGGATTTGATAAAATAACAGAATCATTGGATTTTACATCAAACATTTTATTTTAATTTGTATTAAATTAAAGTCATAATCAAAACATTTTATTTATAAACCAAATTAAGAAATAGTTAAACTAAATAACATTAAGTAAGTAAGTAAGTAAGTAAGTAAGTATTTAAATAGTGTCTCACTCCATATACACATTCATACTGTCTAAACCACATATTTCGCCTTAAGTTTGATGACAATTCTTCCAATAAATCAATAAAATCATTTTGTAAAGAATGTAAATAAATCTCACCATTCAAATTGAAAGGAAATTCGCATATCCGTAAAACATCATTCAAAATTGATATTTAAAATGCATGTCCTATGGTTTGGAACCATTGATAATTATTTTTTACGGATATGCGAATTATCTTGCAATTTAAATAAAGAGATTTTTTATAAAATTATTTTATTGATATATTGAAAGAATTGTCATCAAATTTCAGGCGAAATATGTGATTTCTACAAGATGGTAAACCATTACATTACAGAGAAAGCGAAGTGAGAAAGTATTTAAATACAACTTTCCTGAACGTTGGATTGTTCATGGTAGTCATATTCTTGTGGTGAGATATTAATATAATTATTTAAGTCATAAACATTTCAAAAAATTATTTATTATTATACTTATAATACTTATAATAAATACTGCAGCATTTTCTTCAGAACCAATGATGCTATTTAATATGAGACGATATTTTATGGAATGTATTGACAAATGAATTAAAGAAAATGATGAACATAGTGAACACTTACTTTGACAAAAAGTTTAATTTTATTTACTTTAACTATTTCTTAATTTGGTTTGTAAATAAAATGTTTGTTACAAAACGTAAAATGAAGTAAAATCCAATTATTCTGTTATTTATCAAATCCTACTATTTTATTCTGCTGATATATTTATTTTATTTAATAATTCAATAACTATTAACTTTATTAAAGGTATTTTATACCAAAATTCAGAAGTATTGATGTTTTTCTTTAATTTTCTTTCGTTGCCTGGAGTAATTGCGATAAATCAGAATTATGTACTTGATTTCTAAATTGCGATTATCTCGAAAACTGTTGAGTTTTGAAGGTATTACCAAGTATACTTTTTTTTTGTTAAAACAACGTGTCTTTAATATTTTTTATTAAAAATATCGGTAGTTTAAAGAGCAAAAACGTTACGTGCAAATGTATGCCACGTATGTGGCATATGTGGCGCCCTCTATCAGTTACATCAAAGTATACATTAAATTATAATTTCTGATATTTAATAGTACCCAGTTGTAAATTTTTATACACAAATGTTAACAAACATAACAGTTATAGCGGAAAAACAAATTTTAAATTTCCACTTTCACACCCTGTATCTTTCTTAATATCAACATTTTATTAAAGCAACTTGACTTAAATCGTAATATTTTAAAGTGTAGAATCTACGGCTTCTTTTGTACAATTACTTAAGGACCACCCTGTATAAATCGAGAAACTAATTTTCGAAACCAAATTCAGATTTCTGCTTTAATCTGTGCCTTCTAAGAATTGCAAGGCAAAACAGACGTTGATAAAGATGATATTAGAGATATGGGTAATCTAAAATTGCATTCCACAACATATCTCCCCAACTAAGCAAAAATTGTTATCCAATTTATGAAAATAAAAAAGGATTTAGTGTCGAAAACTGTAATAGCTGAATGGGTTAACCGATACAGAAGAGCCAATAATTTGAATTCTGAATAGCTATTTTAGGTTTATCTACTAAACGACTTTTGAAGAAAACTGCAGTTCCAACATTTTGTTTGTATAAACATACCTTTGACACACCTTCTGTCTCTACTCGGTAAAGTAGATTCGATGTTAGAAACAGAAAGCAACTTGTAGCAGAAATTACAAAGGTTGATTAAAATATTTTGAATATTGCATCTAATCAACATACTATTACTAAATCTGAAATAATTTTTGAACAAGCTGGTGACAATATAGATTCAATATCTAAAGTAGATTTTGAAGCAAAATACAAGGAATTATTAAACAAGTATTGGAAATAAATAGCTGATCATTCCAATTTGAAGAAAAAGCGTAAAATGAAAATAAAAAGTCAGTTGACTTGTTAAAGTCAAGTCAGTACTATAAAGCAAAAAAATATGAATGTTCACATCTCTCTGAAAAGAAGCAGAGAGTGTGTTCGATTACAAAAGTATTATCTAGAGCTTTTACCTTGAGGTACTACAGTAAGAAAAGTTACCTTTATTTAAAAAATTCTTTGCATTATCCCTTACCTGCTTTATTACCTTTAAAGACATGAGCTTCCAAGATTAGTGTTAGTAAAGTCCTCTTGAAGGACATATTGTTAATGATGAAATTAGTTGGAGAAAATTTTACGACTATGGAAAAGACAGTTGTACTACAGTTCGATGAAGCGATGAATAAAATATGTTGATATTGTTCTGAAGCTATTTTCTTGTGGCATTTTAATCAATTACTATTTAAATGGGAATAAGCCACAATTAAAGGCTAAAGCATAGAACTACGAACACAGTGCGTTAGTTCTCTGGTTAAAGTACGTTTATTGACGTTTCAATTTGCACTTCGGAAATCGTTCTCAAAATAAAAACAATAGTAAATTAAACAAATTTTAAAATATAAAGACGGTACTAGATTTTTGTTTTAATACAGAGCGGCGGCAACCGCTTATACGTATTTCGACCTCTTTAGATCTTGTCAGAGCGGTATAGCCACGTCTCTGGATCAAAACAAAATCTCTTTCCGTCTTAAACTATAATTATAAAATAACTATATACGCACGTAACTACGGCATTTCGCCAGGTAGAAATCGTTTGATTTCTCTTTTTGTTGTTAGATCTATGCAAAGATCCAGTAAATATATTATATTATTATATTATGTAGATAAAAAACTTCTTTTGAATTAATATTTAGTGTTTAAGTGTTTCTTTTTTGTTTTAGGGTATTCGTCCAGACGCTAATTATAGAATTTTCTTTGTGATTTTGGTAGTAATTTTAATCTATTCAACGTTAAGTTTTATTGGCCAAACTATAAACAACCAGGTTCGTAAGTTAAAACTATATAATAAACGAATATTTTTAATTTAGAACAACGTATTGTTGTATATTTATATAGTTCTAATTTATTTGTCTTTATTCTAATTTATTGTCTATATTCTGATTTATTAAAACTCACGATAACTAATTACGAATTTATTAAAGTCTTTATTAATCCTAATTTACATTACAAATAATAATTTATTTACGTTTCGTTACAAGTAAACCGCGTTCCCCGATCTTCTTATGACTAAGTTCTTCAATAAAATTTCGTCCTTATATAAAGAACCGTAAGACCGCCTAGACCTGACCTGACCCTTGTCGAAAATACTGGAATGATCTCGTATTTTGGTGAAGGCGACCAACGGTTAAAACTAGTTTTTTTTAACTGCTCGAGTCGTGGATGACTCATCAAAATTAGGGTCTAGATATTTCTGTAAACAACTGGTATCGAAGCTCAGGTAGATTTTGACCTACAAATTACGAGAATCAATAAAAAAGAATTAGTCATAAAATATTTACAGTTCTATATGCCATAACATTTAAAATCGTAACATTGCCCCCCTCTTAAAAGATGGTTCCTCCTGGAACCTTGTCGGGACTGGAACTGAAACGGTATGCTGGTATCGGCAACTGGACCCTCTTTTACAACTTCCAGTTTTATAAAAATGACAAGGGACGGTTTTCTCTCCGCACCAGTAACTATGCGGATTGCAACAGACTAACACCTGGACTTCGGTGTCTCTAAAGATCTCCTCCACCATACTTCGAATAACCCTCCAATCTAATTGGTGGCACTCTAACTTTGGCATGGCTAACTTTTGCACGTCGGACTCTAGTACGTGCTCTCTCAATCGAAGTAAAGCTTCCCATACATCTCGGTAGGTAGGTTGGTCACGGGCAGTGTCTTTTGTTACCAGGTAGAAAAGGTAACGTGATGCATCTTGGAGTTTCAAGGTTTTACCAGGAGCTGGCACTTGGCATTGAAGTTCTGCAACTCGACCAAACTTCCTTCGCAAGACGGATGCCAACCCTGGTGCATCTTTGATACTGGCCGGGATGGTAAGGGCCAATGAGTAGTCATCGGGAAGCGCGAGTAGATCTTGCCTTTCTTCAGTGGTAACACCATGTCTTGCTTTACCGGTACCTCCATAGGCACCCATGAATTCCTCAAACGTGAGGTCAGACACATCTTGGACTTGGTTTACTTCCACTTCTTCATCTACGTCGTGGTCACCCTCGAAAGACGCCAACCGGTTATGGTGTACTATCATCGGCTTTCCTCTCGGAATCTTGCTTATTCGGTAAATAACATCATTGATCTTCTCCATAATGAGGTATGGACCTTCCCAAAACTGCTGCAATTTGGGAGAACAACCTTTTCGCTTTTTGGGGTTATAAAGCCAGACTTTATCGTTCTTCTTAAAACACCCCTTTTCGGCTTGTGTATCGTACCGTTTCTTCATTCGGTCACTAGCGATTTGGAGATGGGAACGGACCAACTCGTGTACATCGTCCATTCTTCTTCGTAATTCGATCACATAATCTTCACCTGCTACATCTTCTCCAGGTCGACACCCAAACTCTAGATCACAAGGTACTCGCATCTCGCGTCCGAATAGGACTCTGGCTGGTGTCTGGCCTGTTGATTCATTAACAGCAGATCTGTAGGCCATTGTGAAGAACGGAAGATATTGGTCCCAGTCTCGCTGATGATCGGACACCATCTTTGTCAAATACTTGCCAACTGTTCTATTCATTCGTTCTACCATACCATCCGATTGCGGATGATAAGCCGTAGTTCTTGTTTTCTTCATACCTAGTCTATCACATATTCCTTGGAATAAATCGCTTTCGATGTTCCTGCCTTGGTCACTATGAATCTCCAAAGGCACTCCAAATCGGCTGATATATTCTTGGATCAACTTATCTGCAACGGTGGCCGCCTTCTGGTCTGGAAGTGCGTAAATCTCGACCCACTTAATGAAGTAATCCATTACTACCAACATGTACTTGCCTCCATTATCACTTTCTGGAAATGGCCCAGCAATGTCCAAAGCTATTCTTTCAAACGGGCTTCCAACATTATATTGTCTCATAGGAGCTCTCCTTTTTCGATAAGGCCCGTTACTCGTAGCACAAATAGTACATTTCTTACACCAGTCTTTTACATCGTCGGAACTGTTCATCCAATAAAACCGTTCCCAAATTCGCTGAAGGGTCTTCTTTACACCAAAATGCCCTCCTGATGGACTGTCGTGTAACTGACGAAGTACTTCGGCTGTTCTGCTCTTTGGAATCACCAACTGTCTTCTCTTCTCTGAACCGTCATCATTTTCCAGGACTCGTTTGAGCAAGCCATCTTCCATGATAAATGAGTCCCACTGGGCCCAATATGTCTTAAGTACTGAGCCTAGGTTCGATATTTCTTGCCAAGGTGATCGACGGTTTTCCTCTTTCCATTTTCGGATTTTCTGTATAACTGGATCTCTCTCTTGTTCTTCCCTGATCTTGGTAGGCGTCCAGTCGTCGTTGATCACCGTCGTTCTTAGCACTGCTGCTTCCTTGGATTCCGTTTTGTTGCAGGGGAAGACTCTGCTGGGCATGGCCTTCTGGAAAGAGAATCAGCGTTTCGGTGGCTAACTCCGGCCCGGTGCTCAATCTTAAAATCATATTCTTGGAGTCGTTCGATCCACCTGGCTATCTGACCCTCTGGATTCTTAAACTGCATCAACCACTTAAGGGCGGCATGGTCGGTTCGGATTAAAAACTTTCTTCCATAGAGGTATTGATAGAAGTGCTCTACTGATTTCACTACTGCCAGAAGTTCTCTTCTCGTGACGCAATAATTCCGCTCAGGTTTTGAGAGAACTTTACTAAAATATCCAAGGACTCTTTCCTGTCCTCCTTGGATCTGAGACAGCACTCCTCCAATTCCCACATTACTTGCATCTGTATCTAAGATGAACTCTCCTTCTGGCAGTGGATACCCTAAAATTGGTGCTGTGATTAAATGCTTTTTTAAGGTTTCAAAGGCATTCTGGCAGTCTACATCCAGCGGTATTCTCTTGCTTCCTCTGTAAGTCGCGTTAATGGTTTAGCGATATCTGCAAACTTCTTAATAAACCTCCGGTAGTAAGTACATAGTCCCAGAAAACTTCTCACTTGCTGTTTGTCAGTTGGTTTTGGCCATTCCTTAATAGAATCGATTTTTCCCTTATCCACGGCCACTCCTTCTTTACTGACTATATGACCCAGATAATTGACTTTACCTTGAAATAGCTGGCACTTCTTGGGGTTTAACATCAATTGGGAAGCTTTAAGTCGATTAAAAACGTTTTCTAAATTTTTCAGATGGTCTTCAAATGTCTTCCCCAAGACGATTATGTTGTCTAGATAAACTAGGCATGTTTTCCAAGATAACCCTCTCAACACATTTTCCATAAGCCTCTCAAATGTCGCAGGAGCGTTACAAAGTCCAAATGGCATAACGTTGAATTGCCATAATCCAGATCCTGTGGTGAAGGCTGTCTTTTCTTTATCTACCGGGTCCATTTCTACCTGCCAGTATCCAGACTTCAATTCCAAAGTAGAAAATAATTTACTTCCAGCCAATGTGTCTAATGTGTCATCGATCCGAGGCAGAGGATAACTATCTTTCTTGGTAACGTTGTTCAGCAAACGGTAATCCACACAGAACCTCGTTGTTCCGTCTTTCTTCTTAACAAGGACCACCGGAGAGACCCATGGGCTCGTAGAAGGTTCTATCACCCCGTCTTTCTTCATTTCCTGAACAATCGTTTCAGCTTCCTCTCTTTTCGTCTGTGATAATCGTCGAGCTGTTTGACGAATTGGCTTAGCATTACCAGTATCAATTTTATGCTTAACAACGGTAGTTTTTCCCGTCTTTCCTCCTTTCGGTACGAAAATATCACGATACTGCCGAATAAATTCCCTTAATTTCCTTTTCTGAATCTGATTCAGAGACTGTCCAGCAACCGCAACCATTTGATCAAATTTATCGTTGGAATTATCAGACGTTGTCGTCTGACGGATTATGGATGTGACTGGTACACAAGTTCCTACTTTTGTCTCTTTCTTGATGGTCACTGGGTAGTCATTGACATTAATAAGTCTCACAGGAATTTCTTTAGCCGAAGTCACTAATTCTTTTCCAATTCTGATTCCACGGCCAACTTCGTCGTCATGATTCCAAGGCTCCATCATAACAGGTGTTCCTTCGTCCACAATTCCCTGTAGCCACGCTACTATTATCGTTTCACTTCTCGCAGGCACGACTGTATCTTCTTTAACGGCTGCTTGCATAGTGTTGTCATCATGTGGATGGAGAAATACCTCCTCGTTACCAACTTTGATTACCTTATTCTTAAAATCCAATTGGAATCCATGGGTATTCATTACGTCCATTCCTAATATAACATCCTCTTCGATGTCAGCAACTATAACAGTATGGACGAACTTTTCTGCTCCAATTCCTAATTGTACCTGGATTTCTCCATGAATGTTGGCATTTTCACCTGTGGCGGTCCGAAGTCGCAACCTCGTTGGTAACAGTTTCTTTCGGCTGTTTATAACTGTCGGGCGTATAATGGTTCTGGTCGCTCCAGTATCCACCAACAACGTATGCTTTTTACCATTTATTTCTCCATCTACATATACACTATCTTCACGACATTTCAAAGAAGCTATTAGTATCAGAGGGTCTTTGGTAAAGTTCTGGGTCGAAGCTGCTCCCCTAAGGCCGACGCGTTCTGGTTTTGTCTTCGGTCTTATGGTCTTCGTTTTCTTGTGTGTCATGCTTTTTATCATATTAAAGAGCTGGTCAAGTTTATCTTCGTCTCCTTCCTCTTTTACAGTTCTAACTTTACTGTACCCGCCAGAGGCTTGCGTAGCTGACTCGTATTCGAGGGCGGCGGATAAGACATCAACCAGCGTCTTGTGACGAGCTAATCGTAGTGTTCTTTGCATCTCATGATCACGAAGACCATCAATAAACGTTTGAACGGCCAACTTTTCCATCATGTCTTCGGGAGCTGTTGGATAAGCATATCGCACTAATCTGGCGATATCTACTTCATATTCTTGAAGAGCCTCATCTTTATTTTGTCTTCGATTTTTGAGCTGCGACTGATATACATGCTCCAAGTGTTCGTGGCCATATCGCATATTTAACCTCTTCTTCAGTTGTTCGAAATCATCCGTCTCCTCTACGGCTATGGTCTGGAGCACATCTAAGGCATCTCCTCGAAGAGCTATAGTCAGGTTTACAGCCTTTTCTTTTTCTGACCATCCATTTGCTCTTGCAGCTGATTCGAACTGTTTCATGTAGTTGTTCCATGACGATTTTCCGTCGAAAGTTGAAACTTTGACCTGAACATAACCTCCGCTTCCTTCAAATTTCGGCCGTGTTTCCAACTTACATTTCGTCTCGTCTTCTTTTATCTCTACCGGATCTAAAGCTACCGTATTAATTGGTGGTAGCACTCTCGTGTTAGTTATCATGGTCTCTAACTGTTTGATTTTCTCTTCAACTTTATCAAATGTTTTAGAGACTTCTTCAAATTTCTCATTATTCTTTTTAGAAGTTTCTTCCATCATTTGAGAAACATTTTCAAATTTCTCGTCGAATCTTCTAGACACATTTTCGAGTTTCTCGTCGTTTTGTCTACCTACTTCTTTAATAATTTGAGACGTTTCATCCAATCTTTTGGAAACGTTCTCGAATTTATCATCATTTTTTTTAGAAGTCTCCTCAATCATTTGCGAAGACGTTCTCAAATTTCTCATTTATTTTTGTTAAAACTGTTTCTTTGATGATTGAAACTGGAATGTCTCTGGGTCATCTCCATTCTTGTTAAGAATATTCTTCAGTCGCTCTTGGAGGATCTTCTTGGACCCGCTGCAGTCTTCATCGCGTTCTTCTAATTGCTCACGCAACTGTTTTACCGAGAGTTGTACTAGCAGCATCTTTGTACAGGCACACACGTACTTTTATAAATGTTCTTTTGTACAAAGGTCACTACCGAACTACGCGGATGTTCCCGACGAACAATACTTTTCAAAAGTTTTAAAGTCTTTTTCAAAAGTCACTGCTGGATTTATGTTGAAATCCCACACCTGACACCAAATGTTGTATATTTATATAGTTCTAATTTATTTGTCTTTATTCTAATTTATTGTCTATATTCTGATTTATTAAAACTCACGATAACTAATTACGAATTTATTAAAGTCTTTATTAATCCTAATTTACATTACAAATAATAATTTATTTACGTTTCGTTACAAGTAAACCGCGTTCCCCGATCTTCTTATGACTAAGTTCTTCAATAAAATTTCGCCTTTATATAAAGAACCGTAAGACTGCCTAGACCTGACCTGACCCTTGTCGAAAATACTGGAATGATCTCGTATTTTGGTGAAGGCGACCAACGGTTAAAACTAGTTTTTTTTAACTGCTCGAGTCGTGGATGACTCATCAAAATTAGGGTCTAGATATTCTGTAAACAACTGGTATCGAAGCTCAGGTAGATTTTGACCTACAAATTACGAGAATCAATATAAAAGAATTAGTCATAAAATATTTACAGTTCTATATGCCATAACATTTAAAATCGTAACAGTATCATATAAACTCCTGGACAAAATTAACGCACCACTTTAATTAATCTAAATATTTACAATATGAACACAAAAAAACCTAAGTCACATTGAAATAATAATAAACACCTACAAATAAGTTCAACGTGACTTTATCATGCCCTTAATTTGCCCCATTGCTTCTTTAAAAATTTGTTTTTGCCTGAAATGCGTAAATAAGCTAGCATAACTACAGATTGCAAAAAGAAAAAAACAGAAAAGTAAAACAATAAAATGCATCTGGGTCAACACTAATACCGTGTAGGCCCTCCTTTACTTCTTATGACTACATTTATACGTCGAGGCATGCTTGATATCAAATGTTTAACAAAAGCTTGCGCAATATTCTTCCATTCTTTAATAACGGCCTCAATGAGTGGGTTGTGATTGGCAATAGGGGGTGTACAACTTCGAATCTTTTTTTTTGAGATAGTCCCATAGATGTTTTATAGGATTCATGTCCTGACTGTTAGGTGGCCACTCTAATAATAAAATATCAACATCATTTAGGTGGCCAATAACCTGTCGAGCCACATAAGGACGAGAGTTGTCTTGCATGAATAAAAAATTATGTCCAAGAAACGAAGCAAAAGGCATTACATGTTTAACAATAGTGTTATCTAAGTAATAATGAGCATTCACAGACCTCGACATATGGGACAAACTCCGTACAAGCTTCAAAACAAATTTCCTGCCAAAAAGCCACCAAAATTGTAGAGCCACCACCAAAAGGTACTTTAGGAGAGATATTGCAGCTAGCAAACCTTTCTTTTCGCCTTCGCCAGACACGCTCACGACCATCCGGAGCTTTAAGGCTTACTCTAGTCTCATCGGAAAAAAGAACTCGTTTCCAATCATCGATGGTCCAATTTTGATACAATCTTGCAAAATTCAATCTCTTAACCCTATGTTCTCTGGTAAGCAAGGGTTTTTTAGGTAAGCAACATCTTCTAACTTTTCGAAAAGATATCGCGACATTTCGAATATCTGCTAGTTTATTTTTAGCAAATTGCTGGTTACTCTTCTATCTCTGAGAGCACGTTGTCTCAAAAAACGATAATCAATTTGATTAGTGCAACGTTTTCGCCCTTGCCCTGGTCTTCGATGGTACGACTCTGTTTCATTATATCGCCTCACCTTGCGTCTGATATTGGAATGATGTCTTCCTAACAAACCTGCAACGCGTGTTTGGCGGTTAATTTTTTTATTTGACTTTTATGCAAATAAACTTCTAAACATGCATTTGATGAAAAAAAGTTTAATACAAATTATTGTTAAAACAAGACTATTATTAGCTTACATAACAACTGCACTGTCAAACAAGGTCCATAGGCATCTTGTCGTACAGAAAATTATCAATAAATAAAGATTATTTAGAAAAATATAAGTGGTGCGGTAATTTTGTCCAGGAGTTTATAATAAACTGGAACCCATAAGAATAATGTTATCTAAGATAAAAATAAAATAAAAACCCAAATGCCTTCTTATAGTCTATTTATCCCAGTCTATTTTTTCGAAATGTTACACATACGCCATAACTCTCTTTCTGACTATAAGCAATCAAATCTTCTCGTTGACGCGTAGTTCGGAGGAAATAGTCTGGTTGCGCGAAGCTTTAGGGAATTCGAGATGATTCGATTATTGTTTAATATAAAAGGAGGATTACTGGGCACCTAGAATTAATAAATAAGATACTCTAATTATTTAATGGACACAGATCCACAGTACCTAAAGCCTTCCGGCAAAGGCCCTTCAGGCGTACCCCTCAGGCAAAAAGACCCTTCATGAAACAGCCCATCAGGACAACATGCCCTAAGCAATCGCGGAACCTGAGCACCGAGGCCGAGTGCGACATACACGGGCTCGATGGCCAGACCCATCGATCAATCAGCCGGCAAGGAGACCAAAACTTGTTTTGCCAAATTGGCCACTGTTTGACCGAGCACACTCGGTCAAACTTCCAAACAAAGGGCCGTTAGATACACTGCCGAACCCCTGATCGGACACACATTTTTCCGGGACACAGAGCCCAAAGTCAACTCAACAATAAATTCAGAAAAGTAAATAGGGAGAAAAGCTACATTAAGCTACCCCTACGGTCAGGTGGTCTAACCACAAGTCAAGAAAAATGGAGGGTGTTTTCTTTTTCCAAAATTTCCCAACGTAATAGTTCATAGCTTCCTCTACGTATGTCAGACGTAGAGGAGGGTGGAGGAAAAACCTGGAGGTCAGATGGCAAAATTTTTTTCTCTTTTGGAACGAGACCGGTATGATCTTCGGACCTGGGGGGTCCTAATGACTAGCAGTGGCACAATCATGTTTCTAGGGGTTGATATGAACTCATGTGTGTGTGTGTGTGTGCGCCTAGAATTAATTAATTAGGCGTACCACAAAATCGCACAACGCTCAGTATTTTATGTTCGCCTGTGTTGCTCGTAGTGGTTTCCATATTTTGTACGTGAAGAGACTCTATTTCTAGGTTCTGGTCTATGAGGACAATGTCGTTTCCGTATTACTGAGGATGGTGATTTCTTCCAATATTCCTAACAATTGTTCTCCATTGGTCTCTTTAGTTGCTCTGAGTGCTTCGCAGAATGAGTTTCCAGCTTAATTCTTTATTTTGTCAAACCATCTAGTTGCTGATCGTCTCCGTTACCCCAGAACGATTCCAGAAATAATAAATCTCTCCAAACTATCGTCATCTCTGCGAACCACGTGACCAAAGATTGCAGAATAGTTTGCAGACATATGATGATAGACTTTTTTTAATCTTAAGTTGGTTTTGAATGGAAACTGTCCTATGATATATATATATATATATATATAATATATATATATATATATATATATATATATATATATACATATATATTGAGATAATATGAAATATAGGAGAAACGAAGGTAATTTAAATTGAACTTAAATAGTGATTAAAGAAATAATTAATAAGTTATATACTAGAGAATATTATAAAAGTATTTATATGAGGGTATTCTTAAGAAATTGGCATAATAATAAGTTTAAAAAGTTTTTTTAATTATTAGATAGATGTATTTGGGTGCATCATGTACATAGACATCCAAATATACACTGTATTATAATGATATAAGAGTGAATTTGAACCGAATAAGTGACATTTGAATAATAATTACGGATGTAAAATAGTGTTATGTATTAATTTAAGATATTTAGTTTATATATAAGTTTATATTCTGATCTGAAAGCCTAAATGTCCATAAAATTCTTGATAGAAAGGTAAAGAATTCTCTAGAACACGTCAATATAAGTTAGTTAACCCTATTTGCGAGGTAGACTATTCGAGAACATTCATATATCTAGGAAATAGAACAATTCGAATATTATTTCTTGCAAGAATATTCTTGAACAATGAAATGATATAAATACTCGATGGTTTGGAGGATAGAGGACAGTATGAGAGTAAATTAGAAAAGTTAAACAGTTGGACAGTTAGTGAATTCATTAAGAAGTTAGTCAGTCAGTCGGTCAGTAATGCAGATAGTATACAGTGGCCAGTATACTGCTTCTTCTCTCTTGCTTCCTCTGTGAGTCGCGTTAATGGTTTAACGATATCCGCAAACTTCTTAATAAACCTCCGGTAGTAAGTACATAGTCCCAGAAAACTTCTCACTTGATGTTTGTCCGTTGGTTTTGGCCATTCCTTAATTGAATCGATTTTTCCCTTATCCACAGCCACTCCTTCTTTACTGACTATATGACCCAGATACTTGACTTTACCTTGAAATAGCTGGCACTTCTTGGGTTTAGCATCAATTGGGCAGCTTTAAGTCGATTAAAAACGTTTTCTAAATTTCTCAAATGATCTTCAAATGTCTTCCCCAAGACGATTATGTCATCTAAATAAACTAGGCATGTTTTCCAATATAAACCTCTCAACACATTTTCCATAAGCCTCTCAAATGTCGCCGGAGCATTACAGAGTCCAAAGGGCATAACGTTGAATTGCCATAATCCAGATCCTGTGGTGAAGGCTGTCTTTTCTTTATCTACCGGGTCCATTTCTACCTGCCATTATCCAGACTCAAATCCAAAGTAGAAAATAATTTACTTCCAGTCAATGTGTCCAATGTGTCATCGATCCGAGGCAGAGAAAAACTATCTTTCTTGGTTGTCGTTGTTTTTGAACGTTGTTCCACACAGAACCTGAACAATCGTTTCAGCTTCCTCTCTTTTCGCCTGTGGTAATCGTCGAGCTGTTTGACGAATTGGCTTAGCATTACCAGTATCAATTTTATGCTTAACAACGGTAGTTCTTCTCGTCTTCCCTCCTTTCGGTACGAAAATATCACGATACTGCCGAAGAAATTCCCTTAATTTCCTTTTCTCAATCTGATTCAGAGACTGTCCAGCAACTGCAACCATTTGGTCAAATTTGTCGTTGGAATTGTCAGATGTTGTCATCTGACGGATTATAGATGTCACAGGTACACAAGTTCCTACTTTTTTCTCTTTCTTGATGGTGACTGGATAGTCAATGACATTGATAAGTCTTACAGGTATTTCTTTAGCCGAAGTCACCAATTTCTTTCCAATTATGATTCTTTGGCCAACCTCGTCGTCATGGTTCCAAGGATCCATCATAACAGGTGTCCCTTCGTCCACAACTCTCTGTAGGCGCGCTACTATTATTGTTTCACTTCTCGCAGGCACGACTGTATCTTCTTTAACAGCTGCTTGCATAGTGTTGTTATCATGTGGATGGAGAAATACCTCCTCGTTACTAACTTTGATTATCTTATTCTTAAAATCTCATTGGAATCCGTGCGTATTCATTACGTCCATTCCTAATATAACATTCTCTTCGATGTCAGCAACTATAACAGTATGGACGAACTTTTCTGCTAGAATTCCTAATTGTATCTGGATTTCTCTATGAATGGTGGCATTTTTATCTCTAGCGGTCCGCAGTCGCAACCTCGTTGGTAACAGTTTCTTTCGGCTGTTTATAACTGTCGGGCGTATAATGGCTCTGGTCGCTCAGGTATCCACCAACAACGTATGCATTTTACCATTTATTTCTCCATCTACATATACACTATCTTCACGACATTTCAAAGAAGCTATTAGTATAAGAGGGTCTTTGGAAAAGTTCTGGGTCGAAGCTGCCCCCTAAGGCCGACCCGTTCTAGTTTTCCTGATAGTGAGTTTCTTGATTTACGTCGTACCTGGGGTGCTTACAGGAACTTCGTACGTGTCCTATTTCGCAACAATTCCAGCATCTTATGGTCTTCGTATTCTTGTATGTCATGCTTTTCATCATATTAACGAGTTGGTCAAGTTTATTTTCATCTCCTTCCTCTTTCACAGTCCTAACTTTACTGTATCCGCCAGAGACCTGCGTAGCTGACTCGTATTCGAGGGCGGCGGATAAGACATCAACCAGCATCTTGTGACGAGCTAATCGTAGTGTTCTCTGCATTTTATGATCACGAAGACTATCAATAAACGTTTAAACAGCCAACTTTTCCATCATGTCTTCGGGAGCTGTTGGATAAGCATATCGCACTCATCTGGCAATATTTACCTTATATTCTTGAAGAGCCTCATCTTTCTTTTGTCTTCGATTTCTAAGCTGCGACTGATATACATGCTCCAAGTGTTCGTGGCCATATAGCATGTTTAACCTCTTCTTAAGTTGTTCGAAATCATCCGTCTTCTCTACGGCTATGGTCTGGAGCATATCTAAAGCATCTCCTCGACGAGCGATAGTCAGGTTTACAGCCTTTTCCTTTTCAGACCATCCATTCGCTCTTGCAGCTGATTTGAACTGTTTCATGTAGTTGTTCCATGACGATTTTCCGTCGAAAGTTGGGACTTTGACGTCAACAGAACCTTAACTTCCTTCAAATTTCGGCCGTGTTTCCAACTTACATTTCGTCTCGTCTTCTTTTGTTTCTGTTGTAATTGGATTCTTTCCTCTCTCTGCTGTCCCTGTTTCCTTAATCTTCCTTTCCATTGCCTTCATATTTTCTTCAAAGGCCAACATATCGGCAGCAACTTGGTTTTTTAACGAAGACTCTATCGTCGAGGGCAGACACCTCAGAAGTTACTTTAGAGATTTCCAAGGAGATGTTAGCAGAAACTTTGCTTTCTAGAGAAGAAATCTCGTTAGAAACTTTGTCTTCTAAAGAAGCGATGTCGCCGTAAACTTTGTTTTCTAATGATGCGATGTCTCCGGAAACTTTCGAAATATCGCCAGAAGCTTTGTTCTCTAATTTCGAAATCGACGAGATGACAGCAACATGTTTATCTTCAACTATATAAGTTTCCGGATCCAAACCCTCTTCTTTTAAAGCGTTCTTTAGTCGTTGGACTAAATCAGCCTTTCTTCCGGTAGAAGCTAATTCTCTCTCTAATTCTCAAGATGTTTTCTTAAATCCGTAATAGTGAGCTCGTAAATCGTAGCCATTTTCACAATTTCCACTATCCCACTTCTGACACCACTATAACGTTTTTATTAATTCTAATTTATTGTTCTTATTATACGATAACTTATTATCAATTTATTAAACCACTGTACAACAATATATTTGACTACTAATTACACAATTTATCTATACGTGCGTTACATTTTAAACTCGAGCGCGGACTTCTTTTTGACTGATTTCCTCAATGAAAATCCCCGTGATTTATATGAAACCATTGGGACATCGTCGAAAGTTCGATGGCATTCTCGACGTAGACAGAGCGTCGAATGGTTTAAAAACTGGTATTTTTACATCGTCTCGTCTCCAGAAAGCTCGATTGTTGTTTTTATAGCAAAGGGGAGCCTATCGTCTCTCAGGTAGGTAATACCTAGAAAAATCGAGAATGAACAGAATATTAGTAATAGATATGTTTACGGTTTTTACTATGACTCATATATTTTTTTACGTAACAATATTCTTGTAAAGAGTTTGTATAGGTGACTAAGAAGACTTATGGGTCTGTAGTTTTCTAATTCATAATTCATAAGGATCTCCTTTTTTGTACAATAGAGTCATCGTTAACATACAATAAAAATTAACCGTTGTACAATGCAACGCCAACCTGACAATTTAAGAGAAAGAAGTAATTTGAGCTAGTTAAGTGAAAATTTAAATGCAAGTTAGAAGTAGCAACCTCTAACAGAAAAAGAAAATCCAAAATAAGTGTAGAATCACAAAACATGCTGAAACAAAGAAAAAAATCTTCTGAGACAAAACAAAAAAAACTGCAGAATTTAAGGAACTTAGTCGAGTAATAAGAAAATAGATAAAAGAGGACATTAAAAAACATCAAGAACATCGTATAGAACAATTCATAGAAAAAAATCGAAGACTTAAATGCACCAAACCGAAACTAGAAAAGAAAAACCTAATAACCATTAAGAATGAACAAGTACAAAACTAGAAAAAAGTGAATCTTATATAGCAAACTCAATTGAAAAGTTCTACGCCGATCTGTATCGTTCCAGAAACGATCCCCCTAACTCCTCAAAGCAGAACTTGAAAAGGCAGATAGGAAATGTCAACTCAGAAGTGATGCCCAAAATATTCCTCGAAAAAATAGAAAGCAGTAAAAGAAATAAAAAGGAATAAAGCTCCTGGAAGCAATGGAATCATAGCAGCAATGCGGAAAAAAGACGGAAAAGAAGCCATCACATATCTAAAAATACTATTTAATAAATGTCTATTCAAAGAAAACATACCGAACAATGAAATACTGCTAAAACAATACTAATACACAAAAAGGGAGACACCACAGACCTGAAAAATTAACGACCAATTTCACTTCTTTCACAACTTTACAAAACCTTTACAAAGATTATTTCAAACATATTAACAATTAAATTTGACGTATATCCACCAGTAGAACAAGCCGGATTTAAAAAAAGGTAAAGCACCTGTGACAATTTATATACTTTAAAAATCCTAATAGAAAAGACTAACGAATACAATCTACCATTATGTCTGGCTTTTATTTCAACAAGCTGAAATGATAATGACGTTGGGTAATGCAATCGAAACAAGACCAGTAAAAATCAACCGAGGCGTAAGACAAGGAGACACAATATCTTTATTATTATTTACAGCTACCCTACCCTACAAGATATCTTTAAGTCAATAGACTGGGAAAATAGGGAAATCCCAATTAACGGAAGATACTTAAACCATCTTAGATACGCTGATGATGTAGTACTAATAGCCGACACATGGAATGCACTAAATACGATGATTGAGGAGCTAATTATGGTACAGTAACCCTGATTGTCAGCGGTATTGCAGTTTAACAGTCCAACTGATCAGCAGTTTCGACACATTTGCAGACAAGTCGTCATCAATTAATTTCTTATAAATGTAAATTTTTATTTTAAAATCAGTTGTAATTATAATAAATAGTGCTATTACTCTATTAGTTGTACCTTTAAAAGGGCATTTTTAAAAGGTACCTTCGGCTTTGACAACCCTTAAGTAGCTACACACAGAATCCCTAAAAAAGGACTGAAAATGAATTTCAGCAAAGCTAAATTAGCAGACGTGTAAAATAAATGAACTCTATAAAACTATGAACTAAATAAAATAACTCAAAGACCATAAAACCAATGAAGACATTCGTAATAGAACAAAAGTAAAAGATGCTGTCGAACAGGCAGCTAAACTGAGATGGAAATGGGCTGCACATAACGAACGTTTTAATAATGGCCGATGGAATAAAGAAATCGGGAATTATCGGCCATATGAAGCCAAAAGACCACGAGGAAGGCTGAAAATGCGCTGGAGCGATGATATTAAAAGAACTGCAGGACCAATGTGGAAATGACTTACAAACAACAGAGATGAATGGCGAGAATAAGGAGAGGCCTATATTCGGCAATCCGAAGAAGGGCTTAAAAAAAACTTAAAAAGTGAAAGCTTAAAAACAAGTAAAAAATACTTAGTGATGAGTACTGAATGTATGGCAATGTTAATAAACATTTTGGTACTTGTTTATAACCAAAACAAAAAAATATGTACAAAGTTAAGACAGGTTCAAACGAGCTATTTTTGGCACCGGAATGTCTTTTAATTTATGACCTACCATTTTGTTACTCCCTGTATATTATTTACTAATATATTTCTATTATTTCAGACGTGCAAAGTTAATAATATGTTTTATCAATTCCCCTGGATATATTGGAATCAAAGGAATAAAAGGGCTCTATTGATAATACTACCTTGTACCAAGCCACTTAAATTGGCCTGTTTTAATTTAATAATTTTAGATTATACAATTTTGACTAGAGTAAGTTTTTTTAAATGAATTTTTTCTTTTTTTGCTACAACCTTTTTCTTGAACAAAGGCGGCAAATTAAAATTATTCATTCGAGGTCACTCAACCCTAAAATAGCCCGACCATAACCACGGAATTCTATTGTTTCAATATAGAATTTTCATACGGTTTTTAGGTCCTAAACAATTATGCGATCTTTGTTCGTACATCCTTCTCCTCCTATATATCATCTCAATTGAGGTTGACGACCATTATGGCAAACTCATCTCTATTATGGGCTTAGTGTATGACAGGGTGGAGTCATACCTCGATGCCTGCTGGGTGGCTACTTTCATCACGCAATCAAATCCGCACCATCCAAAAACCGGCCTTCTCCTGCTGGTCTGTCTCTCTTCGTTCCGATCCGAAAGGTAACAAACCAGCAGTGTATGTCCCTTTATGGCGCGATGATTGGTCAGCTAAACTCGCTCGAGATCTACCACCCTCCTCTGCACTTACTAACAAGCCAAATCGAAGGCAAATATAACAATAAAAAAGTTTAAAAATTATTATATAAAAATATAGAAAAATAGACATTCACAAACATAGAAAGACAAAAACAAACATCTACGCTATCAATAGATAAAACCTAACTAGACAAGCATAGACCCCTCGATAGGAAGAAGCGAGTACTTACACTCAAATTAAAGTTGCCATAAGTCACTTATGCTAAGACCTCATAAAATGACTATGAATATGGATACTACCCTGAATTGCCTTAGTAATAAAATTGTGGACGTCGAACCTTGAAAGGTTAAAAATTCTCAGAACACGAGAATTCGACTGACACCATGTTCTGCGAGCTCCAACGATTAAAGGTGCTATGCAAATGGTTTACTCAGGATAACGGGTTTGCATGGTCTAAAGGAATCGAGGCACAGTTTGCAGCGCTGTTTTATTGGCGGCCACTGTACTTAAGGGTTCAGGACCCTCCCCTCTGACGGCAACGTTCACGACAATTACCCGCTCATCCTGTTTTGCGACAAGATTAGGTATCTTTAGAGTCCCGTCGGCGCATCTTATTCTTGGCTCGCTCTTGTAAATTCATCCTTTCTTTTCAACGGCTTTGTGAAGATACGTAACAAGCTGATTATGTGTCTTTATTTGATGCCAGTGTGCTGCGGGGCACTTTTGCAAAATGTGACTAAATCTCTCATTACGTTCGCATCTATTTCGGTACCTACGCTCATATGGTGGATTTGAAGGGATGCCTCTAGTTGGAAGTAGATTTCCCCGCAGATGTATTACCTTAATAAAATCCCTCCCAGACCAGTCGGGCGGCGGATTGCTTATCCAGGCAGAGCAGCGGAGTGTGAAGAACCCTGACGAAGTCTGTTTCCGTCCTCAAGTTTCTAATCTAAACAAATATTTCTACGCGCCGCACGCTTGTATCGCCGCAACCGCTGTACACACTTAGCGGTAGACTGCTCGAAAGGCATATTCGAAATATTTGGGTCCACGTTTTTAGCAAGATAGAAAAAAATTATCTTTGTCAAAATATTCTAACTTGTACTCGACGGTTTAAAGATTATAAAGCTATTTGTAAAATTGGAATTCATTTAGTAGTTTTTTAGAAAAAAAAATCCCAAAAATCACTAATTAGGCATTTTTTCAACAAAAAAATGCAAATAACTTGAAAAGGAAGCATTTTTCGAAAAATTATCAGTAGAGAAAAAGTGTTTATTTTGATGAGATACACCTAAAAAAATTGATTCCGAAACAATTCGGTGAAATTGCTTTTGTGTATAAGTTATTTGTTAATAACAATTGCCGGCCCACTTGTAAAGATTAAAAAAAAATACATTTCATCTTGGAAAAATATATAGAATCGAATAAAAAAGGTTTAGTGCATTAGAAATGCAAAAAGAATTTTGGTAGGTTGATGCTCTGCTTATAGGGGTAAACCGCTCGGCTATTGTAAATGGGTATATTTAAAAAACCCTTAAAAAGGCTACATCAAATTACACAAACGATTTCGGAATAATAATTCCATCATCAGGTTTAAAAATGCTTAAAATAAGTATAAACCATTTAATTAAAGCAAACGTGGTTAAAAATTTTGACTAAGGTTAAAAAAGCAAAACTGTCGGTGGCCTGAGCCACCAAAATATTACGATAAAAACCCTTTAAAATGCATAAGGTTACAAAGATTGTACATATTGTTGTTATTGATATTTCATGTTCAATATTAAATTAAATTTAACTTAAACATACACCCATGCTTTAAGTGAGTTCCAGCGTCTGGAGAGTAAACCTCTTCAAACGGACTTCAGCTGGTAACTGATTGACAAGATACCTATGAACGGTGTCGAAAACAAAATGTCAATGTACCATGAAACATTATTAGTTATACATAGTATTACTACAGTCAAAAGATTCAAAAACTTTGATGATGTTAAAAATATTTACATATTTAAATTTTATATTTTATTATTTAAATATTTATATATTAATTAAATATTTTTTTTTAATTATTTTTCAGTTTTTTACCTATTCCAGAGACGGTGTAATCTTTGTTTATAACACCCTGTATCCCTAACAGCACACGTACGTCCAGTGGACGTCCATATAGTGATCTGCTACATTAAATGTAGCAGATTTTTTTTTAATCACAATTAATATAACACTAATTTTTTTTTTAATTTTAGGGAATAAAACTGGTATATTCGATATATGCTGTAATGGCTAAATTTAAGTAATATTATATTATATTTTATTAATTGTATATTAAATTTTAGAAAGATATGTAAAAGCACGTTTAAAAATAAATATTCGGACAGCATTAACTAGAATAGTTTTTTTATAATAGCTTTGGCTTAGCCAATTAGCTAGACTATGTGTTGAAAGATAGTTTATCTTTTATTATATACAATAAAGGCTATAGCGGGATAAGATGGTCAAAAGTGCCCCCGCGCCGATCAGCACCGCGACTTGTGCTTTTCATAAAGCATATAAAACATGACTTCATACAAATTTTTAGCTTCCCAGAGCCTATAGAACCTCTTAAATCTAAAAAAGAAGCTTTTTTTAACTTTATTTTTTTCTGGATGCAATTTTGCTTTATAAATACTGAAAAAATTCATGAAGATGTATCTTTCGAATACAAAATATGATTTTTTTTAAAATTTTTATATTAAAAATTGAGCTCAGGAAAAATTATTGAAATTTTTAATAATTTTTTAAAAATAAAATGTTTAATACGCCAAAAAAGTAGTTCAAACAGCCTAAATTCCCTTTGTACATACATAGAAAAATTCACTGAATCTTATGATGTATAAAGTCTATTTTGCAAAAAGTGGCGTATTTTATCTTTCAAGCGTCGATATAATCTTATTTTGTTAATATACAACCTATACATTAATTTAGTGGCACGGTTTCGTTGAACTCAAATATTTATAGCGACCGATTTTGTAGATGAAACGTTCCCCTTATTTATAACGAACGTTCTTGGTGTGTTGCTCTAGTGAATATTCTGCGTTACAAACCAGTATTTATAAAAAATTTAAATCAAAGTCAATATTATTAGTTAAAAAATTTTGAGATTTTTATAAATCTACGTTAATTTTATAAATGACAACATAATTACAGGTAAACATTTGAGATTATTGCAAATTTGAACGATTAGTTTTTAAAAATCGTAGATAATCTTCAAAAGCCGTTACTTTTCGCTCTTCAATCTCCAACTTCTTTCTTAATAGTGACATTCGATCTTCATGTCGTTTTTGTTTCTCACTTTTACAAGTTGTACACTTTCTCTTTTTAGATAATAGTTCCGTGGCATGTATGTCGTGCTGTAACGTTTGTCTGGATTCTGACGGTTTTGGTAAACCTTTTTCCGGCGTTTGGAAATTGTCAAACATATTCCTAAATTGTGGATCATTTGACACTATATCATCAATTTCGTTATAAAATTCAAATTTTCCTTGGGCTCTATCAGTGGCTTTATAAGACCGATATGATCTTAGAAGATTTCTCCATTTGATTTCACATTTTATTGGTAACTTATCTATTCCGATTTTAGCAAGTTCTTTAGATATCAGTTTCCAGCGATCTTTTTTCATTTTAAAGTGTTTAAATTTGTCTTTATGTAAAGAGAAAATATTAATGAGAGCCAACGTTTCATTTTGACTCCAAGTCCTTTGGTTTTCTCCTAAATCTGTTGGATTATCCACTTGGATAGAGACTGCCTCATCATCTTCAATTTCTTCTGGATCTGCAAAAAAAAGAACAAGATAAATCTCTATCTCTAATAAATTCTATTTGAAACAAGACAACGTCTAACAATATTTTATTAAATTATTAATCAAACTACTGCACATTTAGTTAGAAAAAGATATAACTTTTAAGAAATATATTTATACAGTGTTTCCAATTCTGCACCATGTAGGAAACTTTTTTTATTTTTAATTTTATGAAAAAACTGTTCTGAAACTTAGAAAAACAATCATAAGCTATTAATTTTTTTTCGGTACCAGAGGCATCCGCATCTGATACCGAAAACCCTTTTGAGGATTCTGGGTCGGAATACCAACCATCATAGGGTAAAGATAGTGAAGTTATCGAAAATAAAGAAGCACATAATCAAACATAGAGACAGAACCTTAATTCAAATAACGAAAACGACGGCTGAAGGGGCAACAAAAGGAAAAGTAAAGGCCAAGGTATTCCTAAATTATAGAAAAGAAATAAACATGCAGATTTAAGTCTTCGTGGAAAGGTTATACATAATTTACGAAGAATCGTGATGGAGTTTACAAACAAAATACCACAAGAAAGCAGCTTCAGAATAATATCTACCTGTTTATTTTATTTTATCATGCTTGAAAAACTTCAAATATTCCTTCAACCATATATACCTAGTGATTCAGCAGACACTGATAATTTTGACCCCTCAATAAAAACCACGCATTTTTCCTAAATTATTTGATCACTCGGTATTGATGAAATTATTATTATATTTTTTAGAATATAAATATAGCAACATGGATTACCGTCACTATTAAGAAATAATTTGAATATAGTAGACTCGCGATTATCTGAGTCTAGGTTATCCGAGCCCCTTGGTTAACCGAGGCAAAAGTCATAGCTGGTGAGTCACAACTGCGAATAGTTGGAATTCCCAGAAATTGGAAATTGGCCACCGCCTTATTTCCAGAAATGTCTGTGTCGCGTTTTATCTACTACCGTTTTGTTTGCTGTCATTCAGATCGTCAAACTAAATAACTGTAATGTAAAATTTTTCCTTTTATGTACTGTTTCGTTTTAAGTTGTATTTATTCAAGTATATTGGTTTCGGTTTCATAGTTAATTTTTCATTGTTGATCAAAAGTTGATTTTTGTAAGTGTGAGAAAGTGGTTGTTCTTAATGTGCAACATGAGTGGAAAGCGGAAGGGAGTAGTTGTATCTTTGGAAACTAAAGTAAGTGCAATTTAAAGGTTGGACCAATGTGAATTAATAAAAAAAGTTGCTTCAGATTAAGGTGTTATAGAAGTAACTTTGGAGATTGGAAGCGCAAACGGAATAAACTCAGAGAAGACCATGTAGAAAAGAGACCGTGAACAAACTCCTGAGGCGTTGTTCTTGTGGTTTTCACAAATGAGATGATTGGGTAGCTCCATAAGTGGTCTAATACTCCAAGCAAAAGCTATTGAATTACACAAGAAGTTCATGGATGTAGAAGAAAACTTTTGTGCTAGTGAGGAATGGATTGACTCGTGGAAGAAGAATCCAACAATTGAATATTTACAGCGAAAAACTTGAACACGATCTGCAATAATGCTTCTGGTGTACTAAAATTAAGACCTCTTTTAATAAAATAATCCAAGGGCATTTAAAAATATTCGAGTAAATTGCTTACTTAAAACCTATAAAAATCAACGAAATGCATGGATGGGCGGCAACATTTTAAGAATTGGATTTTTAATCACTTTGTACCAGTCATTGATGCCTATCTAAAACACAAAAATCTGCCTCCGAAAGCTTTGTTGTTATTGGACAACGCACGATCTCACCGAATTGATTCCACCCAATGTGACTTCTCTTATCCAACAACTAGACCAAGGCTTTATAAAAACAATGAAGAGGAAATATCAGCGGAGACTTCTTCAGGTAGTGCTACATAGGCTGGATGAAATGCTGGTTGTAATTAACGTATTGAAGAACATCATGGTTAAAGATGTATGCTATTGAAATACATCTGCAGGGGACAACGTAGAAGTGTCCACTATTCAAAAATCAATTCAAAAATCATGAAAACAATTATTTCAGATAGAAAACTAAACATTAAATCTTAAAAAAAAACTGATGACTGTGAAGTTGATACTATAGCCAACCTAGCAGGTCAATTACCAGTTGAACAACCAATCGGAAACCAAATAGAACTGGCAGATGACGCAATTGCCCATTTAGTTCTAAACATTAACCATGATGAAGAAAAATATACAGATGAGATAACTCAAAAGATTTCTCATTCCGATGGGATGAAGGCCCTTGAAGCAGCTCTCGCAAACAGACCAGCACGAGGATTCGACGCTAGTAGACGTCCATTAACGTTGGCGCAACATCGCCACCTCAAAAAGAGGAATGAAGCAAATATTTTTATCTTTTGATATACAGTTTTAAGGAATTAAAATAACCAACGTTATCGTTATTTACGTGTTTTTCTATCAGTACAACAAATCTCGGTGTCAACTGAGTTTTTTTCCGTATCCGAGGTAGTCACGGTCCCAATTACTTCGGATAATCGCGAGTCTACTGTAATAAAATAGTTGTTGACTCTAAATATACGGATTTGTGATGACTATTTGATAAAGCTAATAGTAAAATTGAAGATAATAAATTCAAGTTTAGGGTAAACATGGCTCATTGATTGATATATTGTTATTTACATATACAGTGAAACCTCCATTATCCGTCAGGGCACCGGACCAAGGGTATGACGGATAATCAAAAAGACGGTTAACAGAACATTAAAAAAATTCATAGTATAACTCTCAAATTTTATTTGTATGTTTTATCTGACAATATAAGAGGGATTTATGTTAGTACGGTCGAACCAGTTTAATTTAAAATATTCCGAAATCTTTGTTTGTTTTATTGTTATTTCACATTTTGCAACGGCTGAATTTCTTAATCGACGTAAAATCATCAAATCTACGTTATTTGCTTCTTTTTGCTGAGAATACAACTCGACGAATTTTTGTATGTGCGATGCAGCTTGTCTAACTTCTCTACGCAAATCTTTGTTGCAATAGCATCATCAACATCACCACCGTCAAAGTTTGTGTCAGCTTCTGAATCAGTTTCGTCCGCCTCTGTTGCCATTTTAACGATTTTATGATATATTAGCAATCGATAGCCGTTTTCATCCTCATCACAAATCAACCATTCGTTTATGGCATCTTTAGGTAATGAAAACAAAACAGTTGATTCAGCCATAACTTCATTTGTTACCGCATCATGCTCGGCTGTCTCAGTGGCATTTTAATCTTGAGTTGATTCAGGTTATAATTAATTCCTCGCTCTTTTCAGCGTTAGTTACGAAACATCAGCCCAAGCATCCACAGCATTGTCGATTGCGTGTTTTAAATTGTGTGCTTTCCAGTATTCTGGCAAAGAATATTCCTCTTCCATAACTATGTTTTGAATCAATTTTTTTCTGTATCTTCTTTTGAATGTTTTAATGACCGATTGATCCATTTGCTGTATCAATGATTTATTCGTAGGCAGAAAAGAGCACGTGATATTTCCATTATCACTTCGCAGCATACCGACTTCAGGATGAGCAGGGGCATTGTACAAAATGAGAAAAGCTAAAAACAAGACGTTAGAAAAATAGACAAACAAATTCTGGTTTGCAGTACATACATTTTTGAACCAATCAGCGAATATTTCCTGGGACATCCATGCATTATGTTGTGCGTAGTAGTTAACGGAAAGTGCGTTCCCATTTATACCCTTGAAACAACGTGCTTTTTTTGCTGTACAAATCAATAATCAAGGAAGGCGATGGTCACCACTTGCATTTGAACACATCATTGCTGTAATTCGTTTATTTTGCGTTTTAAATCCGGGTGCATATTTTTCAGACAGTGCAGCGAGTGTTTTCGTTGGTAATGCTTTGTAGTTTAAACCAGTTTCATCCGCATTGAACACACACGTGTCAAACCATATTCATCGATCATAGCTTGAAACTTTCAATACTTTCAAAGTTTGTTTCGTCAATAACTTCAATACTTGCGGAGCTCAATTTTTCACTTTCGATTTTCACTTCCCGTATACCGTGGCAATTTTTGAACTTTTCCAACCAACCGCTGCTTCCTTTGAATGAAGGATCGCCATTCAATTTCATGTTAAAGAACAACGCTTTTTCGGCAGCAATTGGTCCAGACAACGGAACACCTTCGCTTCTTTTTTGAACAAACAAATACAGAGCTGTGTCAAGTGATTCATTTGTGACGTTTTTCATTGCCTTACGATGTTTCATCTGGCCATCCAACGATTCCATTTGCGAAGCATACTTCAATTCCTTCAGCATTTTTCTTTAAATCGAATTTCGTTTGGCTTATCGCAATGCTCAAACAAAATAATTGATTACTAAATTTTTACTTATATAGTCAATATAACTTATGTATGGACCCTGACGGTTAACAGAGGTGACGGTTAATAGAGAGACGGATAATCGAGGTTCCACTGTAGTCTAAGATAAAAATGAGTTAAAATTTGTAATTTTGTGTAATTGTAACACATTGAGTGTCACCATGGTAGCACAAAAATAGGGTTTCACAGGCCCAAGTTGTCAAAATGAAGAAAACAAATATAAAACATGGTCTTAGTAGGTCAGTTTAAGAAAAACCTGTAAAAACATGATTTGGTTGTTATATGACGTCATTTAGCGTTATGACATCATTAAGCGTATTTTATTATTGTGGCCGCGTGTATTCAACGCGGATCCATCCCTGGCAACACTGTAGGTAAACTGTAGATCACTTGTTCGGCATTTGTTTCAGTCTGGAACTAGCCACAACTTGAAAATTTTGGCAGTAGGTTGTACGTTATCGTTACTTGCGGTGTGTTGTTTTCGTAAAAAGTATAGTTTGCTTGATAAATTACTGCTTTTGCGATAAAAAATGGGGTCCAAAAAAGAACATGAAATGTTTAAAAAACTGATGCAAAAAATGTTGTCTGGCGACGAAAATTCGCTTTTTGGAGATGTATACTTATCGGACCACTATTCTATGGAAGGTTCCGAAAGCAGTCACAGTGACTCGTCTTTTGAAAATGTGAAAAACCCAAACGCAAGAGAGTTAGAGCTGACAGGATATTAGCTGAAGGTAAGTGTGAATGCTTTACTGATTTTAGTTACAAACGCGACCAATATTCCTTATGTTGCGAATTTTGGTAGTGGCTACTACACATTTTCAGAATATTATTTTAAAACTAACAGATGATTTACCCATTTTAATGACAAATGATGTTCTAGTTCTTAGTACTAAACACAACGATCAACTTGTAACAGTGAAACAAAGATGAGATGAAGTACGAAAGTCCAAAATAATTGTCGATTATAACAAATCTAAAACCTTCATTGATCTTTCTGATCAAATGGAAGCCTATTTATCATCCCTCAGGAAAGGCCCAAAATGGTACCGTAAATTGGCAATTAAGCTCCTTATGGGTACGGTACTGGTAAACGCATATATATATTACACCAAGAGGTAATACAATGGGAAAATGTCTATCATAAAATTCAAAGAAAATCTTATAATGGAATTATTACATTCTCAGATCGATACACATGAGCCTACAAAACCAGGTATCCAATACAGTCCAACATTATTTAGAAGAAAGTCAAGATGCTGGTAAAAAAAGAGGCCGATATGTAAGCTGTTGTAAGAAAATATCACAAGGGACGGATTTTTTCTAAAAGATTATTTATGTAGAGGATTAATTATTTTAGGAAGTTCATTATTTCGGAAAAACAAGTTTAGAGTAAGCGATTTAAAACGCATAGCAACGTGGAATATAAGAACACTTTATGAAGCAGGAAAATTAACAACAGTCATGCTAGAAATGGAGAGATTAGACATACAAGTATTGGGCCTTTCAGAAGTTCGATGTCTAAATTCTGGAAACTACACCAAGGATAATAATACTATTGTCTACTCAGGCAAAAGCACTGGAGAACACAGCCATGGTGTTGGTATTATTATCAACAATCATTTAAAAGTGTTTGTGACAAATTTCATTCTCTTTAACGAACGTTTGATGTTGCTTCAGCTGAAAGCCAGACCTCTAAACATAAATCTAATCCAAGTGTATGCTCTAACATCTGATAGGAATGATGATGAGGTCGAAAAATTCTACGCGGACTTAAGAGCTGTTAACAAAAAACATAAAGAAGCAGGAGGTAAAAATAATTATGGGCGACTTTAATGCTAAAGTCGGTCGAGGAAAAACTGGAAATATTGTAGAAAATTTTGGGTTAGGTATAAGAAACGAAAGAGGTAATAGACTAGTCCAGTACTGATAGGAGAAAGAAAAGAGAGCAAAATAAAGGAAGTATGAGAACAATATATAATCCGTCTGTTCCATGACGAGAGAGAAAATGAACAAGATATAGGCGAAGAGGAACAATACCTACAAATTTTACCCTCAGAAGTAAAGCATGCACTACAGAATGCAAAACAAGGAAAAGCACCGAGTCCTGATCAAGTTCCAGTTGAACTGTTAAAAGCCTTAGATGACGGTAATATAAAGAAACTCGCCCAAATTCTCAACGACATATACGTAGAAGGCAACATCGGAGGAATGGCTTAAATCGATATTTTTACCTCTACCAAAAAACAACCATCCCAAATCATGTAAAGACTATAGATTGATAAGCCTGATGTGCCACCCTTTAAAGATTCTCTTGAAAATTGTTCAAAACCGAATTTATAAGAAATGTGAGGAGCAGATAGACCAAACGCAGTTTGGCTTCAGAGGGGGCATGGGTACAAGAGAGGCATTATTTGGGTTGACGGTACACTTGCAAAAATGTCGGGAATGTAATAAGAGTGCATATGTATGCTTCATAAACTTTAGGAAGGCATTTGACAGAGTACAGCATATGAAGTTAATTGATGAACTAAAAAACATCAATTTAGACAAAAAAGACATTGAGTTTATTAAGGCTATATACTGGAACCAAAAAGCAGTAGTAAAGGTGTACGATATAGAAACAAATAATATACCGATTGCGAGAGGGGTCAGGAAAGGATGCGTCTTGTGTCCGACGCTTTTCAACGTGTACTCACAAGTTATATTCAGAAAAGCCTTATGAGAAAGAAAAGAGAGAATAAGAATTGGTGGAGAAATCGTAAACACCATGAGATTTGCAGACGACACGGTAATTATGGCTGAGAGTATAGAAGAACTACAAACTTTACTAGATGCAATAAATAGTGAATGCATTCAAATGGGACTACCCAACACAGATAACACCAAATTTATGATAGTATCAAGGAATCCAATAAATAATGAACAACTAACCCTTGGTGGACAGCAAACAGAGAGAGTGACAAAATATAAATATCTGGGAGCTTACATCAAGACAGAAGTAGATCCAGACTAAGAGATCAGAGTACGAATAGAAGTGGCAAGGGCAGCGTTCTTAAAATTCAAGCAATTTTTCTGTGACAAAAATCTGAATACTGCGCTGAGACAGGTTTGTTGAATGTTACGTCTGGTCCCAACTACTGTACAGGGTATAAACATGGACGTTAAAAGCGCAAATAGTTAAGAAGCTTGAAGCCTTTGAACTTTGGATATACCGGAGAATGTTGAGAATTCCATGCTCTGCCAGGGTTACCAATGGGGAAGTGCTGAGAAGGATCGGTCGAGACAAAAAATTGTTGAGAACAATAAAATTACGCAAGACTGCATACCTTGGACACATACTGAAAAATGATAAATATAGTCTTCTGCAGGTCATCATGCAGGGTAGAGTCAATGGCAAAAAGGGAATAGGTAGAAAGAGGAAGTCATGGCTGCGAAATATTCGAGACTGAACAAACATGACTGTAGATGAATTATTCCAAGTTGCAAAAGACAGAGAAACTTTTAGAAATGTGGTTGCCAACCTCCGTTAATGGGGACGGCATAGGAAGAAGATTAATTATTTCGTTTTTGTATGTTTTATAAAAAAGAATATTATTTAGTTTAGTGTTTTGAAAGCCATAAACGTTTTGTAGTTATTTTTTTATGTATCTCGAAACAGTTTCATTTCATTCATTTTATCAAAAAAATACTATCTTTTAATTTGTTTTTTTTTTAACCCACAAATGTTTATTATATATTTTTCTGTATAAAATAAATAAATTGTTTCATTTCCCTTTATGGATACATGTGGCATTGAACGTGTTAAACATAATCCTATACTTTGTGTTACTCAACAATTTCATTTGGGACCAGCTATATTCATTATTTTTGTCAATGATAATCAGTTTAATATTGTTCTGAAGCTATTTTCTTGTGGCATCTTAATTTCATCTTAATTCCACAGCAGTAAGATCTGGTTACCGATATTAAAAGAGGAAATCAATACAAACAAAAAGCCACTATTAGTAAGTCAATAATATCAATATCAAGGATACATCATTTATGTTTACAAAAAACATTATTGCATATGGTAGTCTTCTCTTAAAGACAAATCATATGCTATGATTTTTCTGATAGGTATTCTTATTTTAAAGTTCTTCTTCTTTTTATATAGACATGACTCTGTCTATTTTTTAATGTGCCTCCAGTAAGTTGTCATTCCATCGTTTCCGTGGTCTTCCTACTGATCGTCTTCCTATTGGGGAACCGTCTCTTGCCGTCTTTACTACTCTATTTGTTGTCATTCGGCTTATATGATCATTCCATTCTACTCTTCTATTTCTTACCCAGTTTTTGATGTTCTACACCTTGCATCTATGTCTTATATCTGTACTTCTAGCTCTGTCCCATAGTGTCTTGCCACCAATTTTTCTAAGTGTTTTCATCTCTGCTGTTTCTAACATTCTTTTTGTCCTATCTGTGTTAGGTCTTGTTTCTACAGCGTATGTCATTATTGGTCTGATAACTGTTTTGTAAATTCTGTCTTTCGTTTCTTTCCCAATATTTTTATTTCTCCATATTGTTTCATTCAGGCAGCCTGCGACTCTGTTTGCCCTATTCACTTGATCTTCCACTTCGGTTTCGAGCTTTCCGAAGCTAGATAATGTGATGCCTAGATATTTAAACTCCATTACTTGTTCTATTATCTGACCTTCCAGCTCCAATTTAAGTAGATTTAATATAATCAAATAAACTATCTTCTAATAAAGTCATCCCAGGGCTGAGTTACTAATATGAATGAGTCAGATAAAATTAAATTATTAAACGAATTTTTTTTACCAAGTCACAAAATTTGTTTAATTTGAATTTTCAGGATGATTTCCGAATTGGAAATCAAAACGTCAAAATAAACATATTTTAAATGAAAATTGTGGTTAATTCCAACTAAAATAATAAATTGATATTCAGTTTATAATAAAAAAGTAGTTGATTCATTTTGCCTCTTGAAAATGGTAAGCTTTATAAGAAATAAAAAGTGTGCTCCTAATGGATTAAGTTTATGTCAAGAAGTGATATTAGGTCTGGTTGGTCATATCTTATTCCAACAATATATTCTTTTAATGGTTTAAACCTTAATAAACTAGATTAGATGAAAGATTTGGGTCTAATTTGTGACTAATAAGTATAAACTTTATATTGAATACTTAGTAGTGTAAACTTTTTAAGTTTTTTCAGAAGTTTGTATTTATTGTTATATTTTACTATATTATATCAATATGTTATTGGAATACAAAACAACTAGATTGAATTAATAAGCAAGAAAGTTTAAATTGTAAATATCTCTATTTTATATCATCAACCAAACTAGGAAATAAGTTTTGATACTAACATGATTAAAAATCTCCTTTCTAGATTTGATACAGAACAAAATCATAAAATTTCTATTACTCATAAACCAACTCATAAAGATATTACTATCTATATGTAATACATCAATCTAGCTATCCACTGTATGATGTGCTTAGTCCACCAGATATTAACTTGTCTGGCAACATGTCCTACCCAAGACTGCTTCAATGCAGCAGTATATTGTATTGCATACTCTTCTTATGTTCTGCTGTATGTTTCTTCAGTGTGGACACAACCTTTTAAGGTTATTTCTATCAGAAGTCATTCCACTGTATGTTACTCTTATTTTATTGGCAACTTTTGTGGTAAACATATTTTTCTATGGACCATATGTCATCACTGGAAGGATCCAATAATTGAAAACTTTTGCCTTAAGATTTATGGGAATAGATTACATAAGAGAAGTGTGGGTCAACCTCGAATAAGATGGCTAGATGATGTGAAAGAAAAGACAAGAAGACAATGGCATCAAGAAGCAAAAGATAAATTAAAAAGGAAATGCCAAGGGGAGGCTTACATCCATAAGTAGACAGACAAGGGCTGTTTAAAGAATACATAATACAATGAATCACCAGTGAATTAAAAACCTACTATAGTATTATAGAGATTAACAGGAAAACACAAAATAGTAATGCACAATGTGAGAAAATTAACCCTTTCCAGTCAGATGATCCCATTTGGGATCATAGCAATGTTTTCTGCTTTAGCGGCAAAGGAAGCTACTAATGTCGACTTGGCCAACGGTATTGCGTTGCATCACCTTCCTACTAGATGACGCTGCATTAATTTATTTGACAATTACATCAGTAAGCGTTAGTCACATTTCAATGTAAAACTTCATAGTAAAACAATGATCATCAATTCACTGTAAATTTCAAATCATTTTAAGGTGAGTAATTGAACCAGTAATTGCATGAAAAAATTTATTTTGCTTGTTACACTGTTTTTATTTGATAATTTGCAGTATAGTTTGCTCATATTGGAAGTCTCCAAATGGCATCATTGGGAAGTTGTGTGAATTTAGTTTCTGTCAATAAAATACAAAAGTACAATATACTCTTTTATTTCAGATGGATCGTGTGTTCAAAACTACCAAAACCAAACTTTCTTTCACCGGGAATTGCAAAATATATACAGGAAGAGGTAGTTGGTCTTCTTGACGACTCTGATATCGAATTTGATGTTGATAATGAGGAAGAGACTTTGGAAGAAGAAATGATTGAAGAAACAGAAATGGTTGAAGATAGCTTGAACACCCAAGTTACAGAAAATTTGGAAGAAAAAACTGTTGAAGAAATTACAGAAGAGCAAAGTCTTGCCAAAAAAAAGCATAGAAAAACCAACTTGGACAGACAATTTAATTGATGTGAACAGCAAATACAGTGGTGATTTTTGAGTTGATGAAAATATTTATATGCCTTTCCAAACGTTTTGTGACAATGTTATTATTCAAAATTTTGCTGAGCAGACAAACTTTTATTCTGTGCCAAAAGACAGTAAAATATTGATACAAATGTAGCAGAGATAGAGCAGTTCTTAGGCATACATGTATTGAGTGGAATTGTTTGTGTTCCTATAGAATGTATTGTGCAGAAGAAACGCGATATAATATGATAGCTGATATCATGTCAAGTAATAGTTTTGATAAACTGGGAGCATATTTTCATGACAACGATATTTTGAATGTTTTTGTCTAGCAACAATGACAAATTATATAAAGAAAAACCTTTCATTAAAAAAGTTCAGCATAATATGAATAAGATAGAACCTGAGGAATTCAACAACATTGATGAGTTTATTATACCATTCAAGGGACATAGTAATCTAAAGCAATATATAAAAAATAAACCTCATAAATGGGACATAAAAGTTTTTGCTAGAGCCGGATGCAGCAGCATACTATACAATTTTGAGATATATGTGAAGAAAGGGAAAGTCCAAGATGAATCAGGTTGTGGAATTAGTGGGGAAATAGTACTGAATTTGATCAGAAATCAGCCAAACCACATGAATTTCAAGATTTTCACGGGTAATTGGTTCACATCTTATAATCTACTTATTGGTCTGAAAGAACAGGCTTCCTTGCTGCAGGGACTGTAAGAAGTGGGCGGCTGGCAGGTTGTCTTTATTCAGAAGACAAAGTTCTAATGTCAAAAGGTTGTGGATCCTCTGATGTAAAAATAGACAGCAAAAAAATATTACTGCTCTCAAATAGTATAACAATAAGCCCTTCATATTAGCATCAAACTATACAGGAAAATATCCTCTTGATAAAGTGAAGAGATGGTGCAACAAGAGTAAAACCAATGTAGAAATCGAACAACCAGCAATTGTCAAAAAATATATGTTTCGATGGGGGGTGTGGATTTGCATGATATGCTTGTGAAACTATATAGAATCAAAATCAGACCAAAAAGATTTTATGTGAGAATAATATTTAATCTTATTGATACATGTATTATCAACTCCTGGCTGCTGTACCAAGACACTACAAACAGAAACAAGTTACTGAAAATCTGATACAAGAAAACGAGAACATCCTTCTCAAGAGAATACACCAAATCAGAGACAAGTAATGCATCCTGCACCAGTGCAACATGTTTGATTTGATGGCATAGGACACTGGCCACTACATCATCAAAATCACACAAGGTGCAAATTATATATAAAGTATTACTCTAGAATAAAATGTTCTAAGTGCAATGTTTTTTATATTTAAGTAAACAATAATAAAAATTGTTTGCATAGTTTTCATGTACAAAATTAAATTGTTAATAGTATAAGTGCAATAATAAATGTATTTCATATTAGAGTCGTCAATCTTTTACTAGACCACTATATCAAGTGTTATAAATGGATAATTCAGGTACCACCAACGCCAGATGATTCTAAATGGGATCAATTTTTATTTTGAGTTTGAAGACTTTAGGATGCAAAATTTTTACAAAACTTATCAACAATTTTTTTCTTGTATTGTTTCCTATAACATACATTTTTTTCAACAAAATTATTGAAAAAATAATAATTTTGGCTGAAAAGGGTTAAAAATTACAAAAACAAAGAATCTGATATCTACACTTTTTTGAAGAAATAAAATTTATATAAAAAATAAAACAAAAACTAATAGATGTTCACAAAATAAAGTTTACAACTTATTGCTATTATCCACAATTTTGCAATTGAGACCTTTAAAGATACATACTGCAGGACAGATCATTTGAACATAAAGGAAGATGAACTACACTCACATAGATATTTCCATTCTGGAAAAGAAGTGAAAGTCTACATATATGCAATATAGGTGGAATTGAAACTTAGAGCCATAGATACCATAATAATAATAATTGTAACATAACAGAGAATAGAATTCCCTTCTAATGAGAAATGTTTGTGTAATTTGTATTATATTACATATTGCTTACTGTATTTGATTGATGACTGTTTCTCATTGTAGTAAAAATGGTACAATCTTGATTTTAAGTATATTGAAATAAAATGAAATTGTTTTAACTATGAAGAATATCACATAAAATATCTACAAGTTGGTTTTTATATTTACCATCTTCATTTGATATTAACTATATAACTATTTTGTGGAGTATTGTATGGAGCAAAAATGCAATGCTACATTTTATTAGTTTTAATATCAAATTAGTTTTGTTTACATTTACAACAATTGCCTTACCATCACTCTGTAACTTTATTACTTGAAGTTCGTCAGCTGGTAGCAAAACACTGTAATGTCGATTTTGAACACCATCAAATACTTCAACTGATCTTAAATCCATTTTGATCTGATCTTGATCATTATTTATCTTCCTTTTCTTTCTTTTTGAATCAGAACTTAACTTTCCTTCAGTTTATTCTGATTAATGTGATATATTGTACCTATTTTCAAGGAAATTTTTCTACAGAGTAACAGAATTTGTGATGTGTTCTACCGAGTGAGATGTACATATGAAATTCAATTCTATAAAACAGAGATACGTGACATAACCACTTGTTCCAGTGCACTTTATAGTTACTATTCAAACATTACCGTTAAAGGCTTTTAAAGGGAAACGGTTAAATTATATTGTATTATAAAAAATAAAAATAAGAAAAGCTAATGCTAAATTCAAAATAAAACTGGATATATTAAAAATTCTTTAAAAGAAGCTAAAATGAGCTTTGGGTTAACTTTTTTTGTACTCGCTTGGTTGTCATTGCTTGAAATATGTGTTTTATACTTTTTACAAGAGAAATAAATAAACATACTTTAGTTCCTAAATAAAAACAAAGTTATTTGTAATTAACGTTAGGAATAGACCATTTTATTTATTTATTATGTTTTCACTTAGTTTCATTTTTTACATTTCTATAAAAATCAGTTTTTATTTATGTGCATTTTAGTTCCATTTTATATCACAATGGCTGCAGTTCGCCAAGTCTAGGCAACTTATAATTCTTCTTTGCGGTGTTGCCCGAATATTTCTTTAAACTTGAAAATTCATTGACATAATTTACACTTATGCTTCTGCGACGGTTTAATACTTAAAAAAGTGCTTCTTTTTAAAGCAATATACCGTGCTGCATCACCTTCTGCATAATTCATTTGCTGCGTTACAAAATGTGTTGTTAAAACTCCCCAAATTTCTAAATATATCTGAACCGCTGGCGCTGGTTTACATGCTGACTTGTTAAATTTGGTAATTAAAAAGAGAGCAAATTCAAACTGAAACATAATATAATTTTGTTATCAAGTCTATTAGAATCTACCTGAGGGGGTGAGTAAAATGAGGGTTATTAATTTCACTATTATGTATAAGTACTTTTGACCCTTACCAAAGTTTAGTTATACCTATGCTTTATTTGTTGAGATATTTTTCATATTTTTTTATTACTGTAGATGTTCATTTTAATCTCAGTTAGTAATTCATGTGGTTTAAACGAATTAAATGAAATTGTGACAGCATGTTTTCAACACAGGAGACTTACCTGAATCCGTCCTGTAATTTAGGCTACGGGTCTATTCGATCTTCCATAAATATTTTGTAATTCTAGTAAAGCGCTAAATAGGAAGGCAGCAATGGGGAATACCAGCCAGCGGGGTAATACCAATGAATATAGATGCATGTTTTTAAATTGCTTTCAAAAATATTATCGCCCTATGACTTTACTAAGATGTAGGGGAGAGGTGGGATGGTTGATCCCTGTTTTAGTTTTTAAAGATTATTTCAGACCATAATAGTTATTTTCTTAATTTCATTAAACAGGTTCATAATGTGGTTATCTCCTTCCACTGAGTGTTCACCTAGAATCTCTTTCTTGTAGAACAAATAAGGTAGATCAGTTCTTATAAAACACTGGTGCGATTCAAAAAACCCTGTCCATGAGGGATACTTGATCCCCGTGAGGGGGCTACTTGATCTCTGGGATAAAGTATCCCACCTATAATGCATAGTATAGGTAAGTAATTATTGCCAATTATGAAAGATAATTAAATTAAACAATGAAACAAATTAAACTACCTAATAAATAAAAACAAAAAATTCAAAAATAAATTGAACCAAAAAAGAGCAACTATTTAGAGAACATTAGCATCAAATCTATGGTTAAATTTTATAATGTCAGCAGTCCTGGTCATTCTGCTGACGGACGGCTACGGCAGCTTTTGTACGCCTGTCCGGTCCAGTTTGCTGACGTCTACTGTTGAAAAAGTGAAACAGCTTCCTTCAACTCCCTTCCGCCTTAAGAATTTAACTTCCAATGTATTTTCTTTTAGGCACAAAACTTTTTCAACATAAAAGTTCATTGTTTTTTTAGTACAAAACTTGACTAAAACGTAGTCGTCTGGCTCAGGATTCGTGTCATCAATAAGCTTATCATCTAAAAGGAAATCAGAGCCACTGCTGCTATCTGGAAGGCTGGGAAGATCATCCTCCTCTTCATCAGTCGAATCGAAAAGTTCAGTGTTTTTAAATGTTGTAAGCTTTTCTGCTCTTTTCTTATTTATTGCGGTTTTCTTAAGAGCAAGTTCTTCAATTTCCGCTTTTTCAGGGGTATCAGTTAGGATGCGAGAGCGCCCCGTTTTCTACCTTGAGAAGATTGGGCATGAGGTGCTGCCTTGGGATAGGGCATGATGTTTTGTGCAGAAAAATGTTTCACAGACATTATATTCGATGTTGGAGTGCAAGGTTTTAGGGCCCCACAGAACGTTAGTTCTATAGAAATTGATGTGCTAACACTAGGCGTTGGCTACATTGGATCCAGAACTGACTCCTGAATCAAAGTTCAGTCTGGACGATCTGTGACAGCGCTGGTCATAAATTCGTCGTCAGTAAATATGTTTGGATTTATCGGCCATATTCCAGATACATTGAACCCACTTAAGATATTTAAAGGAGCCATGGCTCGAGGGAACGTATCACCAAGCAGTTCTGCAATGTCGTAAATGGTAATAGTTCTCTCGGGAAAATTGAGCATAAAATTGGAAGCTGCTTGGGAGTACCTAGTAAGTTCTCAGTGGACCAAAAAGAGAGGTGTACGACGGAATTGTAAGAAATACGATGCCGTTGTCTCTCGCATAATTTACAGCCTTCAATGAGCAGTAGCTCTTATGGTTGTCCATAACAACTAATTGTTCCTGATCTAGGCTTTGCTAAGCGAAACGAACAAAGTGTTCCAAAAACTTCAGAAAACCAGAGCAAGTCATCCATCCACTGGGATATATTGTTGCATTGCTGTCAGGAAGTGCATGGCTTAGAAACCTGTTCTGCCAGTTTTTTTTGGGAAATATAATGTAAGGAGGCATGGGACCCCCTGTAGAATTGATGCCAGCACACACCGTAACCAGTTCGCCTTGTTCTGCTGGTGTAATTTTGTCCACCTGCTTCGACCCTTTCACAGCAATTATTTTAGCAGGTTTGTGTACATACGTTCAGGAGGAAACTGTTACCGTGTATAAACATTTGTTAATTGATTAAAGAATGTACCAACTGAGTGACGATTAAAAGCTGAGCTTCGTGCCAAACATGTGGCTTCTAGTGTCCTTCATGACAGCGTAGGGTTTCTATCAAGAAAACCTCGGTACCAGTCGCGGCCAGCTTGCTTTGTTTTATCCCAGGCAGGCTATATGATATCCTATTTGTTGCAGCATAGGAGTATACCAATTTGCGTCATTACACCACAGTAAGACCGTAATACATCTTCGACATATCTTTCGAAAACATACCAAGTTCTTTTTCCTGGTCAAGTGAAAAAACCTGGCGCACCTTGTAGCCTGGGAGAGATTTCATGTTTTTTCTGTACAACCTCTTCAATGTCATGACATTTATTCCGAACTGCTTAGCGGATGCTTTGTAGATTCCTCCATTTTTTACCGCATTTACAGCCGCTTTAACATTGTCTGCATCAGGTGGAACTCTTTTCGTTGCTTTTATTTTAGTTAAGTACTTGCGTGGCATATGTAAAAATAAACATAAATAAAATTAATTACATTAAACACAAGATAAAAATGAACACAAAGTGGGATACTTGATCCTGGGATCAAGTATACCCCATTTAATAGGATCAACTATCACTGCAATGACATTTTCCTAACAAGAGCAAGTTTTAGGTTAAAACAGTTACAATTTAAATATCAATGTATGATAAAAGTACAAATGTTTCACCTATTTATGCAGTATAATTATAAACTAATTGAATTAAAGTTGTTATAACTTACCTCGCACGCGTAAAATAAACTTTCAATATCACAAAATAGAATAATCTTGATTAAAATGTCAAGCGTATTCTGAAGTAGCAGACATTTGTCAAAATAAAGTAAACAGTATGGCCTCTACCCAGGTGGGTCAACAGAACAGTAATAGGATATCATTGGGCGCCAAATTTAAATGGGGATCAAGTAGCCCATCGGGATCAACTATCCCACATCCTCCCTACCTAATCGGTTTTTCCTGGTTTAGGAATAAACGCCACCTTCGCTCTTTTCCAAGCTTTTGTAATGTTCCCTAGAGCATAGTGAGCTCTCAATATTTGAATCAGGGGACTCATAATTATTTCCAGTGCTTCTTTGAGTAGTCTGGAAAATATATCATCTGGTTCCTTAGTTTTCTATGATTCAAAAGTTTCAATAGCCATCTGACCTTGTAAGAACAAAAGATCTCTTCGGAGGTTAGCCAATCAATTCTGCTTGTGCTACAGTGTGTTTGTTGATTATTTCCGCTACTTAAAAGCGTCGACCCTGGGAAGTGAACACTTAAACGATTCTCTACAGCCGCCTCCTTCATCCTCAATGTCCGCATACTTCCCATTGGGCAATTTAACTAACTTTGGTTTAATAGTGTTATCTCTTTTAAGAATTCTGATAACCCTGGCCCTGTCAGGTACAGGTTTCAATGATTTCACAGAATTATTTCCTTAAAGGATATGATTGTCTTATAGGTTTTTAGTTTAGCATTATATGCTTCCCAATTTGGCCTTTTAGGATAAATCCGTACTCTAGTTTTAAGATCTTGCCTAAAGCATTCCCAATCGGTCATCCCACCTTAGAGTTTCTATAAAATCTTGATCCCGTTTGACTGAGTTTATCTAAAAGCATATATGTATGGATGATCCGAAAGGATAATGCATTCGACACATTACGTATCTAATCCCCATAGAGACCGATCAGTGATTCTGAGCTTAATGTCCTGAAGGTTGGCTTATTATTATTGTTTAGCAAATTAAGTTCAGTAGTGCAAAGGTAATCAAAAGTAATTTACCTCTGTTAGTTGTATCTCTACTACTCCAAATCCAAATGGTGTGGTAGACATTGGAGTATACTCCAATAATAAGTTCTGTGAGGTTTCACGACTCATCGTCTTCGCAAAGATTGGAGCCTGTAGGTCATCCGCCGTTGACCAGTAGTCATTTTTGCCGGGTAGATTATGATATCCGCTAATCAGGAGGAAACCAATAAACTGACGAGTATCTTCATCAGAAACTGTAAAATTATGAAAATTTTGATCCCTTCGAGCATAAGTTTCGCTTTTATTACGTATAAAACTAATAATTTCTGGAGTAAAAAACAAAGGCAATATTTAAAACTCCATTTTACCCATGCTCGGCTGCTACTTTAGGTGGATCTTGGGCTTCTTGCTGGATTGACACTTTTTTACTTCCAACTGATTCCCCTTCGTCATCAGATTCGGCATCACCATTATGAATTTCTACCTCTTCAGGAACCTCTATTGACATGTCAACCACGTCCAAAATCTGGCCATCAAAATTGTCCTCGTCACTATCAATATCTCGGTCTTCTGAAGTGGAAGGAAATATTACAACATCAATGTTACAGGATATTGAGGTTTCCACATCTTCCGAAGCATCCCGTGATAGTCTGTCGGCATACGGATTTCCTAAAACAATGGAATGTCTAAGAAACATAGTTCAAGAGAACGGTACATGTAAGATATGAATGTCTTATTTTACATAATATTTTGTTTTTTTCTAAAAAGCTTTCGGTGCTCTTAATAAAAAATATGAAAATATATGTATCAAAAGAAACCATATGAACCAATAGATTTTTATTTTTAGTTATGTACTTACTTCAAACTCTTGATATTTCAAACTTCAACGCTTTCGAACTCTGGTTATACTGCAGAGTATTAAAAATATCATGGAAGAAGATCTGTTGTCCGAAGGCAGAACTCATGGTTAAAGAATCTACGTGATTGGTATCGATGCAGATCGATTGATTTGTTTAGAGCAGCAAGTTCTAAAATAAAAATAGCCATTGTGATTGCCAACCTCGGTAGGGAGACGACACTCTAAGAAGAAGACTTAGTTCAAGAAAGAAGGAAGACTTAAGAAAAAACATTCTAATTTTCTCAGCGTAAACAATTCAGACAAAAAAAACCAAGTGCACATGTGTCCTTTTTGAATAGCTCTGATCGACTGTTTGTTATTCCTAAATTCGTATTACCACTTGAAAGGCTATTGCACTAGTCGTTATTGCCCTTAAACATTTACGAGCTAACAGAAACGACATAATAATTTATTAGTGTATATTAGGTACTCAATGATGCCGACGTTTCCATTTTGGTACATGGCTAATTCCGAAATTTTTTTTCAAAAAGTATGGAAACAATTCAAGCGCAGTATAAACTATTTACTAAGGTAGTCAATTGGCTACCTTACTTGAAAAAATAATAGTAATAGAATAATTTTTGCGGACTTAACAAAAACCGCAAAACTAATAAAAAAATTGAATTTTTGTGCTTTATACTTTTTTTTTAAGAAAATGAACCCAAACCTAAGTAAAATTTTTTTTCTTCAAACGTCAAATAATGATGACATTACTTATCTTACTTGATCCTGTCAAAGTTTGATGTCTCCGCCGGCAGCAGTTTTTTTTCCCATTTCTTTACGGCGGAGGGAAAAATGTTGTCATGGCAACAATATGAAACATGTCACACAGCAACAATACAAATGTCATTAACAACAATTAAACATCATTTTTATTTATAGTAATAATAAAAGTACAATTAGTTAATGAGGCAATTTCAAAATTGAAACCGTGCAAAATGTTCCCGACTCTTGATACGCATTGGTAATTGTTGATGATACTGATGGTCGAGAACAACTTTCAGCAATCATTCCCGATGTTGGCGAATCATGAGGGTTTAAAATTTTTTGAGCATCTTCGTTCTTATTTCTTATCGAATCCTCTATATATCCTTCGGCAACCGTACTTGATTTCCAGCCCCCGTGTCGTTTTTTGAGGCATTCTAGATTTCCGCCTCCATCAATTAAAAGTGTTGCTGAAGTTCATCGTAAAGAGTGGCCCGTGTATGCGCTTGCATCGTTTAAATTTAAATAACCAGCTACTTTTTGGGCTACTGCGCTGATCGAATGTATTCCCATGGCGCTTCGGTAACACTTTCCATTTTGGTACTTCACACAAATCTACACAAATTTTCAGGCCGCAGTGATGCATACTTTTTATACAGTTTAATGTAGTTTTGACCAATTATCGTAAAAGATCTAATTTGTTGTGTTTTACTGTCTGGGATTTTGATAATTATTACATTTTCTTTATCCTCAATGTCCACAGTCTTCATTTTTACTATTTCGTCGCATCGAAAGGCGCCGGTAACCCCAATTAACAAAACAATCTGAAATATTTTTATAATTTAGTAGAGTATACTACATGCTTTGCAATACAATTTTTTTACCTTTAATCCTAAATACAACTTATCTGGCGCTTCAAACAAAAATTTATCAAATTCGTCTCTAGTGAAAACTTTAGACTTCTTTGCAGTATATCCTTCGCTTGTTTTTTTCAGAAAGGCACGTAACTTTAAAAATTTGCTTATATCCACATTTTTTTTAATAACTCACTCGGATTTTATCATAGAGTATCGTAACCACATTGTAGAAGATTTCCATTTATTTTCATTTTCCATTATATTAAAATATGCCAGTAAAACGTCTTCGGTAACTTGCTGTACTCCTCTTGTATCGCACCACTCTTGGAAGTGCTTGTACGCTAACCGATACTTTATTCCGCACTTGGAGGGCCCCACACGTGCTACTGCATCATTAGCCGCGGACTCAATTTCGTTTAGGTTTTCCATTTTCGCAATAAATTTGCGCTTGCGGTTGCAACAACAATAAGCTGTCTTTAATAATTGCAAACAACTGTCAAACAACTGTAACCAGGGAGACGCAAATCCCACCGACGTCTTAATTATTTCAATTTCTAATATCTAGACGACTTTGATAGTTGTCACAGTTAATTTCGAGTAAAAATAGCTTATTAATTGTACTATTTATAATTGAAAATTGCTACGTCTGAAGAAAAAATAGTATACTTTATTCGGCAAAGAAGCGACTCTTCTTGACGCGCCCGATATTACGCGCCGAACGAAGTGAGGCGCGTAATTTCGGGCGCGTCAAGAAAAGTCATGCTTCTCAGCCTCATAAAGTAATATACTATTGATAAACTAGCAAGCCCCGTACCTTAACAAAACGTTGTGCTTCCAAAAAGGGAACGTTCGCAGTTAAAAGTTTAAGACTATTTTGTTAGTTTTAAAATATTCTCTATATAGTTTATATTTAAATATAAAAATTAAGAGAAAATTGATGAAAATATAAAAATTAAATACAAAATCATCCTCAAAATTTTCACCCATTTTTATGTGATTGTTAATAGATTAATAAATCTACATATGTATATATTATAATCTTAATAATAATCTACATACAAATAAAAAAAAAGGTGTGAACCATAAAAATTTTTAATTTATCATTTTTTATTGCTTAATCCGTTTCAATTAAAATGTGTCACGGGGAATTTCGGTATCGTCTTTTAAGTTTTACTCAACTTCCTGATAAGCAGTTATCAATTTCCAGGTTTGCGATGTGGTTAGCATACTAGTTATTATTATATCAAGGATTGTTTGTACTAAATCGTTCTATATCAATCTATCTATCTAAATCAATATAATATGTGCGATTTTATGGGAATTAAAAATTTAGCTTGTGCTTCAAGAGCAGAGCAGAAATGTTTCTTTAATTCGTTTGATGGTATTTTGTCCGATATGGATGGTAAGTTTTAAAATAACTACTTTAACATATAGCACATATAATAATACATTTAGAATTTTACGACAATGAAGTTGTTTTTTTATATTGGTCTATAATCTGTGTTTTTATTATATAAATATATATATATATATATATATATATATATATATATATATATATATATATATATATATATATATATATATATTTGTCTGCCGGAGGTAAAGGGCACTATGTCACAAATTTGTAATTTTACAGGAGAAGCGTTTTAACTTTATTTTTGGGTCTCGTTATTCACATGATGTATGTCATTACACATTACACATTCGTGTCTGTTTAGCTTGCGTGAAGGAGGAGCTCTGAACTGAGTAGGGGCCCTTCTGTACTTCACGGAAGACAAATGGGCGGGGAATCCTCAACCTCGACACGACGCGTCCCAATGGCTGATAGGGAACGTTCCTATAGATATATAGGACAGGTGTGAATAAGGTCTTACCAAATAAGCACCCGCGGATCAACTGAGGATATGGCATAGGGCAGCAGCTATGTCATTAGTGATTCAAGGCTGAAGGAAAATAACCTCCTCTCAGGTTTGATATCACACATTCACAGGCGGCAATCACATAATGATTTAACCGGCTGTGATACTGCGGTTACAAATCACCAACCCGCCTGGCCAGCGTGGTGATTTAAGGCTATTTTTCCCCAAACTATGTCGAATTTAAAACAAAAAGGAAATGTACCCCAGGTGGGTAGGAGAAATCCGGAATCCCACATCGGGAAACCGATCAGCCTCAAGGATTCTGGGGGAGGCAAAAGCTCGACAAGAACAAATAAGAGAAAACCGAAACTGAAAGAACCCAACAAAATACACATAGCGACATATAACATCAGATCCATGGCTCAAGATGAAAAACTGTACGAACTCGAAGAGGAATTAACTAAAATCAAATGGGATATTGTAGGGTTGTCAGAGGTCAAAAGAAGAGGAGAAATGTGTCTAGAACTAGAATCAGGAAATCGCCTATATTACAAAGGAAAGGAGGAAGAAACATACGGAGGAATAGGATTCCTGATCAAGAAGAAAATTAAACAAAACGTAATCGAGTATAAGAGCATATCAGATAGAGTAGGATACATAATACTAGAAATTAACAGGAAGACAAGAATGAAACTAATACAAGTATATGCCCCAACAACAACACACGAGGAGGAAGAAATTGACAAATTTTATGAGGATATCACCACAGCAATGGAAGACAAAAACATAAAAACAACGATCATTATGGGAGATTTTAACGCAAAAATCGGAAAGAAAATGGAAGAGTCAGAAAACAAAATAGGAAACTATGGACTTGGAACAAGGAATAGTAGGGGTGAGAAACTACTAGAATACTTAGAACAACAAAACCTTCATGCAATAAACACATACTTTAATAAGAAGCCAAACAGAAAATGGACATGGGTCTCCCCAAATGGGGTGACAAAAAATGAAATAGATTACTTCCTCTGCCAAAATACAAAAATCTTCGAAGACGTAACTGCACTTAATAAATTCTCAACTGGCAGCGACCACCGCATACTACGAGCCAAAATAGAAATAAACAAACTACAGATGCAGAAAGCCGGAAGAAAACCAACGGCTATTGACCATAGCAGAATAAAACAAAACGCAGAAGAATATAGACAAGCTTTAAGGGAAAACTATAAACACCAATTAGGAAAGGAAGAGTCGGAAATTAATAAAATTAATAAAGAAATGAAAGAAAAACTCTTAGAAGCGGGAATGAAAACCGCCAAAAAACTAAGAACCAAAGAAAATAGATTAAGTAGCAGGACACTTCAATTAATGGAAAACAGACGAAAACTAATAAGCGAAAACAAAAGAAACACAGTAGAATACGTAGAACTAAACAAACTAATTAGAAGAAAAGCAAGAGAAGATCTGAGAACATACACTGAAAATGAAATTGAGAAAGTAATTGAGAGAAACAAGGGCCTAAAATGTTTACGACCAAATTTAGGGAAGCCTCTACTCATTTCAATAAAGGATGAAACAGGAAGGGAAGAAAGGAGAAAAGATAAGATATCGGAAGAAGTAGAAAGATTTTATAAAGAGCTATACACCTCAAAGAAAGACGCAAACGTAAACACACAAGAATATATTAAAAAAACAATCACTAATGTAAACTCAGAAACACTGCCAAAAATAGAAAATTATGAAATAGAGGTAGCATTATTACAATTAAAGAACAATAAAGCACCTGGACCGGATGGAATCCTTGCTGAAATGCTGAAAGAAGGGAAAGAAGAAATCTTGCAAACACTGCGAAATCTATTTAACCAGTGCCTACATAGAGGAGAAATACCCGACGAATGGAACGAAAGTCTTACAATCCTGCTATTTAAAAAAGGAGACAAAAAGGACATAAAAAATTACAGACCCATCTCACTGCTGTCGCAAACGTATAAATTATTCATGAGGATTATCAACAACAGGCTAGCACACAAACTTGACTCATATCAACCAGTAGAGCAGGCAGGATTCAGAAAAGGATATAGCACCACTGACCATCTTTTAACAATTAGGACACTGATAGAGAAAGCTAACGAATATCATTTAGATCTGCATTTAGCATTCGTTGACTATGAGAAAGCTTTTGATAGTGTGGAAATGTGGGCAATAGAAAGAGCTATAAACAACTGTAGAATAGATTCCAGATACAGAATGCTAATACACAATATATATAAGAAAGCAACAATGACAGTACAATTGGAAGAAAACACAAAACCTATACCAATTAACAGAGGAGTGCGACAGGGCGATGTTATTTCTCCTAAATTATTTACATTAGCACTGGAAGATGTTTTCAAAACAATGGAATGGACAAACATGGGAATAAACATAAATGGAAAGAAACTAAACCATCTAAGATATGCAGACGATGTAGTAATAATAACATCAAGTTTTGAAGAACTACAAACTATGCTAACCGAACTAGCCAAGGAATCTGAACAAATAGGCCTAAAAATGAATTTTACCAAAACGAAAACAATGACAAACACACAAGATAATAGAAACGTAATACTAAATGGAATCACAATAGAAGCGGTTAATGATTATATATATTTGGGACAGATAATAAAAATAAATAAGGAAAACCAAACAGCGGAGGTAAAAAGAAGAGTCAGATTAGCCTGGGCAGGATTTGGGAAATTAAAATGGGTCCTAAAGAATAAGAAAATACAACAGTACTTAAAAACAAGGGTGTTTGACCAGTGCATACTCCCAATTCTCACATACGCATGCCAAACATGGACTCTGACCAAAGCAAACATGGATAAGATAGTGAAGACACAAAGAGCCATGGAGAGAGCAATGTTGGGAGTAAAATTAAAAGACAAGAAGCAAAACATCTGGATAAGAAACAAAACAAAAGTCAAAGACGCAGGTCAACATATAGCCAGGCTAAAATGGAGTTTCGCAGGTCATAACGCCAGACAAACAGACAATAGGTGGAACAACACGATACAACAATGGAGACCATGGACAGGAAAGAGAGCAAGAGGACGACCCCAGATGAGATGGGGAGATGACATTAGAAAGATAGGAGGAATACACTGGAAACAGAAAGCACAAAACAGAAGCGAATGGAGGAAACTGGGGGAAGCCTATGTTCAAAATTGGACGAATTAAAGGGCAAAAGAAGAAGAAGAAGAAGATGTCATTACACATTATGTTACAAACCCTTGTCTAATTTATTCTTCAGATTATTAACTTTCTAAATTCTAAATTGTATTATTTAAATCAGATATTGTAATACTTAACTTGATTTATTTTTAATAAAAAAAATAAAACATAATGTAGTGGGCATAGTGCTGTTTACCTCTTCAAGATCTTTTGTGTCATGATACTAGATGTTTATTAAAAATGCACTGTACAATGTTAAACTTTAATTTGTTTCTCCTTCATGATAAACATTACAGGGTAAAGTGTAAAACTGAATATTTATTTACATTTAATGACAAGGATACTGTTAGAATACCCTAAGAAACATAATGTATATCCCTCATGTATCAAAAACTTCCTCTTTATTATCTTCTGGGTAACTCTAGTCTTCATCACTAGCGTTGTTAGATGTAGGTAAATTTTTATTAAAATAATATCATACAGATAGTAAATATGGTAGCAGGAACATCAAGTCATCAAACTTTTGGCGAGAAATCGGTAATAAGTCATTAGTGATAGGCAGTAGAACTTCTGGCCATGTAATATTTTCTCTTCTAAATCGTATCATATCCAGTTCTTTGAAATTATTATCATCAAAAGAAATTAAAGAAAATATAGCTTTCCTATAGCCTCTCGACGAACTTGAAAATGAACACAGGCAGACACGTTCTTTTTCAGTGTCAAGTTTTTTTAAGACAAAAGGAGCTTTTTTTTTCACAGACACTGAGTTCAATTGCTTGAAGTCCTCACATTCCATATTGTGTACAGTGTATTTAGTAGATTCCACAATGAATCTACGTTCCTGTAGTTGGCTGTATACCATGTATTAAAAATTTAATTAAAAATCCTTTGTAATAGGTATATTTTAGGCCCAAACGGGCTAAGTTAAAAAGACAAAACGTTTTTGGAAACCATGTTCCATCATCAGTGTCTAGGAGTACATGAATGTAGCCACCAAGATTAAATATGTGGGTAAAAACCCGATTACAGATGTTTAATTACATTTAGTTTTAAAATAATGTTATAATGATTTAGGATTATAGAGTTACCGATGGATTAGGTAACATGGCGACATATGACTCCACGTTGAAGTTGCTAGTCCTGAGACGGTATGTCTTCGAGGACTGTATGAGTGCAACTCAGTGCAAACCAGTGGAACTTGGAACACACGGAACTTGGTTAGCTTCTTGACAATTTATTTTTCTTCTATTTATTTGTAATCTTCCTATAGCTATAACAACTTAAAAATGTTTTCATTTTTACATACACACACACATACATACACACACAACTCAATAATTATATATATTTTAGGTGTAATATGGGTGGGATATAAGCCGCTTCCAGGAACTGCCGAATGCGTACAGAGTCTTAAAAAAATTGGCAAAACTGTTTCTTTTGTCACCAATAATGGTACGATATCTACAGATAATATCTACAAACTTCTTCAAAACCACAAATTTAGTGTAGACTTAAAGGATATTGTAAATCCCATTACAGCGTATATAACTGTACTACATAAACTGGGTTTTGAGAAAACTGCTTTTGTGCTGGGTTCCAGTGAGTTACAAGAGGAGTTGAGAAAGGCTGGATTTAAAGTTGCACCAAATCCGGTAAGCATTGTACAAAATTTCTTGGTTTAATTTGCGCATATGTAGTAAAATAAATTTAAAAAAAGCTATATGCATTGTCCGTTGGATCTTAGTAAATATATCTACTCAATTTATTCATTTTTTTTATATTTAATTTATTGAATTTTGGAAACTTGTTATATTATGTGAATCATCTTTTGGAAAATTACTTTAAACTTTCCCTGGTAGGAAATATAATTTTGAAAGTCAGGTTTTAAAAGAAATGTTGATTGATATTGTAACGAATTTAATTATGTGTGAGAATGATTGAATTTAAAGAAAATTAAATTAAATATTCATATTTGGCGCCACTTTACTTTGTTGTTTAAATAATCGGATAACAAGTTAAATATTTCATCATTCTGTAATATTGTGTAATGTAAAGAAAAGTCTGTTCTGCAACCTTCCTAGATGTGGCACAGGCGTTTGATAAAGTCTGGCATAAGGGTTTGATACATAAACTTAAATCATTTATGCCTAAACAATATTCAAATATATTACAATCATATCTAGCGAACAGACATTTTAGAGTTAAACAAAAAGATGCATACACTGATCTCAAGGATATTGAAGCAGGTGTTCCACAAGGGAGTGTATTGGGTCCAGTCCTATACCTAATATACACGTGTGATATACCTGAACTAGAAGACGACACCTTAGCTACCTTCGCACCTTCGCATATGACACTGCTGTTTTAGCAGTAGGTGACACCATCGAAGAAGCTACGGAAAAACTACAAAATTCAATAAATAAAATCCATGAATGGACCAAAAAAAGCTGAATAAGAATAAATCAGTCCATACAAATTTTACCAATAAGAGAATTAATAATATTCCAATTATAATAAATGATGTCCAAGTGCCTATTACAACATCAGCAAAGTACTTGGGATCGCTCTTGATGCGAAGCTTCGCTGGAAAGGACACGTGAAGAAGAAAAGAGAAGAACTAGGCATCTGCTACAAGAACATGTATTGGTTGATGGGAAGGCATTCCTCTCTATCCATAAATAATAAACTCCTAATCTATAAACAAATACTGAGGCCAGTATGGACCTATGGCTGCCAACTCTAGGGCTGTGCCAAGCCTAGTAACATCAAGGTAATCCAGGTATTCCAGAATAAAGTGCTGAGGAACATCGTAGATGCGCCTTGGTATGTTAGGAACAACGATCTTCACCGGGACCTCAAGATGGAAGACGTCAATCAGATAATCAAGAAATTTGCAGGGAGCCATGAACAACGACTCCATTATCATATAAACGTCGAGGCTATCCAGCTCCTCGACAATACGAACCTAGAGAGAAGGCTCAAAAGGACAAAGCCTTTTGAACTGGTATAGTGAGTGAGTGAAAAGCAGAGCAAAGTGTTGTGCGAGTATGCATGCTAAATTTAATGCTAGTTATTAAAAATAATAGGAAATATACTAGTGAGTAGACACCTAATTTTAAGTTTTCATTAGTAATTTGAGTTAGAAACAAATTATTATTATTATTGATAATTGGTTTACTGACCAGATTTTAATGTAAGTACATTACGGTGTCTTTAGTAAAAAAAATTCTGTAATGTATAGTACGCAGCCATAATTTATAACAAACGAAAACTAGTTATCAACAACGAAAAATATAATAAACAGAAAGGAGTGTCTTTCTAACATAAATCAAGCATCAAAATAATAATTATTATTAATCATGATTCCCAAAATTAAATATAATTAAAATATTGTAATTACATATATACTTTTTTTTATTTAGTAAAAACCCTGCCTATTAGCGGAACGGTAATAATTAATTACACTTTACTTATTAAATTGCAACCTTTTAAAAACAAAAGTAGTTTATCAATATTGTTATTTGAGTTTAAAATGTCTTTAAGATTGTTTGGTAAATGGTATTTAATTCTATGGATATTGAACTTTTCGCACTTTTCTACTATCACATGTCTTACTGTAAGGGGTGAACCGCATTGATCACAAATTGGGCTTTCTTTTTTTTTTAACATATGTTCATGGGAAAACTGGGTATGTTCAAGTCGTAAATGGGAAATAATCATTTGCTTTCGTCTAGAGTCTAGATACATCGGGTGGTTGTCATGGTCTAATTTTATTTTTTATTTCCTGAAGCTTTGATGGTGTGGGTTTCCATTTATTGTCCCAGATCTCGAAAATATGTTTCATAAAGTAGCTTTTTAGATCCATACTAACAGATTGGAGAGATATTTGGGTACTGTTATCATTTATAGCTTCTATGGCATTTCGGTCAGATCATTACCTGCTATTCCAACGTGTTATGGGATCCAGAGAAACTTGATACTTATATCTTTGGTATGTTATTCATTTAGTTCTTCCTTTATTAGTGTACAACTAGCGGGAGTTATATCCCCTATTGTAACATCTGGAACTAGAGGGTGAGAAAATCTTCACCACTGTACAACGCTGTTACCACTGTAATATACTGGTAATGAACCTTAAAGGATGCTTATCCCTGCGAGCGGCTGCAAGGAATACTGGACCCACTAGTCTGGAGGGCTGGCTCGCCTTCGTGGATTTACGAGAAGGTAAGGAACTTCGGAATAGGGGTTAAGGACTTCTAGGTCTCAGGTCCTGTAAAGAGTTTGAGTCTATGGGCTTACTTTAGAAGCCGGATAAATGTATAAGCCGAAATTTGGTACTCTTCTGGTCTCTGTCTGAATCGGTCGGAAGGAACATAAAACCAATTTTAGAGTCTACAAATGTATTGAATATACTATGTGGTTTACAATTAAGTTAACAAACTGTCAGATATAAGTAATAATAACTCGTTCGGCGCGAAGGGAGACGAGAAGAGATCTTAACAAGAAAGTAAAGGAGTGACAATATGTAATACTATAATATACTCTTTATTATATAGTATATAGAATTTTGTTACCTTTCGCGTATTTAGGCTCTAGCTAATGATACGCTCTTCCGTTCCTCCGGAAATCGGATTTCTTTCAGTACCCGACACTTATACGGAACTATACCCCGTCGAAATATAACAATCGCGCGTAATCCGCACCTGGTGCCGACTCTCGTATTCACCACCCTGCCCGAAGACACCGACTGCCTGGACGTACGGGACGCTATCGCGTCCGACCCGATGCCGGCAATACTGCCTGAGCGGCCAGTCACGGTGCCCCGCTATTACTGACTGCCCGACTTCCCTGTTCTTCTTGTTTTTATTGAGCTCGTATTTTCAATGCCGGTTATAGTGCCAAGGTCGTGTTTTCGCTGAGTTGTAAGTCCTATGCGTTATTTGGGTCACAAGCGGTGTTATTTTTACAACAATAGTTTCTGTTTGACGTGCTTTGTCTACGTTTAAACAATTATCAAACAATGCACTAACTAGGTCAATTTCTTTGTGTAATTTAAAATGTATACTTTACTGTATTAATTATCCCTTATTTGATTTGGAATATATAATAATCATTAAAATAATTATTATTCTCCCCTATGCTACAAACCTTTATTTTAATCTTTACTTTCTTGCTATGTTTACATTACATTAGTAAAGCTAATGGATGCTGGGTATATATTTTCTTGATTGGGTGTAGTGATGACATAGAATCTGTCACGATTAACAATTTGTTCACCTTATTCACATTTCCATGTACCTAGTAATGCTTGGTAGAATTACTACTACTAGGTTGCGGTATCTGGAATTCTATGTTTGAGAATATCTGTGTTGTTAATTATTGCCACACTGACTCCATTTTCAGTTTTAGACGCGTCTGTGTAGTATACTGTGTAATCGGAATGAGAGTTAATTAAATCTCTGAAGTGTTGTATGATAAAATTGGGGTTAGTGCTATTTTTTGGACTTGTAATAGACTACAGTTGAGTTTTGGAATTTTTACAGTCCAAGGTGGACATGAAGATATATTTTTCTATTGATATAAGGGTGGAAATTACTTCCAGTTAAGTAGTTTTATTGCATGATGGATTTTTTGGAAATATGAAAGATTGAAATTTGACGAGTCATTCATCATGGATATGTTTAAAATGTTATTTATTGGAATTCTTTTATTTACATGTATGTTAGAAACGTAGTTTAGGGTTACCAGCTGTCTAAGGAGCTTTAGCGTGGGTTCACCTATTTCAGCTTGTATGCTATTTATCGGAGTTGTTCTATATGCCGCAATTAGAATCCTTAGGGAGGTGTTATGTAACGTATCCAAAGGTTTTAACGTTGTTTTGCTGGCAGATCCATATGTTACATATCCGTAATCCGTCTTGGAACAAATTAAGGATGTATATAATATGAGCAGTATTTAAACAGTGAACAGAGAACAGTGTAGAAAGAACTAACTGCTTAATATGACTTTTCCAATTTAACTGTTGATCAAATATCATTCCTAGGAATTTTATTTCGTTTGTATAGGAAAGATTGTGATTCTCAAGAGTGAGGTTTGGTTTATCCTCTACATATTTCTTTGAAAATAGTATACATTTTGTTTTATTGGAACAAAAACTGAAACCAGACCTTAGGGACCAATTTACTAGTTTATTTAAGTGTTCTTGTAATATTGACGCCATATTATTAACGTGCTTATGTAGACCAAAATATTTCCTTAATATCCCATCTTTTTTAGAATGTTCAATATACGGTGTTTCCATACGGTGTCAAATGCTTTAGTTATGTCAAAGTAAATCGTCATACATTTTTGGTTATTTTTAAAAGGTTCGTGAATAGCGTTTTCCAGATCGATAATGTTGTCGTTTGTAGATTTGCCTGGTCTAAATCCAGCTTGTTCGATGATAAGTTGATCATTGTGTTCCAAGGTAAACATTATTTTTTTGTTAACTATTTTTTAATAAGTTTACATGAGGAATATGTTAATGAGATAGGACGATATGAATCTGGGTGTAATTTATCTTTATTTGCTTTGATAATCGGTATAACGATGGTATTTTTTCAGATTTTTGGGAATGATTTTTGTGACCAAATAATATTAAAAATTTTGGGCAGAAACTCTTTTGCTACTATGGGATGTTTTTTAATAAATTGTATTGGTATGCCATCTGGACCTGGTGTAGTGTCTTTCATGCTATTAAGTGCTTTTTGAAACTCCCCATAACTAAGGGGTGTATTGATTGGGTTGAAATCGTCAGAGATTGTAATAGGTACTGCCTCCTTCTCTTGTTTGTAAGTTAGGAATTCGTTACTGTAAATTTGGCTGGATGAAAATTTTTGATAGGTATTAGCTAGTTCATTTACTATATCCTATAGGTCAGTTAGTATCGTTCTTTCTTTCTTTAGACTTACAATTTGTTGGTAGGTGTGCTGTCCTGTTATTTTTTAACTTTTTTCCAAACGGATGATATATCTGTACTACTGTTTATGCTAGATATTGTATTTATGCCATGAATCTTGTTTGCTTTTTTATGATTCTTCTGGTTTCAGCTCTACATTTTTTGTACTCTGTTAATACATCAATACTTTTGTACTTTTTGTATCGGTTCCAAATTGTCTTACTTAATTTAATAACGACCTCACAATGTGTATTCCACCAGGGAACTGGTTTGTGTTTTTTTTAAGTTGAGATTTTCCTATGGTTATATTAGCAGCATCAAGTATAGATTAAAGCACGTGAGTGTGTCATCAATGGAGTCTGAAATTTTAATGTGATCATTCTATCTGATACAATTTTCTCAAATTCAATCCAATTTGCCATTTTTAGTTTCCATTTTTGAGTTGGTATTGTGTTTGTGTTTAAATTATCGTTATGATTTATTAAGATTGGGAAGTGGTCACTACTATATAAATCTTCCACTGCTACCCAATCGAGTTGGGTGAGCAACGAAGATTCACATATTGTGAGATCATGAGCGAAAAATGTTCCCAGATCCATATTGAATCTTGTTGGAGAGCCGTCGTTGAGTAGGCATAGGTTCATAGGGTTAATAACGTTTTCTAACTAATTCCTTCTAGGTGTTGTTTTATTTGATCCCCATTTAATGTTATGGCCATTAAAATTTCCCATGATTATTCGAGGTGAGGGAATTTGTTGGAGAAGATTAAGTAATTCGTATTTAGTTAGTGTTTGATCTGGTGAAATATAGATGCTACAAATATTAAACTTTAGTGGGGCCAGTACCGTTAAGGCTACTGCTTCGATATTAGTTATGAGGTTTATTTTTTGGACAGGTATATTTGACTTTATATATCTAGAGCTACTCCTCCACTTGCACTAGTTTTTCTAGCTTTTTGCGTAGTCGTGTGATTAGGTTTTTTTTAATTCTGTTAGTGATGTTAAATCTGGTGTATAATCCTTAAAAATATTATAAACGTCTTTAGCTTCGTATGTCTCATTTACTAAATCCCGAAATTGATCGTAGTTTAAGACATATGATTCTGAATGTTGATTGCATATATACTTTTCTTCTTCTTCTTACGGTGCCGTATCTTTAAGGACGTTGGCCGTTACATTTGCCTATTTATCTTATTTGTAGCAGCCCTGAGTAGTTTTATGGAGGTCATGTTCGTCCATAGCCGTATGTTTTTAAGCCAAGAGTTGCGTCTTCTTCCTGGTCCTCTTTTTCTATTGACTTTGCTTTCGATTATAAGTTGGAGCAGTTCATACTTTTGATTTCTTATGATGTGACCAAAATATTGTGTTTTCCGTTCTTTTATTATAAGCATAAGCTCTCTTTCCTTATTCATCGTCCGCAAGACTTCCGCATTTGTCGTATGGCTCATGACATTATGAACATTTTACAATAACACGAGAGTTCGAATGCTTGGATTCTTTTTTTGTGTTGCTTCTGTCATTGTCCAAGCTTCAATACCATAGAGCAAGGTGAAGAAAACATAGCACTTAAGTATTCTAGTTCTCAATGAGATGCCCAGCTGGCGGTTACATAGAACTTTTTGTATTTTGTAAAACATTATACGTGCTTTTTCCAGGCGTATTCTTATCTCTAGTGAGTGGTCCCAAGTTTCATCAAGATTACTTCAAAGGTACGTTGTTCTTGTTACTCTTTCCAGATCTGTTCCGTCGACATTGACCTTCACCCTTCTTTTTTGGTGCTTGCTGATGACCATCGTTTTAGTCTTCTTTGTATTAAATTTTATTCCAAATTCTCTACAGGCTGTCGTTACTCGGTCCATTAAGCGTTGCAGGGCTTTAGCATTATCTGCCAGTATGACAGTGTCATCAGCATATCACATGTTATTTATACATTGCCCGGTTATAATTATACCATCCGAGGTGCCTTCCAAAGATCTCTGAAATATCTTCTCAGAGTAAACATTGAACAGCAAAGGTGATAGGACACATTCCTGTCTTACTCCCCTCTCGATATTGATTGTTCTAGATGTTTCGCTTTTTATTCTGATTTAAGCCTTTTGTTCTTGGTAGAGGTTTGAAATGATCCTTAAGTCTTTATCGTCGATGTTACATGACCTTAAAATATCTATTAGTTTATCATGTTTCACCAGGTCAAACGCCTTCTGAAAGTCTATAAAACACAAGTATACATCAGAATCGACATCTCTACATCTTTCAACTAGCACACATATTGAAAAAAGTGCTTCTCTTGTTCCGAACCCATTCTTCAAACCAAATTGAGTTAACCAGTGTGTTCGTCTAGTTTATTGTATACTCTATTGTGTATTACTCGTAGGAAAAACTTCAACATATGATTCATCAAACTAATAATCCTATGGTCTTCACATTTCTTGGAGTTTATTTTCTTTGGTAGTGGTATAAACACCGATGTCAGCCAATCATTTGGTATTATGCCTGTTACGCTTGTTTATATTTTGTTAAATATATCTTCCATTACTTTGATGTGTTCGTCTACTAATATCTTTATTACTTCAATTGGGATATTCTCTTCCCCAACAGCTTTTCCGTTCTTTATCTGATTTGCCGCTTTAATAATTTCTTGCTTTGTGATATAAGGTCCAGTCGATGCCTCCTGCATGTAAATGTTCGCCCTCTCTCGGTCTTGAAACATCTCTTCCACGTATCCTTTCCATCTACCTATTTGATCTTCTATGTTCAGTAGCAGGTTCCCATGTTTATCTTTGATAAATGACGTAGAAGTTTGTTTAAATATTCCAGCGGCTTCTTTTACTTTTTTATGTAGATTGAAAGTATCATGTCTTTGTTCCAACTCTTTAATTTCTTGGAATCTTTCACTTAGCCAGGATTCTTTGGCTTGTTGGATCTTTATTCTGATATTCTTGTGTGTTTGTTTGTATGTTGTTTCATTTTTACCTCTGTATTTTCTTCTTTCGTCCATCATGTTTAGAATTTCTTCTGTCATCCATGGTTTGTTCTTTTTTCGTGTATCTTGTTTGAGGTAATCTTCTGTTACTCTTGTAAGTGTTTTCTCAATATAGTGTCAGTCTTCCTCCGGAGTTTGTGTCGATTGTACTGTTCTGTTACTCAAGTGTCTATGTATTTCTTCCCGTATTTTATTACTAGTGGATTCTTCTTTAAGCTTATCTGGGTTTATAGCTATTATTTGCTTATTTCGTTTTGTTCTTTTACTTTTACTTTGTTCTATACTTTTACTAAGTTAAATTTAATGTTTTGTGAAATTCAAAATTTAATCGATTTTTGTGTTTGTTTTATACAATTTTTTTAAATTTTAATTTCATTGTATTTACTAATATAATAATTATAACCATATTTTAGCATATCCTGAAGAAGCAAATAAATTTTGCGAAAGCTAGATAAAAGAACAAAGAGTTTTACTTTTTCTGCCTTATTAATGACTGCAACCTAAAAATAAAATTTTGTTTACATAACGTGTCAGTCAATAATACCCAACTACTTTATATATAAAGTGATTTATTTTTAATTTACATATTTACCACCACCGACGACTCTCAGGGGGCATAAGGTGTCACCAGCTAAAAAAGAAGATATTTACCACACTTACATTAAAATACATTTTTATTATCTATAGAAATAAGATTATTTTTATAAATAAACCTTATACAAAAATAATTTTAATATTTTTGTTACTTTTAGCCACATCCTGTTGGTGAAAATATTTCCGAGGTTTCAAAACAGCTTGAAGATGATAAAGAAATAGGAGCAGTAATTATCGACTATGATATAAATTTAAGTATGATGAAGCTTCAAAAAGCACTAATATACCTAAGAAGAAGCGACTGTTATTTTATTATTGGCGCTAGTGATAAATCAGTTCCTTTTCCTCAATATGGGTCATTATTAGGTAAAAGATAAAAATTAAATTTATACTTCTATGAACTAGTTATACGTAGCCAAGTACATACATAAAACTGTAGTATAAGATCTGCTATATACTGGTTATTTTCTTCTTCAGGTGCTTTATCGTTTAAGAACCTTGGCGATCAAAATTTGCAGTCCTTCTCTGCTATCCACAAAGGGTATTGTCATCATCATCAGTAGTTCGACAACCCTTTCTAGGTCCTGGCTTGTTCTAGGATTTTCCGCCATTCTGTTCTGTTCTTTGCTTTGTTTTTTCAGTTGGTAATCTTAAGTGTTTTCAGATCTTGTTCCACTTGTTCCATGTATCTAAGTTTGGGTCTTACCTTTGACCTTCTCCCCACTGGTGTTTGCCTCATTATATGTTTTGGCGTTTCAGTCTCCAACATCCGTTGAACATGGCCCATCCAGCGCAGACGTCCGATCTTTATGGATATTACGATCTCGGGTTCATTGTATGCTGTGTATAGTTCAAAGTTATATCTTCTGCGCCATATGTCATTTTCCTTTACCCCCTTATCTATGTGTCTGAGGATTTTTCGTTCAAATGTACCTAATAGGTTCTCATCGCTTTTCGACAGTGTCCACGTCTCTGATCCATATACAAGGACCGGTTTTATCAGGGTCTAGTATATTTTGCATTTGCATATTTTTTGCATGTTTAATTAGTCCATCATATGTTTTATTGGCGATATGTGTTCTTCTCTTAACTTCTTGATATTTTTTTTCTGTAACTAGTGAACCTAGATATGTCAAACTTTTCACGCTTTCGATGTCATAGTCTCGTATTGTCAGATTCTGTAGGTTTCTTTGGCCTGTCGATTTACTGGCCTTCATGTATTTGGTTTTTATTTCGTTAATGTTTAGGCCACTGTTTTGTGCCGCTCTTTCTATCGCATTAAATGCTTCTATCATCTCTCTTTCGCGTCTAGCTATGGTATCAACATCATCTGCAAATGCCAATATTTGTACACTTTTTGTTATTATTGTTCCTCTGGTGTTGACTTTTGACTCCCTAATTATTTTATCTAATGTGATGTTAAATAGAATACAGCATAGGGCATCTCTCTGTCGTAGGCCCGTTCTCACATGGATTGTATCTGTTAGTTCGTTTTGAATTCGAATTTTGCTTTGTAGTTTAAGTGTTTCTTTTACTATATCAATGAGTTAAGTTGGTATATTAAACTATATCAGTGCAAGGATCAGAAACTCTTGATGAATGCTATCATAGGCACCCTCAAAGTCAATGAAAAGATGATGTGTGTCTATATTAAATTCACTAGTCTTTTCTAAGATTTGCCTCAAGATGAAGATCTCATCGATTGTGGACTTCTGCCTGTGGAAACCACATTGATATCCCCCAACTATTTGTTCCGCATATGGTCTCAATCGATCATACACAATGTTTGACAGTATTTTATATGCCACAGTCAGTAGCGTTATTTTCCGGTAGTTTTTGCATTGAAGCTGATCTCCCTTTTTATGTAGTGGGATAATTACTCCGGTATTCCAGTCTTGTGGCAGTTGTTTATTATTCCAGTTATACAGTTGTAATAGTTTATGTTCACTATTAGTACGTGTATCGCATTCAATAGGGAGTCTCCACCTTCCTTTTTTAATTCTGCGCTAATGTTGTCTAATCTAGATGACTTGTTGTTTTTCAGTCTGGTAACTGCTTCTTGCATTTCAGCTACAGAAGAGGGGTTGTTTTTCTGGTATCTATTTGATCCAGTATAATTCCATCATATAGGAATCTTCGTTTCTTTCAAACTTTTTTTTGAAGAATTCTGTCCATCTTTGTAGTATTTCACTCTGTTGAGTTACTATATCTCCTTCTCGGTCTCTACACATCATTGTTCTTGGTTTAAATTCTTTTCTACTTTTGTTAAGTTTTTGCTAGAATTTTTTGTTTTCTGATGGTTTATTTAGTTCTTCAATTTCTTGGAGTTCTTTTTCTATGTGTTTTCTTTTCTTTCTGCGATGTATTTTTTTCTCTTCCCTTCTTAGCATTCTATATTCCTCCTCTGCCTTTCGTGTTCTACGTCATTGTTGTAGTCGTTGATATGCATTATTTTTCCTCTATGTTATATTACGACACTCTTCATCGAACCACTGTCCTTCAGTTGATTTGGGCTTTTTTGTAGACCCAGAGTTTCTTTGGGCGCGTCTTGTATGATGTTTTTACACGCTTCCCATTCTCTGTTTATATCCTCGTGCTTGTGTCTATTTTCTAGTCTTCCTTTTATATATTCTTTGTATTTTGCATTTTTGCTGTTGTCTGTTAAGTTTTTTATTTAATATTTTTTAATTTTGGATCCCCTTTCTTTTTTAATGTTTGAGATTCTGGCTCTTATTCTACTTTCCACTAGGTAGTGATCCGAGTCTGCATTTGCCCCTCTTCTGCTGCATACGTTTATTACATCTGAGTGATATCTAGAGTCAATATTAACATGATCGATCATGTTTACTGTGACCCCATCTGGAGATCTCCACGTTCCCTAATGAATATTTTTTCGCTGGAAGCATGTGCTGGCAATGACCATGTTAAGGGAACTTGCTAGATTTATTAGTCTGATGCCATTGTCATTGGATACCTTATGAAGGCTGTGCTTACCTATAGTTGGTAGGTATTGTTGCTCTTTTCCTATTTTTGCGTTGAGATCACCAGAAATAATTTTGATGTCATTCTTTGGGCATGAATGGTATGCAGCTTCTAGTTCTTCATAGAATTTTTTCTTGACATCGTCTTCCTCTTCCTCTGTAGAGGCATGCACATTTAAGATGCTATAATTAAAAAATGTTCCCCTTAGTTTCAGGATGCACATTCTAGAGTTCATAGCACGAAAGTCCCTTACGATGTGTTTAACCTTTTCATTTACAATGAAGGCAGTACCTAGAGCGTGGTCTTTAGCGTCGCAACTATAGAATATAATGTGGCGTCTTTTTTCAATGGTGCGACTCCCGGTCCATCTCATTATTTCCTGCAGAGCTGATATATATATATATATATATATATATATATATATATATATATATATATATATATCTATTTCATATCTATTCAGTTCACCGAGCAGATTTTTAAGGGCTCCTGATCTGTATAGGGATAGGATGTTCCATGTCGCGATTCTTAAATCATGTACCTTTTTTTGCACAGTCGTCGTCGTTTGATCAGTCTGGTTTTCTTTTCTTGAACATTCGTAACATGTGTGTTTTCTAGGATAGGATTGTTAGCCCTATGCTAACCCCCTTTTCGGAGGACCATTTCTCCCTTCCTCGTCGACCCTGACCCTACTTTTCACTTAGGTTGGTTACCCAATCTTCGGTAGGGTTGCTCAGGTTTGCCAGAGTCTACCCGTGTGATTAAGTCACACTTCTTGGAGGTGAGGATAGGAATTGAGTAGGAGTGGCTAGAGGTGTTATCAGAAAGCAACACCTTATATTCTTGGCTAGGAGATTTGTTATAAGTTTAGTTTTCTCAAAGTTTATCTTTAATCCTGCTCTTTCAGACAGACTTTTAAGCAAATGCATTATAGAAACTGTATCATGTAAGTTATCTGCAAATAATACATCATCTGCAAACCTTAGGTGATTTAATCTTTCTCCCTCTATATTGATGCCCATATCCTGCCATGAGTGCTCTTAAATATTGACTCTAGAGCTGCCGTGAACAATTTTGGTGAAATATTGTTTCCTTGTCTAACTCCTCGACCTAAGCTGAATTCCTCCTTTTCTGTGTCTTCGTGTAGTCGTATACTTGATGTAGCGTTCTCATAGATGTTTTTGATTAGTGTCGTGTACCTGTAATCTACTCGGCTTTGTTTTAGGGCTTCCAATATTGTTTCAAACTCTACAGAATCAAAAGCCTTCTCGTAATCGACAAATGCGACCAGTGGTATGTTGTACTCGATGCACTTTTCTATTAAAATCTTAATGGTATGCAAATGGTCATTTGTGCCATATCCTGCCCTGAAACCTGCCTGTTCTTTCTTCTTCTTCATGTACCATGTCCTTTCAGAACATTGGTTACCATAATAGCTATTTTAATTTTATTCACTGCCACCCTAAAAGCATGCTTGTATCTACACCATATAAATCTCGCAAGTTCTTCAACCATGAGGTTCTTCTTCGTCCTGGACTGCGTTTGCCTGCTATTTTTCCTTGCATGCTATTTTGTAGCAATCTATATTTGGGACATCTCATTACATGTCCGAAATATTCCAGCTTTCTCTGCTTGATGCTTTTTATGATCTCAGTAGTCTTGCTGAGACGTTCTAGTAATGTGGAGTTACGAATCTTCTCTACCCAGGAAACTTTTAAAATTTTTCTACAGCACCACATTTCGAAAGCCTCAAGGCGATTTAGATCGATTTTATTCACAGTCCAGGACTCGACAGCATAAAGTAAGACCGAGAACACGTAGCAGCGAAGTAGGCGGACCCTTAATGCCAATTTTAGGTCTCTGTTACATAACACCTTGGACATCCTTCTAAAAGCAGCTTTAGCCTGCTCTATTCTGGATCTAATTTCGCCGTGATTTTCTGCATTACAATTTAATTGCTGTCCAAGGTAGACGATTTTATCAACTTGCTCAAGTTTGGTATTATTTACATATATAGACGGTTTTATATTCTGTTGTTTACTTATTACGAGTATTTTGGTTTTCCTTATGTTAAGATCCAGACCTGCCTCTTTACAACTCTCAACGACACTATCAAGTAGTGTTTGCAGATCTTCTTGACTAGACGCTAGGAGTACTGTATCGTCCACATATCGCAAATTATTGATGACTTCGCCGTTCACAAGTATTCCTTCTTGTTTTTTAGAAAGTGCTTTTCTGAAAATTCTTTCGGAGTAAACGTTAAAAAGCAGGGGTGACAAGAGGCATCCCTGCCGTACTCCTCTTTTAATATTGAGAGCTTGTGATTCCACACCATTTACTAAAACTGATGTTGTTTGATTCCAATATAAATTTGCAATTATTCGAACATCTCTGCCGTCCAAGCCAATGTCTTTTAGAGCTTCGATCAATATAGAGTGCTTAACACGATCAAATGCCTTTTGAAAGTCAATAAAACAACAGTATATGTCTACAGATATATCACGACATCTTTGAGCAAGTACGTTCATTCCAAACAGTGCCTCTCTCGTTCCAAATCCGTTACGGAAACCAAACTGAGTGTCATCCAGGTATTCCTCACATTTATTGTAGATACGACCATGTATTACCTGTTATTGCCTGTTATTGCCTGTTCTTTGGGCTGATAGAAATCAAGTTTAAATGTTAGTGTCTTTGTTAAGATTTTCATAAAGAGTTTGTATATATGTGTCAAGAGGCTAATGGGTTTATAATTTTCTAATTTAGTAATATCGCCTTTTTTGTGTAACAAGACTACTACTGCATTGTTCCAGTATTTTGGAATCGTACCCGCATATAAGCATTTATTACACACTTCGCTTACTGATTTTAATAAAATTTCTCCTCCTGCTTTTATTGCCTCGATAACGAGTCCATCATGACCAGGCGATCGATAGTTCTTCATTTCCTTTAAAGCTGCTCTTACTTCTGACGCAGTAATGGGTAAAAGTATTTCCGATCCCTGATTTATTAGAGTCTTTACTCGTGTCGGGAAATTGTCTTGTAGTCTGTGGCTGGTATAGAGGTCTTTATAAAACTCTCTGGTTATTTTCAGAATGTTTTGTTTATCTGTTGTTGCCTTTTCGTCTTTATCTCTAAGCTTGTATATTTCTTTTTTAGTTTGTGTGAGTTTTCTTTTCATTATCTTTAAACCTTTGATCTCTTCTACTGTTTGAGTAATTACGTTAGTATTATACCTTCTTACATCTTTTCTAATTTCCGCTGAAATTCTTTTATTTAGTTTTTTATATTCTTCTTTGTTTCCATTTTCGTTCTCGCTTAGGTTTCGTCCTATTTCCATAAGAGCTTTAGTATCTTTGCTAATATTTTCCTTTTGGTGTTATTTTTCTTGCAAAATTTGAGTTGTGCGTTTCTACCAGAGTCTGTTATTAATTTATTGTGATTTTCGATACTTTGAGGTTTGGGATTATTACTCTGTAAAGTTTCGGCTATATTTTTTATGTATGCTTCTGGATGATTTGGTGAATTACAAACTATGCGTTTGCAACTGTTTATCATCTTTGGTCTTTCATTTTGTAGATTTATCGTTACTCTAGCTCTTACTGGTCTGTGGTCGCTTCCTAGTGATAGTTTATTAAGTACAGTGATATATTGAATAATTTGCTTTTTGTCTGTTATTATATAATCATATTCGCTCTTAGTTCTTCCGTCTGGACTAGCCCACGTCCATTTTCTATTCTGTCTCTTAAAAAAGGTGTTCATTGCATACCATTTGTGTTGCAGTAGAAAGTTGGTAAGTATTTCGCCTCTTTCGTTTCTTACTCCGATTCCAAAATCTCCGATTGCCACTTGCCAACCTGTACTCCGTACTCCCTGTACCTTATAGTGGGATAATACTTAATATATAACAGCTAAGCATATTTAGCGTATTTTTTTATTCGTTTACTGTGCAATCAGTCAAAAAGAAACCATAAACGCATTTGTTGACTTTATATCATTGGTGCAAAGGAAAATATTTTAATAAATATTTACTCTACATGAATATCACAACTATTGATTATTAATTCAAGAATGGTAAATCTAATGGTAATTTTTACTTCAGGCGTCTCGTTTGTTGACTATTGTCTAATAATTTTGACGCTAACATATTTAGGTGGTTCTGTAATCTAAGTTGTAAATATTTATCACTATGACATAGTCACATTGTGACACTATCACTTCACACACAGTTGTCACTTGAAGGTCTTATAGTATATCTTTGTTGCTTACAAACCATGGCGCATCAGTTATTGCTCGTAATGACTTGTTTTGAAATCGGTCCAATCGGTTGGATTTTGAAGCAGTGCCTCACACCTCTATTCCATACGTCCAAATTGACTTCAGTATGGCATCGTACGCTAGTAGTTTGTTTCGCAATGACAACTGGGACTTTTTTTCAAATAACCAATCATATTTTCTATATGTGTTATCAGGATGTTTTCTTTTTTTCCATATATGAGTTTTCCAGATGAGTCTCTTGTCCATATGTAAGCCTGAGTAATTTACCGTATCTACTGTAATACTATGTGGCTTAACTTTATTGATTCTTAGTCCAATGTTTACTTAAGTTTTCTTGGCGTTGTTCTGTTGAAACAACGGAATATGAATGTACCGCCATTGGCCATTACTGCAATGTCGTCCACAAATGTGACTATATGTACTTTATTGTCAGTCCCATGGACGTATGTCCATGGTCAGTCCAAAATCAGTTAGCTCCAAATCGGAGCTAAATAGTAGGTAAAGGATCGACCGAAGAACACCACCTTGAGGAACGCCTGCCTGTATGAGATATAGACCAATTATTTGGTCTTCATATTTTACCTGATACAATATTAATAAGGGTTATTGGTTTATTTAGGATCAATTTTATGAAGATATATCGAAAAATATTTTTTATATTGGCAATACTATGTTTACAACAAGTCTACTGTTTTAGGTAATTATTACTTTATTAAAAGTTTAGAAGATCTGAGCGGAAGAAAACCTCTTCATATGGCTAAACCATCATCAGATTTTACTAACTTTATAATGGAACAGTTTGATTTTCCAAATCCCAAAAGGGTTTTATTTATAGGAGATTCGTAAGTAATTTTTCATATTAATAATGTTAAGCTAAGTTAATAATGTTAAGCTTTAATATTAGGTGATAGATAAAAATTCCAGATTTCAACTTTTAAACGCTTTTTGTATGCCTACTACAACTTTGTTAAATTCTTCGGTTTTACTTAATAAACAAACTATTATGATTTTCGATTTACTATATTTACTACAAGATAAGAAAAAAAAATTTATGATAAATAATTTGCAATATTCATTACGAAATCTCACCTGAAATATTGTCAAATATACAGTTTTCTTCTTCTTCTTCGCGTGCCATATCAGAATTATCCGACGTTGGCGATCACCATTGCGAAAGCTTCTCGATCTTCTGCAATATGGAATATTTGTCCCGCATTTGATATTCATGTTCCTTAACCAAGAAACCCGTTTCCTTCCTACACCTCTACGGCCCTATATTTTGCCTTTAAGGATCAGTTGTAATATTTTATATTAACTTTCCATTACTATATGCAGTTTTATTAATTAAAAATCATATGAGCACTTCACTGAACTTTTATAAAATTTAAATAGAAATCTCTTAAAAATATTTTGTAAAACTGTCTATTTGATTCTTGTGTACTCATGAAGATATCATACAGTTGTAAAATAGAAATCTAATCCTTAAAATTAAAAAAATGATACTCTCAATTCTCAATAAATATTCGCAGCGGTATATTCGATTAGAAAAAAAGATGCAAAAGATTGCAACGTTCTTTATACGTAAATTTTAAAAACGGCCGGAAAAACACAGCATCCATTGAATAATGAAAATTCCTGACAAAAGTAAATCTATCCAAAGTAAAACAGTCCTTGTCAAAAGTCTGAGCCCCAATGCGAATAAATCGTTTACGATAGGTAATCACCAATACACGTCGATTTTTGATTGAGCATTAAAAATTACTTGGGACCAATCTTTACCTACCAAGAAAGTCTAGATATTGTCTACGTGAGTCTTGCTTGCATTTGTTTTGGTGGTAATATTGGCTTTTCCTTTGTCTATAAGAAAATATACTTTTTAAAACTAAGTACGCTTTCAAATTGTTACCTGTATTTTAATCTTATAACACTTTAATCCAGTTTTATGTATATACTTGCGAATACATTCGCTTGACAAATTTAATCCAGTTTCATGATTTCATTCAACCAAATATAGAAAAAGAATAAGTAGTCATAATAAAAGAAGAAGAAACATCTGCAGAAACATGGCCATTAGCAAAACTAAGAGACATCCGCACGGGTTCTGAAGGTTGACAAGAGTGGTGACACTAAAAAAGGCAAATGGGAAAATAATAAAATGACCAATACATAAATTAAGAAGGCTCGATGAAGAAAATCATGCAAGTACAAAAAATATCCCAATAATACGGTGGAAACAAGTACTAAAATCAATAATGTTTTTAACCTTATTGTGGCTCTTGAATGCAGAATTATATATAATATGTATACACGCGATCCCGGTTTATTTACTGAAACACTAGGAGATGTATTTGTAAACCGGGCAACCATTAGAATAAAGATCCTATTTGAAAAACAGCGAATTCAAGAAGATATATTTAAGTGAGCCATGTGCATAGACAACCAAATATACACTGAATAATTGACACTGTATTTTAATGACAGAAGAATGCATTTCAACAGAAAGTGATATTTGAATAATAATTACGGATGTAAAATAGTATTATGTATTTTTTTAAGATGTTTACTTTAAATATAAGTGTATATTCTGATCTGAGAAGCCTAAATGTTCATAAAATTCTCGATAGAAGGGTAAAGTATTTTCTAGGAAACGTCAATATAATAAACTTAACCCTATTTGTGAGGTAGACTATTCCAGAAAATTGATATATCTAGAAAATATAAAATTAGAACATGGTTTGTTGCTGGAATATTCGGGAACGATGAAAAGATATAAATACGATGTAATTTTGAGTAAGGATTCATTAACACAGTATTCATTAGACAGTTAGAATAACAGTATGAGAGTTGGGATTAGACAGTAAGACAGTGCATTGATTAGACAGTTCAAGATAGTTAACAGTTACAGTAAGACAATATGGAGTTAGTTAATTAAGAAGTTAAACAGGAGACAGTTCGACAGTTAGTTAATAAATTTATTAAGAAGTTAGTTGATCAGTAAATAGTACAAGCAGATAGTATACAACGTTTTATAGTATTTGAAAGTATATTTGAAAGTATATTAAAATTATAATATCCATATGGTGATTGGAGATTATTAAAGAAGAAAAAATAAGATTATAAGTAAGAAGCAAAGAAGAAACAATAAATAAAGAAAAATATTTTAATAGACATTTATAAACGCTATGAAGAAGAAAAATATTTTAAATTGATAGAAGCTGATAATTAAAACATTCTGGTATATTTGGCAAAAGCAATTTAACAAAAACAAGGATAACCAAGGCTCATAAAGAAGATATTGAGTGGTGATTATACCTCTTATTTTGGATAATAGTTTCATTTAGGCATTCAGTGATAGAAAGGTACCAAATTTTGTTAATATAATTTAATTATTGAAATAATTTCAAATTTGAGATAGTTTGTTCTAAATTTATATTGTCTATGTTAGATATATATGTGTTTTTCATAATAGTTATAATAAAGATAATTTAAAAAGTACTTACAAACTAATTCTTTTTAAATTATTCAATTGCTCACACACAAACAAAACATCATAGCAATATATATAGAGGAGAAGGTGGTAATATGGCCCCTGCATATTTTATGGCCCCCCTCCGTATTTTAATAACAAAGTGCTGAAATCTAGTGGAGAACGCTGGAACTAGTTCACTAGTATACCAACTGGCCGGTAGGAGCGCTGTGAGCCATTAAATGCAGTCACTCAGTAATTGTGCAGTAGTTTGTGTTTTGGTCAATCTTCAAAACTTTGAAAGGTATGTAAATTTCTTGATTTTAACTTACCATAACTAATAATAACTTAGTTCTAAGTATCGTGCATATGAATTAGAGGTTATTACCTACAGTTTAACACAGACTAGAATGTTCTAAGTCTTTTACATTTTATCTTGTAACCACGTGTTTTAAACTTGGAGATGTGTGTATTATGGCTCCCCTAGGTAATGGTAATATGGACCCCGGGGTCCATATTACAAGCAGTTTCAATATTTGTGGTTTTTTTTATTTTTCAGATGCCTAGAATCAGCTTAACACCTAAACCAGCCAGAAAAAGGCAAATTTGGGACAAGGACAAAATGAAAGAAGCAGTAGCAGCTGTCACTGAAAAGAAAATGGGTGTCAAAAAGGCTTCTAAACATTTTGATGTGCCTAAGACCACTTTAAGAAGATATTTTAAAGAGGCAAGTACATCTGAAGCCATAGAAGTTCACACAAAAAAGCTAGGTAGGAAACCAGCTATACCTGAAGAACTGGAAAATGAACTAGTGGAGTACCTGAAGTATATGGAGGCAAAATTTTACGGGTTCACTCGCCTGGATGTTCGTCGAATGGCTTACCAACTAGCAATTAGAAATTGGATTCAAACCAACTTTAGAAACGAAATTGCTGGCAGGGCTTGGTTGGACCATTTCCTTAGACGACACAAAGACAAGTTGTCAATCCGAAAGCCAACTAGAACATCATATGCTCGTGCAAAAGGTTTTACTCGTGAAAGAGTTAATGCCTTTTATGACTTGCTGGAGTCCGAATATTCAAAACACAAATACCCAGGTGACCGTCTTTGGAATGTGGATGAAACGGGCCTGAGTGTAGTTAAGACAAAAATACCACAAGTTATTGCCAGTAAAGGTAAACGCCAAATATGTTCTCTAACTGCGACAGAACGTGGATCTTTGGTCACAGTCATATGTTCAATGAGTGCAGGAGGATCTTATGTCCCTCCGATGTTGATTTTCCCAAGGATAAAAATGTCTGATCTCCTTATGAAAGGAGCTCCTCCTGGGTCAATTGGAAGAGCTCACCCGTCTGGGTGGGTTCAATCAAATCTGTTTAGAGACTGGTTAGCTCATTTTATTGAAAAAACAAATCCAACAGAGACCTCGCCCATACTACTTATCCTTGACGGTCACTTTTCGCACACAAGAAACATTGATGTGATCGATTTGGCAAGGAAAAATTACATCACGATATTGTCCTTACCATCTTACACAACACATAAATTGCAACCACTAGACCGCACTTTTATGGGAGCTTTAAAGACTCACTACAGTGAAAATATCCGACAGTGGATGCTTCATGAAAGTAGACCTGTTGGGCCTTACGATATTGCTTCCTTTTTGGGAAAGGCGTACCTCCGATGTACCACAGGGGTAAACGCTGTAAATGGATTCTGGGTGACAGGTACCCCCTGGAAAGAAATATTTTTCAAGACCATGAATTCATTGCAGGCGAGGAGGAGGCACCAAACGAAAATCAGGCTGAGAACACTGATAACCGACTGCATGACACTCCTGCAGTTGAAGTCAATCCTCATCCACCAACAACCTTCGCTGTGTCTCCTAAAGACATTCACCCCGTTCCAGAAAAAAAGAAAAAATCAAACCGTGGACGAAAACCCTGCATCGCAAACGTCATTACTAGTTCTCCTTATAAAAGAGTGCTAGAAGATTTTCTGGCAACAAAGAAGCTGCTGCAAGTCGTCGTGGTCGTGGCCGTGGCAATGGCCGTGGCAATGGGAAATACACTGGAAGAGGTGCTTCAACAAGTGTCACTCGAAGTTTGACGTTTGTTAACCCCATACCATCTTGTCCCGGACCTCAAACTAGCGCTGTGACGTTTGATAACCCCATACCGTCTTGTTCTGGGCCTCAAGCTAGCCCTAAAGGACAAGCAGCCAAGTCTGACTGTACCCCACGTGCCAACGCTGGAAAATAAAAGAACAACCCTAAACACAAACGTCCAGCTGACAGCAGTGACGACGACGATGATGATGATGATGATGACGGGATGCAGCTCCCCACTTGCTCCGGTGAATCACCTTTTGATCTATCAGTTGGAGAGCCTCAACCAAACCAAGATGACGCATCATGTATTTTTTGTGATGAAAAGTTCACCAACAGCGTGCGGGGGGAACTATGGGTTCAGTGTCTCATGTGTTCACTGTGGGCACATAACGAATGTGCAGGGGCAGAGAAGGATAAGTACGTCTGCGATTTCTGTCGTTGTTCGTCCATTATTACCATGTAGGACATTTTAATTTTGTAGACTAGACTATATCTACCTATACATACATATTATGCTGTATCTACTTATATACACTCTATCTACTTATGTATAATAAAAAGGTTTTTTGTTCAATGCAGTTATAATTTTCAGAATTTGCCAATATTTCCTTAAATTAATAAGGGGGTCCATATTACAAACACCATGGGGGCCATATTAACTGCACATCCCGTTTTCTGATGAATGTGTCAACTTTTAAAAAATTATTTAAAAAAAAATGTAAAATGAAGTCTTAAATCGCTTTAACTATTACAATGTGTTCGGTAACTAACACCATATCGTAACTAAGCTAACAATCTCTGTTTTTTATTAATAATATCAATTTTACAATAAAAAATCAAAATGGGGGTCCATATTACCACCTTCTCCTCTATATATATATATATATATATATATATATATATATATATATATATATATATATATATATATATATATTATATAAAGTTATTTTTTAAGAGCACTACTTATATTTTTAGGATAGCTGAAGACATGCAATTTGCAACAAATAGTGGATTCCAAAAATTACTTGTATTAACTGGAGTTACTAAAATAGAGGACGTTCATGAGTGGAAACATGAAGAAAAGTATAAACCAAAGTATTACGTTGATAGTATTGGAGCTTTAAATCTAATTCTTGGAAAACTTCAAATAAAGGAAATGTCTTAGATATATTTTGTATGTACCTACCCATTTTTTATAATAATAATAAAAAAAATAAAATTGTTATGCTACCGAAAGGTGTATTATTAGTTTTATTATTTAACACAATGCAATTATTTATTATCATTTAATTCACGAGATATTAACATTAAAACATATACAGAGTGGGCAACTGAAAAAAACTCGCGCCGGAAATATTCAATACTTTTTAAGAAAATGATAAAACAGATATATTTATATTCTAAAGGAGAAACAGTTTAAACATGCATATATAATTTCATTTGCCAACCCCCTTAATTTTAAATAGGACATTCCACGTGTCGCACATTATTAGCAGAGTAGTTCGGTGAAGTATTTATTATTTCATAATTTTTCTTACTTTTAAACTAAATTTTGCCAAAAAGTATTAATTTAGCGAAGATTTAGCGATAATTTACGCCGAAGCCCACTGGCCTTTTTTTACTAATAGTTAGGAATAAAATAGTTTACTTAATTCTGTGTTATTAGGATATATTTTAAAATATTTTATCAACACCGGTATGTAACCTATTAAAATAAAACGATGACGTCACACTACACACCGTAGCGCATCAACTGCCTCCGTGGCGCAATTGGCTAGCGCGTTCGGCTGTTAACCGAAAGGTTGGTGGTTCGAGCCCACCCGGGGGCGTAAACTTTTTAAAATAGAAAAGTAAATGAATAGAATTACTTGACGTGTCCCTTCTACATACAATTAATAAAAATGTTCTAGAATTTTTTAATTATGTATTTATGCATTCTTACACCCAAAATATTGTAATTATAATTTATAACATATTAATTCGTATCATAACTAAAATTCTCTAAAATAGTCCAAAGGATAATAACAGAAGGTTGAGAGACTTGCCGTACATCCAAAAATATGTTCACTTTTCATGAAAATCAGAGAGAAAAGAGATCGGAAGTGGCAGTCCAGACAAATAAAAGTATAATTCTAACATTGTCTATTTAGGTAATAACATACATAAAAGAAAATGCACCTAAATTTTAGAAAAAATACCAGGATATTGTAAAATCTATTCTAGAAATGCCAATACCCGATAATAAATCTGAACTATTCTGGATGGCAAAGTTTTTGGGCAAATTTGTACCTAACATGTCAAAAGTCACAGCCCCATTAAGAGAACTAACAAAATTAGATGTCCCTTGGCACTGGACTGGTATTCATGATAAATCTTTGTTTTAATTAAAATATTTGCTAAGAGCATCACCAGTGCTAACATTTTTTGACCCATCTAAAGAAATAGAAGTTGAAACTGATGCCAGTAAAGATGAGTTAGGCGCTTGTTTGTGGAAGGTGGCTATCCAGTGGCCTTTGCATCTAGGAACTTAAGCACAACTGAGCAAAAATATGCTCAGATTGAGAAAGAAATGTTAGGAATAGTTTTTGCTTTTCAAAAATTTCATTATTTTGCGTATGGTCACAATGTGCTTGTTAGTTGTGATCACAAACCTCTAGAATCAATAGTTCGTAAAGATATACGTGCATTATCTCCACGTTTGTAAAGAATGTGTTTACGGCTATTGGATTATGACTTAAATGTAGTATATAAACTTGGAAAGTATCTGTATATTGCAGATACATTATCTCGGGCATTTTTACAAGAAGGAGGTCTGAAGTCAGATGCTGAATTTAAGTTTGCAGTTCATGCTGTAGTAAATAATGTTGCTATGTCTGATACTAGAAAATCAGAGTTTAGAATAGAAACCCATAAAGATAAGCAATTGCAAACTGTTATAAACCTGTGCATACAGGGATGGCCAGAACACAAGCGTGATGTTCTACAGATAGTTAATAATTTTTTTAAGCTCAGAGACAACTTATGTGTCTGTGAAAACTTGTTATTTTGTGGGAATAAAATTGTTGCTCCTAAAAGCTTAAGATCTGAAATGTTAAGGCTGGTGCATGAGGGTCATATTGGCATTAAGAAATCAAAAGCTAGAGCCAGGCAAATTTTTTACTGGCCAGGAATGAGCTCTGATATAGAGACATATAAAAAGATGTAAATCTTGTAAAAAGTTTAGATCGAAGCAACAAAATGAAACATTATGTCCATACCCTTTACCAGAATATCCATGGGAAAGAATTGGCATTGACATTTTCACATATTGTGGTACAAGTTATCTAGTAGCTTATGATTCTTTTTTAAACTGGATAGAGCTTCACTCTATAAAAGATAAATCTGTTTTTTCTGTCATTAAAGTTTTAAAGCCAATGTTTGCTATACATGGTTCACCAGCTTTATAATGTTCCTTTCAATAGCTATCATTTTAAAAACTTTACTACCGAATGGAATTTTCAAATTAAGTTTAGAAGTCTCAATTATCCGTGGTCAAATGGGCTGGCTGAGAAAGGTGTAGGTCATTATTGCAATATAGGAATTCACCCCTTAAACACATTGGTTATACTCTTTCACAGCTCTTAATGAGTAGACACTGTAGAACCAAATTACCTATTGATAAAGATATGTTAAAACCAGCTTTATGCATAAATGTAAAAGGAAAATTAAGTAAAAGGAGAAATGTGTATGCCAGAGACTATAAACAAGGTGTTAAGGATTTAGAGTCGTTAGAACCTGAGACAGATGTTGTTATGTACAATGAATGTCACAAGAGGTGGGAACCAGCCCAAATAGTATCGCAGCATGAAGCCCCAAGGTCTTATATCTTGAGAGATGAGCATAATTATATTGTCCGTCGCAATAGAGTAGATATTAGAGAATCCCTAAATAGATTTAAGTCACAACCAACTATAATACTTACGAATACAAGTGATGTAGATTTAGATCAAGAACCGTCATCCTCAACACAGACAACAGAGGCAGAGTTACCTACCTCTACTGACATACAAAATAATGTCACTGACCAAGCAGATAATTATAGAACTAAATCAGGTAGAGTTGTTAAACCACCTTTAAAACGGAATTTGTGTAAAAAGGTGGAGATGTAATATGTGTTATATAAATGCCTTATGTAAAGGTGGCTCGAGTTCTAAAAGGTAATGGTAATGACAGTTATCTGTTAGGACAGTTGTCATCTAGGCGCCTGTGAGTGGTAGCCGCAGCACTTAAGTTATTGATACATATGTATTATGTATTATTGAATAAACAGTTATACTAAAGATATCTAATGTTTATTTTAAGTCATATCTTACAGATATGATCTCCTACTAGGAGTAATGTTAAAAAACGAATAAGGGAAAACTGTGAATAAAATGGCAAATTTAATAGACGCTGTCGTAATGTAACAAAATATTGCGCATCAACTGCCTCCGTGGCGCAATTGGCTAGCGCGTTCGGCTGTTAACCGAAAGGTTGGTGGTTCAAGCCCACCCGGGGGCGCAAAATGTTTGTTAAAATTAACAACATAATATGTTTATTAACGTAAATTAAATTCTACGAAAAAATGTATTTTAGATCCAAAATCTATGTACTATTATGGTAATAATAAGATTTTAAGAACGTCAAGAAAAAAGATGTGATATAGAAGGCAAATTGAAATAGGGAGAATATATAAGACATAATCAATGTTTTTTTGACACATTTAACATAAACTATATTAACTATATCGACTATATCAAAAAATGCCGCCCCCGGGTGGGCTCGAACCACCAACCTTTCGGTTAACAGCCGAACGCGCTAGCCAATTGCGCCACGGAGGCAATTGATACAGACAATGATTAATCGTGTAATTTACTTGATTGTTTGTAAGTTGGGAAGAAATGGCTGTTCTTTTCAAAAACCAGTATAAATATAAAACTAAAACAGGAAGTGTTCTAAAAGAGAGGAATTATTAGGCGTGACTAGTACATTTATTGGAAGTGTAAACTTTTTCTACAAAGAAAAATTTAAAGGCAGTGGGATCAGACAGCAGTAGCAGTGAGTTGGACCAGACTATTCCATCTGACCGTAGGTTAAAAAAATATTATATCCGGTATCCTGTTTCTCCCTAACGAAGACATATTCATTTTAAGGATATGTTACAGTTTATTTAAATCATCTCTATTTACTAAATTTATCTAACTTTTATGTAAAGAAGCATGTCCCTATTTTTGTTGCGACTTAAGCAACTTTGTCCAAGAACTGAATATGCGGTTCTATTACGAAGAGCGTTTCCTTTAATTAAAATTTTATATGTATCTAAATTAAACCTGGAATATAAGGGATAGTGATGCGCAACGTATAGCCTCTCCTATCCAAATGTCAATCTCACCTGCACGCGTGATGATCTTGATTCTGGTCATCCGGTGCATCCTGCTAGATAACAAACGAGGCTCTGACGTCCAAGTGATTGCCGATATAAGCAATCCTCCACTTACCTACCAACGGCTTCGGGCTAATGAATTAGTAAGTGGTAGGGCACTCTTTTGTCCTAAGGTTGGGAAACTGGCCCTAAAGGCGGATGAACCAAGAACTAGGTCAACGGCGTAAGGATGTAGAAAGCAAGGAGAAACCACTACATTAAAAATCCATATGGGTATTTCTTGTACATCTATCATAGCTACAGAGTGAAGACTACTGATAATGTATATCGGAGTGCAAGATCCGGCAGGGGAGGAATAACAACACAGAACCACGGGGCCTCCCAGGTCGTTAGCAAGCGAAACCCCCAAAGTAAAAGGATTGGATGCGCCTAGAAAAATAAGCAGTTTAGTAAAATATGCACCTAGACCGTCAAGACCATGTACGAAGCAGGGAAAATTTATCATGCCATCCAGAAAATGGAAAGACTGAATATCGATAAAATGGACATCAGTGAAATGCGATGGCCTGATGCCGGAAAATGTCAAATAAACGAGCACCAAGTATATTACTCTGGAAATACAGAAGGTCAACATAAGTATGGCGTCGGAATAATTTTAAATAATCAAATACGTTACGAATTTTGTTCCAATATCCAATAGAATCATACTCATTCAATTGGATTTATTCCCAGCAAAAACCAACATAATCGAAATATACGCCCCCTTCTTCTTCTTAACGTGCCCTATCAAGTCCCCTTGACGTTGGCGATTTACATGGCGAAACTGTCTTTGTCTTGAGCTATTCTAAAGAGTTGCTCAGCTTTCCTTATTCCTGTCCACTCCCTGATATTTTTCAACCAAGAGGCCTGCTTTCTACCAATTCCTCTGAGTCCTTCGATTTTACCCATCATAATAAGTTCTGACCTAACATATGTTAGGTCAGAAAATAACTGATAATTGGTCATTTGTGACCCGATAGCAGTATACAAACACCGCGCATGTGTTCATAAAAAAAAAAGAATAAGTTGAAGAATATTATATCGGTCTCCTTTTACTACGTGTCCAAAATAGGCCATCTTTCTACATTTGATGTTATCAAGCAGCTCGCGAGCAGCATTTGCTCTCTCAAGGACTGCCACATTTGTCAGCATAGCCGTCCATGTAATTTTCAGGAAATGTCTGTGCAGCCACATTTCAAAGGCCTCCAGACGATTAATGGTGGTATAATGGTGGATTAATGGTAATATACGCACCCACAGCAGACAAATCAGACGAAGTAATAGATGCTTTTTATTACTATTTAAGCAAAGTCCTAAGTAAGTTAAAAACCAATGAAGTAACGGTAGGTATGGGTAACTTTAATGCCAAAATCGGTAAGGGTAGTTATGGTGAAGTACTAGGTTCATGGAGTCTGTGTGCGCGAAATGAGAGAACGCCTACTCACATTTGCCACAAAAGAAGAGTTGATAATCAATAATACACTCTTCAAATTACCATATAGAAGGCTGCACACATGGCGCTTGCTGACACGCCAGAAAATCTCATAAGAAACCAGATTGACTATATTTTAATAAATAAAACATTCAAAAACTCAATAACATCAGCGAAAACCTACCCTGGTGCAGATATTAAGTCAGACCATAACCCACTTGTCGCTTAGTTTGGTCTGAAATTTTAAAAAATCCACAAAGCTAATCCTATAAGATACGAATTTAAACAGCTAAGAGATGACGACATAAAGCAAGAAGTACGGGAATATCTGAAGAACAACATACCTAAGTCAGAGGTCGTTAATGATGTTGACATAGAAATAAACCACCTCGAAAACATTGGGAAGGAAATAATAGACGAATACCTGCTACCGAAAAAGAAAGAAAAGAAAAAACCACGGATGACCGACGGTATATTACAGATAATGGACAGAAAAAGGGAATCCAAGCGGAAAGACTACGTTGCATATGAATTTCTAGACAAAGAGATAAAAAAGCTGTTAGAGAAGCTAAAAATAGAAATCTGGAAGAACAGTGTGAACAAATCGAGACATAGGAACGTAAATACGATTCCTTCAACCTCCACAAAAAGATCAAAGAAGCAGCAAGCACCTATAAATCAAAAAGGTAGGGACACTTAACACACGCTCAAGAAAATCCAATAGTTGATATTGAAGAAACAAAAACAACATGGATGAACCATGTGACAACAACATTTGAAGACGATAGGAATGTCACCATAACACAAAATAAAAATGACTATATCGGACCACCTATTCTCGAAGCGGAAGTAGAAGCTGCTATAAACAACAGGACGGAAAAGCCGCAGGACCAGATGAGTTCTACTCAGAATTTTTGAAAATTATGGATAAAGACGAACTAAAAAGACTTACCTTGCTCTTCAACAATATATACTAAAGTGGAAAAATACCCCAACAGTGGCAAGGATCAACTTTTATAACAATCCCTAAAAAACTCAATGCCAAAAAATGTGACGATTATGGAATAATAAACCTTAAGACCCATCTCCTGAAAACTTTTTTAAAAATTATACATAAAAGAACATATAAAAGTGTGAAGAATACATGACAAACACACAATTCGGCTTCAGGGATGCATTGGGTACTCGAGAAGCACTTTTTGCAATACAAGTTCTCTTTCAAAGATGTAGAGACGTGAATTGTGATATATATGTGTGTTTTGTTGATTACCAGAAAGCGTTCGATAGAATAAAACATGACGAACTGATGAAAATATTAAATTTCAATTGGTCCAGACAGCAGAGATCGCCGTATAATAAACAATACCTATTACGAACAAACTGCAGCTGTTAGAGTTGGGGATGAGTTAACAGTCGACATAAAGATAAAAAGAGGTGTGCGACAGGGATGTATATTGTCCCTATTATTGTTCAATACATATTCAGAGCACATTATGAACCTAGCGCTATTGGACATAGACGAGGGAATACTCATAAACGGAGAACGATTGAACAACATAAGATACGCTGATGATACTGTCATTTTTGCAGACAGTCTTGAAGGTCTGCAGATACTTGTCTCCAGGGTGGCAGAAGTAAGTAGCAGGTTTGAGCTTGATTTTAACATCAAAAAAACCAAATACATGGTTATAAGCAAAAATAGGATACCACCTGGTCAATTACCAGTTAACCAACAACCTATAACACAAATCACCAACTTTTGTTATCTGGGTGCAAACTTAAATAAACAGTGGGACCAATCGACAGAAATTAAGATAAAGATCGAGAAGGCAGGATCAGCTTTCTTTAACAGCCACGATTAAAAATTGGAAATAAAAGTTCGTTTACTAAAATGCTTCGTATTCTCCATTATGTTATATGGCGTGGAGTCATGGACCTTAACTGAAGCATCACTGAATAGACTGGAAGCATTTAAAATGTGGTGCTATAGACGCATGTTGGGGATTTTCTGGATAGACAGAGTTACCAACGAAGAAGTATTAGATAGAATGGGTAAAGAGAGCGAACTAGTCGTACCCATAAATCGTCGCAAACTGGAATACCTGTGCCATATAACGCGCAATCAAAAACGATATAACCTACTTCGGACCATACTTCAAGGTAAAGTGTTACGGATAGGCACCTTCGTCATCATCATCATCAATCAGCCCTGAGTTGTCCATTGTTGAACATAGGCCTCCTCTAGACTTTTCCATCTGCTTCTGTTCTGCGCCTCTGCTATCCAATTGGTCACGATTCTTTTGAGGTCATCGGTCCATCGCGTTGGGGGTCTTCCTCGGCTTCGCTTGTCAGCCCGTGGTCTCCACTCAAGCAATTTTTTTGTCCAACTGTCGTTTTTTACTCTTACATATCCTGCCCATCTCCATTTTTGCCTTTTTTTCGACTGATGTTTTTGTGAGAGTTAAGGTTTCTGTTCCGTATGTGAGGACTGGTAGAACGCACTGGTTAAAAGCTTTTTTTTTAAATGGATCGATATATTTATTTTTCCGAATACAGCCCAACCCAGACTTATTCTTTTGAGTAGCTCGCATGTTTGGTTATCTCGCGTTAATCTTATTTCGTGACCCAAATACACATATTTTTCCACAAGTTCTATGGGCGACTTTTCGATTTCTCTTAGCTCATTGGGGACGAGATTGGTCATCATTTTTGTTTTTCCATAGTTTATTTTTAAACCGACTTTCTGGGTTAGTTGCTGTAGTTGTTGTAACATAACTCTAGCTTCTCCTAAGTTGTCTGTTATGAGAACATATCATGGGCACCATAAGAAGAAAAAATTAAACCTTTTACAAAAAGTTATAATTTCATATTTATGTAAAATAATAATTACTTATATAGCACAAAATATTGAACATTTTAACGCATTAATTGCCTCCGTGGCGCAATTGGCTAGCGCGTTCGGCTGTTAACCGAAAGGTTGGTGGTTCGAGCCCACCCGGGGGCGATAGCTTTTGTTAAATTAATCACTTACTCTTAAAGATACATAAATATGACAAACAATGGTGAATAAAAATAATATATTCTATAAAGTATCAAATAATATAAAATATAGTATCAAATATATCATCAAATAATATTTCTACACACATCGATAGCAGTTCTGTAAAGTAAAGCGCAGAATGAAACATAATAAAATATAAAAATACTTGGTAAGGACCTTCTAGATCACAATAATTATGACCAGTGAAACACAATACAGTTGGTTTGATAATTTACGGTAAATGTTCGAGGCCATTTCTCATCCTTATTTACTCCTACAGCAGGAGTTCCACAAGGTTCCGTGTTGGTACCATTTTATACAACAGCGACTTCTCCAACCCACGAATCACAAACATCTTCACTTTATTCTATGTAGATGACACTGCTCTCGAAACAAGACCTCTGGAGATGTAGATGCTCTATGTAGGTTTGCTCAAAATTACTTTGACCAGGTCGATAGATGGTGTGGGAGATGGACAGTAACACCTAACCTAAATAAGACACAAATGATTCTCTTCAGACAGCCCAATCTCAGCGGATACACTACAAACAACTTAGCCGAAAGAATCGACCTTAGCCTTTGGGGCGACCGTGTTCAACTCCGTAATGAGATAGAATACCTCGGTGTGGTGTTCACTGAAACACTAAACTGGAGGGCTGATCTGGCCGCAACCCGTAACAGGGTGAGGAGAAAGGTCGGTTTATTTAATACTCTAGAGTGGTAAACTCGGACGAACACACTCACGTACACATCCAAAATATTCATTAGGCCCGTGATTGAATATAGCCCAATATATATGCCATGTTCAATCACGGCCTTACACAAAAACTGCTGGAATTAGAACGAGGAATCCTACGTAGAGTAAACTACAAACGCCCCGACTATCCCTGTGCCCTTTTACATCAACTATCGAACATTCAGCCCATCAATGAGAGACTCTCCTCTCTGAGCAAGAGTTATACAATCAAAACCACCCGAGGCTAAATTTTCAAAGCCCAAAACATCACTAAAATTACCTGTTCATCCGTTGGCAATGTATTCATCAAATTTTCCAAATGTAAACTCCCCTTCCTATCCACTCAATTACTGACCTTAGCCAGCTAAAAACTCACTGATGAATACATGAATATCCTGGAGGAAACTCCACTCTTTTGCCGCCGCAATAGACGAATAGCTCTGCTACAGGCAGGGGTTTCCCTGTTTTTCTGTGGTTTCTCGATTTCATTGTACAATTATACCTATCTATAGTGAGCATACATCTACAGCTGCCCTCTCCGCGATTCACATCATTTTGTACATTTATTAATTAAAATTTACTCATAATTGAAAAACCGTTTAGCTCAAACCCTTTCACCTCCGACCACCCTGGGCACCACCTTCTCCGCGGGACAATAGCCGACAATCCAGCGACGAAATGCCGACACCCAACACCAAATAACCCATGTCCTAAAGAGGTGTCACACCTAAAACAGGTCAACAAAAATCCACCAAAAAAGATACCTAACCAGTAAATAGAACAACAAGACAACGATGCAGAATAAATAAGAGTAAACCAAAATAATAGTTGGTAATAAAAGAGTTTGCTTAATTGTGTTATTTTAAGCTAATATTTTAAAAACTTTGATCCTCGAATTCGGTACCTAAATAACGAGAGGGCGTCACACGATACGTTTTTGCGCATCAACTGCCTCCGTGGCGCAATTGGCTAGCGCGTTCGGCTGTTAACCGAAAGGTTGGTGGTTCGAGCCCACCCGGGGGCGTAAACTTTTTGAAATAGTAAAGAAATTGTGAATAAAAGAAGGAAATAGACGTTATATCCTTCTAGAAGTTTTCGACTTTTTTTCTTTAAGTATTGGATCATTTAAGAAGGTTGGCTATCTTGATCTTTGATACTGCTGCTCTATACGCTCCAATTAAGTTAAATTTGTATAATTGTCTCAAATTATTTAGCGAGAATATACATCGTGTTCCTATGCTTCTTCTGCGCTGTACCTTCCCCTGTAGAATGATCTGCAAGGACACATTATCTCTCTCCGCCCGTGGCATGGCCTAGAAACTGAAAATCCCTTATTTTGTTTGTATTTAAAATCCCCTCCTTTTCCATCTTTTAAAAAACGTCGTTATTAATAACCTTATCCACCCAGCTTATTTTTAAGATTCTGCTGTACATTTATGTCTCAAACGCTTCTATTTTGTTAGTAATGTCTTTTTTTCATGCATTTCATACAATAGTACCAAAAAGATATAACACCTCAGTATTCGTACTTTGAGTTGCAACGACAGTAGATTAAAATAAAAAAAGTTACTTTTGATGGAATTTAAAAATTGACCTTAGCAAAGACCTGCTTCACACGTCGAGCAACGCCATCTAATTCGATGAGGTTCTGCTCTTGCGCTGCAATTTGAATATCGACCCTTTGTGCCATGGACTGACATACTTACTTTTTTCCTCCCTGTGGTAGTTCCAAATTCATAGTTTTACCTTCATTGAAGCGGTTTTTGAATAATATAAAAGTGTTGACAGCACCTAAATCTAAGAAATGCCAAAATAATCTGTGCCACCATGTTTTAGATTTTCTGTCCTCTCTATAGCTTGCGACATGTTGATCAGATTTATCGACAAAATTCAAATGTCTGGTATTATCCCAGATTAAATGGGTGCGTGTAATATCCACAGAAGTCCTGTGTTTTTTTCTTACTTTTTACTGTACGTAAATCCTCACGATTGTGAAAGTTGCTAAGAAAACCAACAAGTTTTGTATCTTTCCATTGCAAATCCAACAGCCATTTATTCGCTTGTCGGTATAGCGTCTTGTGAATTTCTCGAGATTTATGTCCTTCTGTTTTTGATGTATGTTTCGTGCTCATTTATCCTGACATTTAGTGGTCTTGCGATTTCTACCATTTAGAAATTGTTGCATTTACAGAGTACAGTGGTACCTTTTCCGATATACGAGCACCCTAATATACGAATGTTTTGAGATACGAGCTACGGAGCGAGCGATACTTTGATTTGAGATGAGAGCAAGATTTGAGATACGAGGAATCGGTTTTTATTCAAATTCATACCTCTTATTTGATTACTTCAAGTCTTCAACGGTGACGAGACAGGACTTTTCTGGAAAAAGATGCCGAATAGTGTAGCGTTTACGCTACTGATTAACCCCCTTAAGAAATTTTTATTACCCGCCTACGATCGATTTTAAATCGACATTCCTTCACCCACGCGCTGTTATCGCTTTGAAAGGAAGATCGATTTTATGCGGAAGCCGAACGATCAGTTTTGGTCAGAACTCATACGCAGCCACGCCAACCGGTGAAATTGTTCACCTTCAAAGTGACGGAATTGGAGCAAGGAAGATAATTTGGGGAAGAATATAATTCATTAATAATAATATAAATAAGTAATTTGTATAATAAAATCAATATTCATTTATAAGAGTTCCACATAAAAGGAAGATTTTTTTTGGCGTGCTGCAGCTCCATGTAAGTAAATCATTTCATACGTATTATCTCTTTATCATATAATCAAATTTATCATTGTGTTTAGTATTTCTTTAGAGATTTATTTTTGAGTTCCGAAATAATTTAAATATAAAATTTCCTTGATTTACTTGCAAAGAACAGAAGGTCATTTTTTTTATATAGTCAAACTTAAATTCCGATCTATTTCATATCTTATCATTAAGTTTTTTATTGGGTCCCTTTTATCTAACTTTTTTTGGTGGAATATAAAAAGGTTCTACAAATGTGGGACAGCCTTTTGTATTCTGCGCATGTTTATTTCATGGCGCAAGCTTGCCATGCCTACGACAGTAACTTCATAAATTTGACATGATGTTGACTTAACCTAATACCTAATGTTTTGATGTTTTGTTTTGGTGCAGTCAATCCATGCTGCTACACCTATTAAATTACATATTTATTAAATTAAATAATCATTTTAGATTCCGTCACTTCACTTGAGGATATTCTTTTCAGAATATTCCCTCAAGGACTCAAGTAACTGAATCCTTAAACTAGTTAGCAACTTTATGTAACCCGTGGATTTTGCTGTCACCCAGAGACCAGTGACTAGTTGTGGTTTTGTGCCCAGGATTCGTCTTTACAGCCATAAACTGATTTAGCCGTGCCAAGAGGAATTTTCCTATGGACTTATGGGGCTGTAAAGATAAGTTGTTTAATTGTTTAACTTTTGTTACTATCTATTTTGTTACTATGTATTATTTGTTACTATATATCTAACTCATCATATGCATATGATAAGGTGATTACCTTTGTGATAATTTAATTTTTAATAAAATATAATTTTGATATTATTGGGAGAGGGAAAATATATTACCTTTTTATCAGTTTTTTTAAATAGGATTTTAAGAGTACTGACCAAACTCACTTTTGCTATAATATTTTTTTTAATACAATACATTGGATATGATACAATTTAATATTGGGAAAGGGAAATAAATTTAATGTTTTTTTTAAAATATGATATAATGAGTATGGAACAACTCATTTTTTGGATGTAATATAATATAATTGTAATAGATTTATCAAGTTTGATATCTTTACAATATTGTCATTAGTATCTCATATTAGTAGAACTATTTAAGTTAAATTACTACCTTTTTGTGTTAAGACTTAGGCTACAATACGGACTATTCTTGTTGTTTACTGACATTTTATACTTTATTTGGCCAGTGGTAGTGATTATTCGTTTGTTGAGGGGCTATTAGGTCCCACTGTACGTGTACACCATCCACTACCACTGTTATTTGGCTTTGCATTATATGTAAATTGTGTATACACATATACCTATATACATTTTTTATAAATATATTTATTGTTGCTATTTTGAGTTTTATTTCAGTTCTACTAACCAGTATATAACCTAGCAAAACAAGATTATTATTTAGTATTTTTGTATTTCAGAGTATTATCTCCAGATTCATTTGTTACTTCAAAATCTCAACTATCGTTGAGTTGGCGCCCTTCTTTTCTCTTCTTATTGTTCTCTTTCTATAAATTTATTCCCAGTGACCTTCTTCAGTTGTATCACGTTTGATATTACCAGGTCTCATTTCTTTCTTGTCTCATTAGCTCATTATCTCTTGTTATTGTTGTTTATATCTTTAAAGCCACAATCCAGTGCATTGAAGCTAGCCCGAACACTCACTTGAGATTTAGTGTCTCTTTGGCCATTTAAATTTGTTCCTCTGAGCTTAGCCCTATTTTTAGTATTTTTTTTTTCATCACTTCTCTTTCAGTTCTTCTGAAATTTGGAAGTTCTACACTTCCAAAAACCCAATACTCCCGGAGTATTGAGCGTTTCAATAGGACCTGCATAACGATAAAGGAGAAGACGATGCCAGGTCACAAACCTATGAAAGATAGAATAACTCTACTACTTTGGGCCAATGCGAGTGGTGACTGTAAAATAAAACCTTTCCTAGTGTACCATTCAGAAAATCCCAGAGCCTTTAAGTAACATATGATTTTAAAAGAAAAACTGCCAGTTATGTGGAGGACAAATCCAAAGGCGTAAGTCACCAGGAAATACTTTGTGGAGTGGATAAACCTGGTGTTTGCCACTTCTGGTAAAAAATATCTACAACAAAACAACCTAGCCACGTAAATCCTTCTTATCCTCGATAATGCCCCTTCTCACCAGCCAAATCCCAAATATGATTTTCTCCAAGAGTTCAAGTTTATAAAGATTTTTTACCTACCAGCCAACATCACTCCTATCTTGCAGTCCATGGATCAGCGATTTAAAATTTTAAGAAGTTGTATACCAGTTTATTTTTCGGAGCTGCTTTGATGTGACGGAGAACACAAACCTTACGCTTCGAGAGTTCTGCAAGGACCATTTTAACATAGTAATAGACAAAGCCTAAGAATTATTGAGCAGGCCTGGCTAGGTGTCACAACAAGGATCTTAACCTCTGCATGGAAGAGGTCTGTGGCCTGAAGGTGTAGGTGAAAGGGCCCGTGAAGAACTGGAACCCGAATTGTCAGTGGTAGATGAGATTGTTTCTCTTGGAAAATCCATGGATCTGGAAGTGGATGAAAGAGATGTGAACGAACTTGTCGAGAAACAGTCTCAGGAGCTGACAACCGGAAGTTAGACGAACTACATTCGCAGCAGCATACGGTGGTTCAACGAAAAATTAGTTTTGAAGAGAAGCCAGCATTGGAAGACGTTATTTCTACAAAAGATATAAAGTAGATCCTGGGAATGTGGGAGAAAATTGCAGAGTTCGTGGATAACAATCACCCCAAAAAAGTTACAACTAGTCGTGCGTCGGTGTTGTTCAACGAAACACATTTCCGCAATATTCTGTAAGGATGGAAGAAACAAACCTCCTTGGACAGTTTTTTTTAAACGATCTGCAGATAAAAATGAGCAAACTGTGCTAAAAAAAGCGAAGACCACTGACGAAAATTAACTGCTTCCGTAAGCACTTCACTTTTTCTTATGTTTTTACAGAATATGTATGAATTTTTTGGTACTTATAAATAAATGTTTCTTCTTTTAAATACATTTTTCTTATTTAAAAACACTTATCAAAAACAACTAACGTGTTTTTTTGGGACCGGAACGGATTAATGACATTTCAGTTAATTTCAATGTCGGAAAATTGCTTTGACATACAAGCAATTTGACATACGAGCAAGATTACGGCACGAATTACACTCGTATGTCGAGGTACCTTTGTATTTTATAGAGCAGATTTATTTTTTTTATCTTTCATTTGTTTTTGTTATTTTTTGTTAAAAACTTTGTTAGTAGGTGTTTTTCCTATTGAAATAGCTTTTCACTAGAGCAGTTGTTTTGGGCTCCATCATATAGTGATTTGATGATTCCTCTTTTGATGTGTAGATGTTTATGATGTGGTTGGGGCGATTCAAAATTTACGATTTAGTTAATGTATTTAGATTTAAATTAAAATAGAGACTGCACTAACATATTAAATAACATTCAATAATAGGAAAAGAATAATGAAATATATACTGTCTGTAGTATATATCATTAGCTTTTGGATACGTTATAAATGAAAAAAAGGTGGAATTGTCAATAAAAAAAAATGCAAAATGACAAAATAATGTTATCATCAGCCTCCGTGGCGCAATTGGCTAGCGCGTTCGGCTGTTAACCGAAAGGTTGGTGGTTCGAGCCCACCCGGGGGCGATAGCTTTTTGAAATAATAACCTCTACACTATAAATAATACAGTTTACCAATTGTCATCATTCGTATTACGCCGGCTTCACACATAAGGGCCAACTTCGACAAAACTGTGTTGAAGCTAATGTTGGCGTCAAGTTTTTTATGACTTGCTTCAACGTTGGGAGTTTTTAGTGGAGTGTCGGTTTTTGCGTAGACATCAAAGGGATTCGAGCTAATATTCACGTTGCCGTTGATGCCTCAACCCAATGTGTGGATGCCTCACCTTTGTTGGTGGCTGTTGTTGTGATTTGCTGTTGGCAATTATTGTTATTTTCTATTGTTGGCTATTGTTATATTTGACGCCGAATTTTTACCGCAAAATGGAGGAAATTGTTCAATGGAAACGTGGAAAAGCTCTGAAACTTTTAGAGAAGCAGATACTAATGAAAATTATTAATTCTAAATCAGGATAACAACGATTCTGTATTCAGTGTAATTAGGAAATGAGTGGTGTTTGCGAAAAGACTCTGTTTCGCATACGACAGGTATATTCATCACCTGCTGGATTACAATCTCCAAAGAGCAGGCCCAAGAAGCTAAAAGTTGATAATTCTCGTGACAACAAGTAGGATGAAGGTATCAGGGGCCAAATTCGTAGAATAGTTCATCAATTTTTTTATGACAACATACCACCAACAATAAATACCATATTAGCCGTTGTAAATGGCAACAAACTTTGCCCAACTTTTCACGGGCCTCGCTACATCGCTTGCTGAGTGCTATGGATTTTATGTTAATAAAACGTGGCAGAAATTTAATTTTGATTGAAAAACCAGAAATCATCTCGTGGCGTCATCGTTATTTACGCGCAATTCGTAAATACCGTGCAGAAGGATACAACATAATGTTGTATGGATGAATTGTGTTTGGATGAATCATGTCCCATGAATCGTGTGAACTCAATCCCATCGAAAAGGTTTGGAGTGAAGTGAAACGGTATACAGCTGGACGCAACCTTGACGCAACGCGAATTTTAAAGAAGCTGAAATGCGAAATTTAATTACAACAGCGTACCAGGTCATTACGCCAGAGAAATGGAAAAACTATATAAACCACGTAATATATATATATATATATATATATATATATATATATATATATATATATATATATATATATATAATAGCACTACGAGCCTAGTAGGCCCATGGCTTGAGCTGTTATTGTTTTCCATTTCTTCCTATTGTTAGCCTTGTCCTTCCATCTTTCTATTCCCAGTGTTTCTAGGTCTTTCTCTACTTCTTGCTTCCATCTACTTCTCGGCCTTCCTCTTCTTTTTTTTGTACCCATTGTATGCATCAGAATCATTTTTGGTACTCGAGAATTTGTCATTCTTTCTATGTGCCCTAGCCACCTGAGTCTCTGAGCCTTTACTACTCCCACTATACTAGGATTCTTGTACATATCTTCTAATTCTTTATTTGTTCTTCTTTTCCATGTATTGTCTACTATCTTGCCTCCAAATATCTTTCTCAAAACCTTTCTTTCCAATATTTCGAGCATACCTGTTTCGCCTTTGTTCAGTGTCCACACTTCACTGGCGTAGGTTACCACTGGTTGTATAAAACCACGTAATAGCAACAGAAAAAAAAAATACTGTTTGTATTTTGATAACGATTTCCAAAGTGGAAATTGAAACGTCAATAAACGTATTTTTATCTTTAATTGTGGCTTATTCCCAGTTAAATAGTAATTAATAGAAAACAAATGTTGGAAATTGACAATTTGTTGGATGATATCGAGCCAATTATTATAAATAATGGAGATAGTGATGACAGCGACAATAATAATTTACAGAAAAAGAAACTAAATATAATGGTGTACAATTACGATTACTTAAACACTTCTTTTATCTTCAACTTATTTATTAGTTTTATTTTCGGATATTTCTACGTTTTGTTACTGCCAACATATACAGTGTGGTTTTTAAAAGTCCTTCCCCCCTTAACTTTTGAACGGAACAATACATAAATAAAATGTTTCTTTATATTTTAGTTTTATTTTATTCGATTTAATTTAAATCTATAAACAAATATAGTTTGTATCGCTAGCACATACTGTAGAATTAAAAACAAACTGCTTGTGTGACATAAATAAAAGGCATTCCTAATTTCTATTTTATTTTAATTTAACCCAATTATGTTGTTGCAAATATTATTTATGTTTGAAGACTACTGACGGAAGGAAGCCAGGCAGGGTCGTTAGTGGGCATTAGTACTTAAGCTACCCACAACACAAAAGATGGATTAGGCTAAGTAGTAAGAAGTGACGTTTATTTTAATACAAGTTTGCAAAGAAGTATGGCATTGATGTTTTGCATTTACCCTGTACAGACTAGTCACTTTGAGACAATCTATAGCTTCCTAGTCTTTAGTTCCCATTTTTTTCAATTTGGCCTATCTCACAATTGGAAAAACTATTGACTAGTGTAAATAGTACTTTAATTTCCCAATTTCAAAAAAAAATCGCCCCCGGGTGGGCTCGAACCACCAACCTTTCGGTTAACAGCCGAACGCGCTAGCCAATTGCGCCACGGAGGCAGTTGATGCGCAAAATTTTGTTACCTTACGACAACAATTTGCCATTTTATTCACGGTTTTCCTTACACGTTTTTTAACATTTTTCCTGGTAAATCCTATAATAGTAGTTTTTCTAAAATTAGGTATATTATCTTCTATGTCTGTTACTTAAATGAACGATGTTGGAATTATACTTTTATTTGTTTGGACTGCCACTTTCAATCTCTTTTCTCTCTGATTTTCATAACGAGTGAACATGTTTCTGGATGTACGGCAAGTCTCTCAACCTTCTGCTATTTGCTTTTGACTATTTTAGAAAAATTAGCTATAATGCGAATTATTATTTTATAAAATTATAATTACATTAATATTTTTAAGTATAAAAATACATAAATACATTACACAATTAATAAATTGTAGAACTTATTTATTAATTTTATGTAGAAGGAACACTGTAGAAGTCTAACAATTCTATACATTTACTTTTTTATTTTAAAAAGTTTACGCCCCCGGGTGGGCTCGAACCACCAACCTTTCGGTTAACAGCCGAACGCGCTAGCCAATTGCGCCACGGAGGCAGTTGATGCGCAAGGATGTGTAGTGTGACGCCATCGTTTTATTTTATTAGGTTACCTATTTTAAAATATATCGTAATAATGTAAAATCAAGTAAACTATTTTCTTACCAACTATTAGTAAAACAAAACCAACCGTTACGATACACACCAATATGGAGATCGTTATATCCCAACAACAGACAAAGAATTGAAATGTTTCTTTGAGGTTAATCTTATGATGAAGCTTCCACATAAAAATGTAGTTGTGAAGACTATTAGTTTGTAAAATTTGAAATAAGAAATCCATTCATCTCATCTGTTTTATTTCTCGTGACCGATTCAGTTGATTACTGGCAAATTTGCACATAAATAATAATTCCATTCAACCTAAAAAAGTGAAGCAGGATTCGATAAAATTCGACTGTGTAAAATACGTGAAAAATTGTAAAATCCATGCCACACAAGCAGATTAAACGCGGATATAAAATTTGGATACGAGCAGACCAGTCAGGAAATATTTCACAGTTTCAAATTTACCCTGTAAAGCTTTACACGTTCTCTTGTAGGGAAGAATTATAGAGTATATTTTGCCAATATTTTAATGGCGTAGGACTACAGCAAGATTAACTTGACTTCAGCCACTTCTTTTTCTTGTGGTATTATTCCCGTATGGTACACCGTGTTGAATAAATCTGCCAATACTTTCAAGTTATCCACTTCCACTAAAACTAGTGGAAGAGGATAACAGTTCTACTGTTATTTCATCTAATCCAGATGCTTTATGTTCGTTAGAGTTTTTGATAGCATATTTGATTTCATCTATCGTGTCTTCTGTGTTTTTAAACGATTTAATTCTTGTATTTTCTGCATTTCACCTCTTTCATCTTGAAAAAGGTTTCTAACATACTCCTCACATCGTCTTAATTTATATGGTAAATGTATTAGTAGTACTTCTCTTTTTGTTTTTATGTGTCCTTGCTATCTATTTAGATCCATTCCAGTCACATCTCTTAATTAACGATAAACTCTCGATAAAACTCCCCTTAATTAACGATAATAGCTTTGGCTAGAATAGTAACCTTCTTCTTCTTAAAGTTCCATCTCCTATCGGAGGTTGGATATCATAACGCCTATGGTCACTTTGTTGGCTGTTGCTCTGAAAAGTTGTAGTGAACTACAGTTAAACCATTCCCTAAGGTTCCTCAGCCTGGACATACGTCTTCTTCTAGAATAGTAACCAAAATAATATAAAAGGATAAAAATGCCCAATTTGATGTTTCCCTGCATGAGTCGATTTATTCGTTATGTTCGGAGTTGAAATAAAACTTTATTGTG